>CM038220.1:70796850-71396850 GCA_021442155.1 Cymbidium sinense | reverse complement strand
ATATCTCCTAAAAACCAACCACTTAGCCTCCAAATTGCTTCTAGTAAAATCTAATAAACATATTCACTCCAAACAGGCTAAAAAATTTGACAGAAATTGAAAAAATGCTCTATACTCTCATGAGAGTACAGAAAGTACATATGTCAATCTGCCTCCAAAATAAATTAGTCAGCCTCCAAATTACTTCTAGTAGAATGTAATAAACATATTCTCCAAGGGCCAAGAAATGGAAAAAATAAAAATATACGTACTCTCATGAGAGTACGAGAATCTGATCAAATCTCTCCAAAAAATCAATAATCAAAATTACTTCTAATGGAATCTAATAAATATATTCTCTCCAAACAAGCCAAAAAATCTAACAGAAATTTAAAAAATGCTCTGTATTCTCATGAGAGTACATAGAGTACTGATACTAATCTGTCTCCAAAATAAACCAATCAGCCTCAAAATTACTTCTAATGGAATGTAATAAATATATTCTCTCCGAACAGGCCAAAGACATTGGAAAAAAATGACAAAATGCTATGTACTCTCATGAGAGTACAGAGAGTACAAATACAAATCTCCCATAAAAACTAACCAATCAGCCTCCAAATTACTTCTAATGAAATGTAATAAATATATTCTCTCCAAACAAGTTAAAGAAACTGAAAAAAAATGAGAAAATGCTTTGTACTCTCATGAGAGTATAGAGAGTACACATGCAAATCTATTTCCAAAACTAACCAATCATCCTCCAAATTGCTTCTAATGGAATGTAATAATATATCTCCAAACAGCCAAAAATCTAAATAATGAAAATTAATATGTACTCTGAGAGTATAGAATCTGAATAAATCTCTCCTAAAAACTAACTAATCTGTCTCCAAATTATTTATAATGGAATGTAATAAATATATTCTCTCTATATAGGCCAAAGAAACTAAAAAAAATGATAAAATAGTCTGTACTCTCATGAGAGTATAGAAAGTATAGATGCTAATTTGCCTCCAAAATAAACCAATTAACCTCCAAATTGCTTCTAATAGAATGTAATAAACATATTCTCCCCAAACAGCCAAAATCTAAATATTGAAAAATGCTCTCATGAGATATGATATCCTCCAAAATCAACCAATCAGCCTCCAAATTACTTCTAATAGAATAAAATAAATATATTCTTTCTAAACTGGCCAAAGACATTGGAAAAAAATGAGAAAATGATTTGTACTCTCATGAGAGTATAGAGAGTATATATGCAAATCTCTCCTAAAAACCAACCAATCAGCCTCCAAATTACTTCTAATGGAATGTAATAAACATATTCTTTCCAAACAGGCCAAAGACACTGGAAAAAATGAAAAAAAATGCTATGTACTCTCATTAGAGTACAGAGAGTACAGATACAAATCTCTCCTAAAAATCAACCACTCAGCTTCCAAATTACTTCTAATGAAATCTAATAAATATATTCTCTCCAAAGCCAAAAATGAAAAAATGAAAATATGTACTCTCATGTCAATTTGCCTATAAAATTAACTAATCAGCTTTCAAATTGCTTCTAATGGAATGTAATAAGCATATTCTCTCTAAACAGGTCCAAAAATTTGGAATTGAAAAATAATATATACTTTCATGAGAATGAGTATCTGATCTCTCTTAAAACCAATCCCAAATTTCCTCTAATGGAATGTAATAAACATATTCTTCCCACACAGGCCAAAGAAAATATAAAAGAAAATGAGAAAATGTTATGTACTCTCATGAGAATGAATCTGAATTCAATCAAATAACCAATCAGCCTCCAAATTGCTTCTAATAGAATGTAATAAATATATTCTCTCAAAACAAGTCAAAGAAACTGAAAAAAAATGAAAAAAATGCTCTGTACTCTCATGAGAGTACAGATGAGTACAGATGCAAATCTCTTCTAAAAATCAATCAATCAGCCTCCAAATTGCTTCTAGTAGAATGTAATAAACATATCTCTCCAAATAGGCCAAAAGCTGAAAAAAATGATCAAATATCGTACTCTCATGAGAATCAGAGAGTCAATCACAAATCTCCAAATCAATCTTTAATTGCTTAATGGAATGTAATAAACATATTCTCTCCAAATAGGCCAAAGAAATCAAAAAAAAAATGAGAAAATGCTCCGTACTCTCATGAGAGTACAGATATAAATCTCTCTTAAATATCAACCAATCAGCCTCCAAATTACTTCTAATAGAATCTAATAAATATATTCTCTACAAATATGGTTTAAAAGTTAGAAAAAATTAAGAAAATGAGGTGTACTCTTAAGAATCTGAGAGAGTACACTGAAATAATACAGAAACTAACCAATAATCATTCAATCTGCTTGCAATGCCATGTACTAAATATATTATATCCAAACAATGTCAGAAATCATAAAAAAAAAATGACAAAATGGGTTGTACTCTCAGAGAACAGAGTACATCTGAAACAAATAATCAAGCAACCCTAAATAAATTATAATGTCATCAATTGAATATATTATATCCAAACATGCCCCACATTTTATCAAATCCTTCATGAAACAGCATCAAACATCCTACAATGAGATATACTAAACATATGACAAGTCCCACAGTTCAAAAATTTAAAAATAATGATGTATACCATCATGAGAGTATAGAGAGTGCACATGCAAAACATCTACAAATACTAGTAAAACATGCTCCTTTCCTTTAAAGAACCAAAATGTTCCAAATGTTCTCCTATTAGACGGTGAGAAAAATAAAGAAAATCCTAAATTCAATAAAGTTCAAGAATGTAAGAAGAAATATCTCATATAGTCGCCTATAATACCTCAATTTTTAATGCCCAAAATTTAGCAAATCTCTGAGAGAAGGTTGGAAGCATGCCAAGAGAGAGCGAGCGTTAACCTGAGAATAATTTTGCATAAAAAGAAATCTCTAAACTAGTCTGTGCCAAAGAATATGGAATGATGAGCATAATATTTTCTCCTCTCACTGTTTGAACGGGACGGGCCGGACTATTAAGCGCCATCAAGTGACAGTATTATTAAGTAAAAAAATGTTTTTTTATAATGAATAAATATTATATTATTATTAAAGTCTGGATGTAAAATTATGTTCAAATTATGCACGTAATATTTTCTCTGAGAGTAGAGCGGGTTGCGGGTTTGGCAGTCTTGCAACTTCCGTGGTCCCACCGGCGGTTCGTTTGAAACGTAGTTGGTAGCGGCGTGGTTATGCATCTCCTTTTGTTTTATGGTTTTATTTTATTTTTTTAATTGAGGTCTGTTGTACTGCTTTGGTTGGTGAGAATTATACCCATAGTATTCTTTAATTTTTTTAATATAAAATTATATTTACTGTATACTTTTCGTAGAAATTATTAATTAGTATATATATATATATATATATATAGTCTTGCCGACTTCTACATTTAGCCATTGGTAACGTTGACTTCCTCTACCAGCTCATTCATCTTTTTGAAGTCACCGCCCTCAGGATTTCTTCAGGGTTCATTATCCCTCGCAAGTGAGTTTCCTTTGTAATTTATTCTCAAGTTAAGCTTCCTCATAATAAGTTAATGAGAGTTCAAACTCATCCTATGAGATCGATTTGAGCTCAAGCTACATTTATGGCCGACGAATAGAGCTTGAGTTCACTGTGATTTGATCTTTTTATTTACACCTATAATCTTGACGGACAGCCGTGATATTATTGATATTATTTTTAAGTTAATGGTTGCATGAGATTCATCTGTTGTTCTTATGTAACAAAATTGTTTATTTAATTATGCTAAAAAGTTTTGTTTTAAAATTTTATTATGTAGGTTATTATTTATTGTCGATCACGAAACATATTCACAAACAAGAGATTGTTGATTGAGTCCGACATAAAACAATTTTCTACTTTTAGCTAAATCTCTGTCAAATTAGAATTTCTTTGAGATCTTTTGTATGCTCTCTTTCAAAATTACCCATCTCTATTTTAAAAGGTTAATTGTGTCATCCTTCCTACAACCCTTTGGCGGTTTCACGGTGGTGATGACGGTTGTAGCTGGATGACAAATGACCAATGGTGGTGGTCGATGGCAAGGACCGGCGGTGGTGGTCGGCAGCAATGAGGATCGGTGGCGTAGCGGCCACGACGATGATGATCGATGGCGGTGGGCGATGGCGGCCACTGAGTCCACGGCTAAGCTGGTGCTCTCGGGCCGACAATGAGACGACATGGAGGTTCTTCAAGCCTCAAAGCTCTCTCTTCTCTGTAGCTTGGTCTTCCCTCATATGAAGAATGATGGACTAATTATAAATTATAAGAGTGACATCTCTGTAAATACATACAAAATTCAAATCACCATCGGACGGTTCAAAATGATTCCTTCAATCATCTAATGTATTTTAAGTATTTGAATGCTCAAATGAAGTCAGAATTAAGAAATCTTAGGCTTGTTAGATCCGGCTCGTCAAGACGCTCAATTTGACTATAAATACTCTATATTTAGGAGTCGACTGATATTGCAAAATTTTTAATTATATTTTAAGCACTTAATCTAGGTTAGTCTTCGTAATCGATTACGACATCAAGATTCGCTCGACTAGTAAAATTTTCAATGTCATATCGTCGCCTATTTTTTGGATGACATTATTTTCATCCAAATATATATTAATTTTTTTAAAATAAAATAACTTTACTTATTATTACGATTTATAATTATATATGTTATATGTATTAATTTATTTATTTACTAATTAATTATTAATATTTATTTATTTGATTATATATATATATATATATATATATATATATATATATATATATATATATATATATATATATATATATATATATATATATATTGGCATTTAGTCCTGAAAGAGAGGGAATTTTTCACGTAAAAGTCCTGGAATTTTCGGGGCATGTTACGTGCTAGAAAATTAGTTATAGTAGAGTAAAACTTGATACCTTTGCCTTGTTAAGAAATACAGCCAATACACAGATATTTGAAGAGAGAACAAAACTCTAGGATTTTTATTTGAAAAAATCCCGAAAAAAGGGAAAAAATCACGAAACCTAGCCCAGTAAAAAAGTTCCACTATATATTTATTTTCTAACAAAGTTTAAGTTTTCCCGACAATGGCATTATAGAGTTGTATATGAGAAAACCTGACAATAGAAATCTCATAATCAAGCAATAGCTATG
The DNA here is from genome assembly GCA_021442155.1 of Cymbidium sinense. Taxonomy (NCBI): domain Eukaryota; kingdom Viridiplantae; phylum Streptophyta; class Magnoliopsida; order Asparagales; family Orchidaceae; genus Cymbidium; species Cymbidium sinense. The sequence goes on along the minus strand of CM038220.1, from coordinate 71,391,666 downwards.
CAAAGAATTCCGATCATAATAATTGTGGTGACAGCGAAACGACATCCTTATGATGATCCGGGCGACATCGTTGCACTGAGGTGGTGACTAAATGACCGGGCGACCGGACCAATCAATAAATGGCCGATGTGGCGGCCTACAATGATCAACGCTGATCAGCATGGTAAGCGACGGCGGTCTGGTGGTCGACAATGGATCTGCGTTAGGACGAAAGGATGACGGCCGCATTCGGAGATGGTGTACGGGCACCAACTGTGATCGACAATGACGATGATCAATGGTGGTAAGCAGCACGGCTGACGCTGATGGTTTCACGGTCGGCTGAGTGACGCAAAGAATGGTCAAACGATGACGATGATCAATGGTGGTAGCGGCAAATACCCGACGATGGTCCAGCTGCGACCGACGACGGTCGGCGAGCAGGGACGGGTAGTGGTATGACGGGGCCACGGTCGACGGCGATCGCCAGCGACACGTTGTCGACGATCGCGATGTCCGACAACGGGTCTGAGAGTAAGGTGATCGATGGCGGCGACAGCGGCGTGGTCGGGCGATGATGATCGGTGGAGGTGGCCGACGGCGCGGCCGCGGTGGTCCGAGGCGATGACCAGTGGCGGTGCTCGGCGACCATTAACTGGTGGCACGATTATGCTTGGAGGTTCTTCAAGCCTCAGAGTTCTCTCTCTTTACCTTCCCTCAAGAATATGAGCTATTTATACATGAGATACATCTTTATAAATACAAACAAAATCCAAACCACTCCATCGGATGGCTCGAAATAATTCCTTCAATCATCTGATGTATTTTAAGTATTTGAATGCTCAAATGATATCGAATTGGAGATCTTGTTTAGATCGCTACATGACGCTCGTTTGACTATAAATACTTCATATTTAGGAGCCGATATATGAAAGTTTTCAATTATATTTTAAGCTCGATCTAAGGTTACTTGACTCATAATCGACGATTTTGACATCAAGATTTGTGCTTCGACTAGTGAAATTTTCAATGTCATATCAATATTGAATACCTAAAGTTTTATATTATAAATATCATATTTTTCTTATGAATAAAAAATATGTATTTTATTTTAAAAAATTGACAATGCTCCTATTTTTGATATAATATTAAAGATTTGATGCTATTTAAGAAAATTTTTAAAAAATAGGTATTAGATATATAAATAGTTAAAAATTATATGATGCGTATGAAAATCCCCGTTTTTATTATTTGTATATAATATCAAAAGTTAAGCCCCAAGGAAAATATCTGAAAAATAATTATGGTTGTTTGATTCGCTTTAGAATTTGTCTCAAATATATGATTAAAAACAGTAATTCGTAACATAGAGAAATTATTACGTGCAATCAAGATGTAGCTTTTATAATTTTATACTTAGACTTCAATACTATAATATCATATGAGACTCATCAATATATATTTATTATATATTAGTTGTGAATTATCATTGTTGTATATTAATGTGGATATAAATATTGTTTATTATAGTACAGTTAATATTATATCAATACATAATATTACGTAGTCACACTAATACAATAATAAGTATTGAAGGCCATATGACTATGCTATTGAAGTTAGAATATTGAGTTATATCTAGACTCCACACATAATAATTTCTCCAAAATATATATAAAAAAAAATTTTTTTTCTCAAAGAAGATAACAAGACATTTGCCAGAATTTTCTAATGATTTTTATTAGCATTTATTAGTAAATTTCATTAACTAAATAAATTGGTACTTACCACATCATTTTAGGAAAAAAATTTCTGATTACTTTTTGATCAAATAATTTTAAAGTTATTAAATTTATTTTAATATATATATATATATATTAAAAAATATGAAAATTTATATATATATCATATAATTTTTATATATTTATATATCTAATATTTAATTTTTATAAAACATATTAGATAATTAAATATTTAATTTTAAATATTAGATATATAAATATATAAAAATTATATGATATGTATGTAAATTAAAAATATATAAATTATTTAAATAAAAATTATATAAGTATCAAGATAAATCTAATAATTTTAAACTAAGTCGTGACAACATTATGATAAGGACATGTTCCCTAAAACTTTCTCTCGAACATAAAGTTTTAATGTAAGATAACTGTTATTTGGAACGGTGCTGTTCGTGGTCGGGATGCTTCTAGGGTTGTTGCCGCTCTCCTTGTGCTCCGTTTGGTTCATCTTTTCGACCCTCCTCTCTCAGATCCCCTCCCCCCCTTCCTCGAGAATCTTCTCCTCCTCTCTCTGACCTCCGGCCGAGGCCGGAGGTCAGCCTCTTTCTTTGACCGCTCCGGTTTTTCTCACGATGGTACCAGGAAATCTCTCTGGCTCTGATTTTCCTACTCTTTGTGCCCCTTCTCACCCTCAAGCCCAAATTCCTGCTAAAACCACATGCTGGAAAGACTTGCTTTTAGCCCATAATGATAAAAGCTTGGAAATTCCCCTTTCTTACATCCCGACTGACTCGCAGGAAGTCTCTTTTCTCGAGGAAGAGCTGATGGTCGAAGAATGGAGTCTTTCCTTGATCGGTCATGCTATCTAAAACGCCTTATTATGGCTCCCTGCATGCCTATCAAAAGAGATGGGTCCTTCAAAGGTAATCTGGATCTTTTGACTCTGGAAGGAGATTTTTTCTTGTTCAAATTCTCTTGCCTTGAGGATTACAATCTGGTTTGGAACAATGGCCCTTGCTTCTTGAACGGCCGTCCCTTTGTATTTCAGAAGTGGGCGTGGAACTTCCGTCCCTCCAAGGAACATATCACCGAACTTCCTATCTGGGTGAAACTACCTAACTTTCCTCTATGTTGCTGGAACGAGGCCGGTTTCTCGAAAGTAGCTAGCAAGATCGGTGTTCCCTTAGCTGTGGATAATCTCACTGCTTCAAAATCGAGAATAACGTTTGCTAGGATCGTGTGCAGATTAACACTACTACTCTTCTTCCTGATTCGATCCCAATCAATCTAAATGGGTTGAAATTCAATCAAAACATCATCTACGACTGGAAGCCAACAGCATGCACAAAATGCAACACCTTCTCTCATGACGGGAATACCTGTCCTCTTAATACAACCAATCGGGTTCTAAACCGAGGTAGAAGTCGTAGCCGAGCGCCTCCTAGAGGAGGGAGACAAACTCCTCTGGCAAATCCTATCGAGCTGAGAGAGTCTCCACAGAGAGAAGAATCCCTCATACCCACTGTTGACAAGGAATCTGGTATGGAAGAAAATGTTGATAAGCTTATTACTCACAAGAGTGAATCACTTCTCTCCTCTCTTGTTGCTTGACTATTAGCTCAAAAAATGAAGGAATGAGATGGGTTTCGCTTGTATTTTATATATTTTTCTTTTATTGTAAAATAATCCTCCTTTTGACACTACATATGTAGCATTACAAAATCATATAAATTTTTGATAAATTCTTTTTTTTTTATTATTGTAGGAATTCCTATAAGCTACTTGGTTTTACTCTTTTGTATCATGGAATTCATATTATTGCAGTCTCTCTTAGGTTAAATGTATCTTGCTCTAAAGACTCATCATCTTTATCATTTTTCTTTCAGCCTGTAACACTAACCCCTCTCACAATCCATGTGGCTCATCGGTTGGCGACAATTCCATAGAATTATAAATTTTTTCTTTTATCAATAAATTTAGCATTGGAGAAAAAACTGAGGTCATGAAAATTCCATCAACATCTATCATTGTATGGTTTTTGCTCCATCGTAAGTTAGCATGGGCAATCAACATGACTATACTAGGTAATTCTCTAACAACATCAATTTTATATAATAATTTAATGGATTTATAAGACATTGAAAATCACATAGAAATTGTTACTACTAAAACTAGTGTCAATAAAATTTTGACAATATCTATTATCATCAAAATTACAACCTCTTAAATATTGCTATTTATGTTATTGGCTATGAGATGGGCTATGTCTCTAACATAGAAATATTGATGGCATAAATCAAATGATTTGAAACTTGATCTATATTAATTTAATTTGAAAGTTTTTCTACTAACAAATAAGAGCCAATGATATTTTTTTTTTTTCATATCTCTATATGTTGACTAAAATTATATGCAATATTTTCACTTATATTGAAGGTGACATGCATTTCAAAAATAATAACATCAATGCTCAAAATCAACAACTCTTGAACAAGAGGATGACATCATTAATGTTGTAAGTGACTTGCTTTTTAAACATAGTTCAACATTCATCGCTATAAATGTATAATCATTTCACCTCTGAACCTGGTTCAAGATGAAGGTTAGTATGCACCTTAAACTAGGTTCAAGACAAAGGTCACAGTTTATTTAGAGAATATATGATTTAAAGCTCAGTCATTCAGTATTTGTCATAACTATTACCACTAGGAGCTTGTTATAACTGCATAAAATGATCATCATGATCATATAATTGACAACTTAACTTAAAGAGTCACTTCTTCAAATTCTCTTCTTTGTATGAATAAAATTCAATGTAACCGACTATATGACGCATAGCAGTTCAGTCTAAACCTATAAATAGGGAAAGATCCACATTGTTTAAGAGACTTTTGACTTGAAAATTCTTTTTTCTTGATTTTTTGAGAGTTTAGTCCTCAATACAAAGCTTATATTTTCTCTCTTTATTTATGTGTTCTCTTTTCTCTCTACTCATCCTCTCAATACAAACCTTTTTCACCGTTGTTCAATATCAATGGCAGAACTCAGAAGCAAAGGGCAGTCTGATTTCGTCACTCAATCGCTGGCTCATCTGTAATAGAAATTTGGACTTTATGCTGTCTGGGCGTGTGGAGAAAGCAATTATCTATTTGATTGAAGAAATCAAAATCCTATTTTATCCCTTTGCCATCTCGCTTACGCCGCTGGATTTTTTAAAGAAAGATTTAGGATTTGTCATTTTTAAAAACAGAAGCTAAAGATAAAATCAGTGGTTAAAATAAAGAAATATTGATCGAAATATTACAAGAAAAAAATTACATTTGTATATCATTTTGTAGTAAAAAAACAACACATCGTACAATTATACAAATATTTTATATATTTTTATCAAAATTACATTTGTTTATCTAAAATTTTAATGTTCTTAAGTGCAAATGATTATATATCAATTGTAAATAATATGGCGGTAGTAGGCCTATTTCTTGTCAGAATATTGTAATGTGATGTAGGAATCAAGCTAGAGGATTATTAGACGACTTAAACTTATAGAATAATATTAATTTTAAATAGTAAAATTTTATAATTTTAAAAACTTAATTTTATAATAAGTTCAAATAGACAATTTAAAAATAAAATAATGTTTTATTACATATCTTGTGGATCTCAAAATTTCTAAAATGAAATTAAATTTTATGCTTCTATGTACTTTAAGATAGTGATATATATTTATAAAATAATTTAAAACATATTTTCCTTGGCTATACTTAATATTCTAATACAATAATCTTATATTAGTTTGATATGAATAAATTATTTAGATAATAATAAATTCTATAATTAATATTAATAAAATTCATAGCATTGAATAATCTTTATGTTATTCATAATTTTTGAGTATTCATAAATAACTTCAAAAAATATAATGAAAATTCTATCTTTTAATTTGATAAACATCGAATTATTTCATTAATATTTTGTTTTAATTTAGACTCATATCAATAGTTCCAATGCTTTTAGAATGAAGAGTTTACATTAAATAATATAATGAGATTTTTTTAAAAAAATTTATTAAAATTCTTAAATTAAGATTAGTATCACAATTAATACTACTTAATCATTTTTATAAATGTAAATAATAACAAAAAAAAACATGAATACAAAACGTGATGAAGAAAAGATTTATTTATAAATGTAAATAATAACAAGTGTACCATCATCAACTATTTCATTGTGTTATATTATTTTTTTATTTTTAAATGGATGGCCATAAAGGGATTGACAAGTCCTTAAATCATGATAATGTGATATTTAGATTGAAAAAAATAAAAAGCATCATAACAGCCTAATAACAAAATATTAATCAACATGAATTTTAAAAATTTTGATTTTATTTTATATTATACTCATTTCAAAATAAATATAAAAATTATTATAATATATTTTCGTAAAATAATAAAGAATTACATAATTTAATGATTAATATTTGTCTTAAATATTACCCATCCGTTTGGAGCCACATCACAACAATGAGGCTTTTTTGAAAGAATTTTGGACTTCCACGCGCTTTTGAAAACTCTATGGGCTATTATCTGTTTATAAGGCCCACAAATCCAATCCATGGGCTACGAAACTATATATATATATATATATATATATATATATATATATATATATATATATATAAAGATGAGTAATTTGATTTTGTTAGCTTTTTTTTTTGTTTTGTTTTTTAAGATGAAAATAATATAAGAGCTAATTGATTATTCACTTATCTCAAAAAAATTTAAATGATTTAAAACTCTACCTAACTAAAATTTAATCATAGTTCTTCCTAATTTATATATTTTTAATTATATATTTTAGCATTATTAATCATCTGATCAATTTATGCTTGGCAAAGGCATGAATCAAAATGATACATTCTAAACTAGAGTTAAATTACAATTATCGTCGATAAAAGTAATAATTGAATCAAATTGAAAGAAGAAACGATAGATTTAGCTTAGTTGAGTGAGATGCTTAAATTGATTCAAATTTAAATTCTTAAAAGATGTTAATAAAATTAATCCAACAAAATTATGTTATTCAGCATGTCAGTTCTCATTAAAGATGAGTTTGAGATAGCTTTCTAGATACTTTATTTTTTCATAAAGCTGTTAGAAAGCAAAATAGTTTCATTTGACTATCAGATTTTTGGCTGCTTTTTAGAAATTTTTGTGAAGAAAAATTTATTTTGAGAATTAAAACTGTTGGAGTGTGGTGGCTATTAAAAAACTTTTTTTTTTAAATTTATTTTTAAAAAAAATATTTGTAACATGCACAATAGCTTTTTCAAAAAGCTATTTTCTCTATAATAACTTTACAACCAGGTTTTTAAAAAGCTACAGCTGACCCAAATAGAATTTAAATCTAATGTCAAAAGTCTAGTTTCAAATAAGTAGTATATAAAAGTTATTTCATATCTTATTTATATTTACATTAAATCAAATTAATGTATTAATTCAAATATTAAAAAATATTTGAAATTATTATTTTTTAAACTTTTAAATCAAGATATTACTTTTAAATTCAAAATATATATGATCTAAGTCTACGCTTGATTAAGATCTCATCATTAAAAATAACTTTTTAGTCTAATAATTATAAGTTATGTCTTGCACATTAATAACTCATTATTTTAGAGCAATCTTAATTTTTTTGCAAATAAAAATAGTCTTCTTAATAATGATTTCAAATTTTATTGATTTTGATTGAAATGAATTCAAAATTCATTAATATATTTAATTTGTGTTATTTTTTACATTGCATTCAAAATAAAAATATTTCATTTGTGTTAGACTATAGACTTTTTTTTGGATGAATTCTTCTAAAAATTTTGAGAAAAACTTGAAGAGCTTCACTTGAAGTTCATATATATATATATATATATATATATATATATATATATATATATATATATATATTTATAATATTAAATTGAAGGGGATAGGATGAGAGGATCTTGACTGATTAGAGATTGCAATAAATCCCTGGAAAGGGCACCGTGCCATTTATGCATTGTGGAAGTGAAGACTGATAGCTACAGCCTTTCGCTATAGCAAATTAAGTGCTGTAGCTTTCCTAAACGCTCGAAATTTTTGGTCACTCGAATTTGAAGGAGATTATTGGAGCAGCTTTCAAAGCATATTGGAATAAAAATTAAAATAAATGAGATATGTAATATACTCACTATTATAATAAAATGGCAATAAAAATGAATTTTAATTAGTGGATCTATATATTAACTTGCAATGTTTAGGATTCAAAGAGTATAGCATGAGATATATTCTTATTTTCGAATGAATTTTTGTTAGAATAGACTATAAAATCTGTAGATTTGAGATGAGTGATATGTAAAATATTTATTTATGACGTTCATCTTCAAATCAATCTAAGGACTTCAAAGTAGAGCCTGATCGGTTGTTTATCGAAGTATTATTATATGTATTTTTGGGATAGAAGTTAAATGTCTGCGAATATTTTCTTTCTTTTATGAGAATCATTGAAGATATACATAGCTTGAAAATCCTTCATGATACATTTATTTCGACTCTAAATTTTGTTTCCTTAGGAGATTTGGCTTTATCTTTGAGGTCATTTTCTTGGTGTGAGATAAATTTGTATGTGAGGAGTTTTTAGTCTTCTTCTTCAAGAAAGTTGGGAGCATTTGGATTTATAGGAAAAGCTAATGGTTGTCCTTACTTTATACAACATTTGTGAATTTTATTGAATAAGACTTTTCCTATCAATGTAGGTTTCTTTTAAGTGAAGTCATGCAAATCATGTTATTCTCATGTGTTGCATTGATCTCTTCTATTATTATTTTATAATTCATTATATTTTATTTTGGCTGAGAGTTTTGCATAAAAGTTAAGTTTTTCTTAACTAAACTCTATAAATACACAAATGATGACCTATGGGGTGCTTGAAATTTACCTAAATAAGTAGAGTTTGGAATACATCACAAATGACCTCATTACAAAGAAAAAAGTTTTATCGATGAAATTTTCGATGGAATAATCCATTGAAATTACAAATAAAAATTCCTGCATAATTTCTACTGGAAAATTTCATTTGCTTGTCTCTGATGAAATTTCCTATGAAAATTTTGTAAAACTTTTTTCGCAAAAAAAATGTATTGGAAAACTATTATTTAGCCAACCCAAACCCTTTCCCCAATTTTCTTTCTTCTTCCTAGGCTCCCTCTCAACCAAATGTGAAAATAGCAGTTGTAGGTCCACCAAATCTTTATAATATGGTTAGATTCCTTTGATTTCTCTATAAAATTAATGGTAAAATTCTTTTGCTAGCTTTTAGTAATATTTATTTGTTATTTCATTCCTTAATTTTTGTGTTTTATGAATATGAAATTATTGAAAATTTTTTCAACTTCTAGCCTAAATTTTGTTGAAATTTATTTTGAATCCAATATCTTACACTATTTTTGTAGTTTCAAGTTAGATCTATGAGTCTTAGCTTAGATTTAGGAATCTATATTTCTCTTTCTCCCTCTCCCTTCTCTCTCTTTTAGATGATTATGAAAAATAGTTCCTCTTTTAATTAAAAATTATTATACTCCCTTAGATCTCACAAATGATTTAAAGTTGTGAGAGAAAAAAAATGTTAAAGGAAAGAAGGTAACGAGCAAGCTTATGAAAATGGAAGTTTTTGACCTAAAGATGGTCTTGCAAAATGGGGGATTGATGAGCTTAAGTTACCATGCCATTTTTTTAGATATTTTGATTAAATCAAATTTCAACATTTGTATTTAATATTTGTACATTTAGGTGGATCTTAAAATTAGCAATTCGCCTTAGAGTAGCAATGTTAGACATACTCTAAGAATTTGGAAATGTAATTTCTTTTCATTTGATCATCTTTAACCAGGTAGCTTGTATGATGCCATATTTATAGTTTCTAGAGTTAGGTCATTGATTCTAAAATAGTTTCTTTATTGTTGTCATCGTACATTACATAGATATCCAGAATGAAAGATCATGGATATATAATAGATTGTATCCAAGTAAAAAAAGAACTTTAATTATCATCGTTGAACTGACAAATTGAGATGGTTAATCACACAATAACATAGTGTGCTACCTCATCAATGAACATCTAAAATAATGTAGAAGATCCTAGATTAAATTGAGTTTCTTTTCAATTATATCATTATTCTATAAAAAAGGTGTCTTTAGCATTTTCAAAACTTATTATCAAACTTGCAATCTTATTAAGGCCTCACAACAAGCTTGTAGTGGATATAGTGACCAATGTTGATGCTATGCAACAAGAAATAAAAAAAGAAGTTGACAACAAGTACATGGGGATATAAACAAAAGACAAATACTCATCTTAAATACAAGAATTTCAATGTTGCTGACCTGATGATGATTACAACATGCCATTAGTTGCCTTCGGCTCCATTCAAGTTTGTCCAAGATAATTATAAATGCTACTACCCAAGCAAGGCTTTCCCTTGGCTCAATAAGAGGTTAGGAATAATCATAGGGTTCTATGATGGCTACTATTAGTCTCCACACAATGGCAAAGAAAATACTTATCAAACTTCTTACTTTTCCTTTTTGAGTTTACACAACGAGCCATGAAATGAATGGCTGATAATTACATAAAAATATTATAAGACAAATCAGTCCTCCCTAAGGAAGACCTATAGAAAGCCATTAAAATTTTAATTTTCATTTCTTTTCCTTCAAACTAAATATTGATATTTTCAAAATACCCTATATTTGAAGTACATTATATCCATTTTACTTTAATCCATAGAATCTCTTAGTTTTTTTGGGACTATATGAAGATATAAGTTACCATCTAACAAACTACTCCATTTCCAAATTTTTAACACAAAATTCTATATCATAAATTTTTTTGGATTGATAAAACTTAATAAAATAAATTAAAATAAGCATTTTAGATAAGTATTTTTTGGAGATGCCTACTTTTAATTGATTGCTTCAATACTATTTATTTTATTCATTTTAACATCATGTGGGCCTTATCCTTGATGCTTTATTGAGTAACCTCACTAATTAAATTTTTTTCTTAAGAAATTACCACAACATCATATTCTTTTTTTTTTTTTTTGATAATTTGACTATTGCTCATCTATGGATGTCTTTCTTTTGGCTTTTTTAACTATCATTTTTGAAGTTCTCCTTGTAATAATTTGTCTGGGGGTTTTATCTTATGTGTATTTTATGATACTTTTTTGGGAGGTAATGGGCATTAACTCAAACTATTTGCATAATACTCTTGATATTGTCCAAATTTTTGCCCTTCAAATTATAGCCTTTCATATATTGGTGTTTGGATAGAGCCAATCTAACAACATCTTCAATTTTGAAATTGGACTCTACATTTTTGGATCATTTTGTCTTTGTTGAGCATATATACTCTTTACTTATATATCTTTATATATATAGCTCATTTTACCTCATTTTGTAGCCATTTTGTTCTTTAATGAAAAGAGAGTTCTCGCTCACTTAAAAAAAATGAATGAACATTGATACCGTTAATTAAAAATATAATTATAATATAAAGATTAGTCAATTAAAAGTATAATTAGAAGAAAATTAATCTTAATTTAAGATTAAAAGCTCAAAATTTTAGAGATCCTAAAAAATTAGATTAGATATTATATAACAATAGTTTGAAATATTTATATCAAAATATGTTTACAAATTTTTAAATTTACTATAAAATTAATCTAATATTATTTCTATATGCAATATTATTTTAAAATTTTTATAATTTAAATTAAATGACAATATCTTAACATATGTATATATTTTTTAGTTTTACTTTGCTCTTTATCTTAATACTTCATCTCATTAAATAATTTTCTTTAGACATTTAAGTTAATTCAATAATAAATTTATATACCTGATATAAGATTAAAAATTTGAATTAAAATTTTTTTTGTTGATAAAAATTAACTTCTTAGTCAGTGAGTTAAAATATCTTATACGAATTAAATAAATTTAGGGGATTTACATATATACCACATAATTTTTATATATTTATATATTTAATACTTAAATTTTAATTTTTATATATATAATATCTTAATTTTTAATATCATATTAAAAATATTACTTTATTCACTTTTTTAAAAGTCAAATATATATTTTTTTTAATTATAGAAAAATATTAGATAAATAAATATTTAATTTTAGATATTAAATATATAAATACATAAGATTATGTGGTATGTATGTAAATCCTTATGAGACAAACGGAATCGCTTAGCGCCCACACCTCTGCCGTCGCGAATCCCACCGTCCGATCCCACGCGAGGGGTCGACGGGACCACTGACAATTCCGTCACATCACGTGCACAGATCGGAGCGTTTAACAGATTTTTTTTTTTCCAAAAAAAAAAGGTAGCGAACAGTTTTCAACCACGTGTCTCCGTGGCGCGGCCCCACCATGTGCTCTGCTCGTAGAGTCGTAGGCTCCAAAGCGTACTATCTTCTGAAAAAGCTAATGTTAGGGGAAAATACAAAAAGTTTAGGCAGTAAACGAGAGAGCTGTCGCACAACCCGTCCATCTACATATTGACTTTAATTCACCAAATATTTTAATTATTGATATTTCTGCCCTATATTTTGCAGGGCTAACCCGCTAATTAAATAAGTATGTATTAAAATATATTTTTTTTCTAATTTTTTGTCTGCAATATAAGTGATAATATAAATCAAAGCTTAAATTTAATAAAATATAAATAATTTAAAATTCTGTTAAAAGGTTGAATCTTTACTTCTTCTATGGAGGCTTATTAGTTATCCTTTGATTTAAGGCGAGCAAGCCTTTTTTTTTATTATTATTATTTGTTTGAGAGCTTTTATATTTTTTTTTTTATCTTTTGAGAAATTTCTGCTGAAACTTTCGTGTCGCATGACTGTTGCCGAAAGTAGTGATGTGAAAGTTGAAACAGAAATTTAGGGAGAGATGAGGAGGGGATAAGGGCCAATCATCGGCGCTTCTTTTGAGGCAAAATTTTATTTATTTATTTTAAATACTAATAGTAATTTTTAAAAATATAAAAGAATTCAAAATTTTATAATTTATCAACCGATATTCTTAAAAAAAAATTCGGAATTTATTTTGTTATTAGGCCAAGATTTTTAAATTTCCTTTATTCTTAGTTAGAGCATCCTTAATGCTCACTAATAATTATTATAAAAATTAGAACATTAAGAATACAAGCTTTATTCTAATTAATGAACCTACAAAGAATACTCTTAAGAGTATGCTAATTAAGAAAAAAAATACCTATTCACACCTTTTAGGATCTTCTATAAATTAATTTTAAAAAAGTTTAATAAATGCATATTATTAAATTCTTTAAGAATCTAGAAAAAAAAAACTTTGTAGAATATGTTTTATAATGATAGATGATTAGAATATGATAAACATTATCATGAAATTTCTTATAACTAAAAAATATAAGGTGTTTGACCATATTGAATTGAATGGAAGGAAGTTGTCATTGAAAATAAAGATGAGATTCCATCAAAGATCATTTTCACTCATTATTAGAGAAATAAAGAAGGATAAGACTCTGCACTAGTTTATTGTATGTTGGAAAGAAAGCGTTGACTATTAAAGATGTAAGAGATAATGAAACTCATGTAGAGTAAAGGGACATCACATGTATATTTAATGAGTTAAGCTATGGCATTTACATTCACTATGGGAGAAGAGAGGAAAAGAAATAATTTTCTTAGAAAGTACGATATAAACTCTCATGTCTTCTCATTCCCTCTCTGAGGTTATTAGATTGTAAGAGTTTAGTGCTAAAAAGAATTATAAGTCTCTCCTAATGGATAAGAAAGTGGTGTTTGCTACCTTAGTTTGAAATAATAGTGTAAAGAAAAGTGATTTATTGGACGATAAGTGAGTAGCTCTAGTGGTTGTAGAGAATGTCCTCCATATGATAGGTATAGAAGATTAATTATTAAGTAGATGACATTGTGCGACTATATTACAAATTTAAAATTGATTCTTAATAGTAATAGAAAGTTGTTTTGTGACTCACTCAATGCATTGGATGATATTCTTGGCATGTTGGTTTATCATTACAAGAAATAGCCTTGTCAAATCATTAAAGTAGTTCGATTAGGCTTTAACAATTTTAGGTGACTTAGAAAAAAGGGGTGGTGATATACATAGTAGTTTGAAGAACATCTTTGTTCAAGGTAACAAGAGTGATGTGGTAGTTGTAATTGACTAGCTCTGGTGATTGCAAAAAGTGTGGTCTACATGACAGACTTAGAGACGATTAAAAATTGGGTGGAAGGCATTAGGCAAATGTAATAATATTTAACAATTTATTCTTATCGTAATATAGTGTGTTGGTGACTCAGTGAATGCATTAGATGATATTCTTGGCATCGTGGTTTCTCAATATAAGAATTAGCCATGTCAAATATTTAAAGCAATTGGATTAGTCTTCAAAAGTAATAGCTACATTAGAAAAAAAAAAGGTGATGCTCATAGTAGTTTGAGGAACATGTTTGGCCAGTATAGAGCTTGTTTGGGCTGATATACTATAATGTTTGCATTAATAACCTATGAATGATATAATAAACTTAGAAGCCATCTAACTTGAGCAATGTTATGTAAATATTTTAAGAACTTTTGATTTCCTTAAGGCACATCTACATCTATAAAAATCTATTTCATAATATTTTTGTAATAAATTATTACCCAAAAATTGACTAGTTGATAAAGATGGAGTGTGTTGTCTTATGAAATAATGTGTTGCTTTTGATGAATAGAATGCATGAATAAAATTATGATAATTATTAGAAAAGATGAGGGCTTTGGGAAACAATGAAAAGATTTTCTAGCAAACTTGGCCATAGGTTGGGGTTAAGCTAGGGATTTAATTTTATGGTTAGAATTTAATATATGACACAAGCATAAAATGTGAGAGATGTTTGAGAAAAGTTAGAAGAGAGATTTGTTGATTTGTGGAGGAAACATAATACAAATTATATTTTTCTTAAAGAGGAGTAAAAAGGTTATTGACCAACAAGCTCTTAATTCATGGGAATTTTGACCATTAAGCATCAATCCATAAATTTTCACATGCAAAAGTGTTGTTATTGATCCAAATGTAATTTCTATTTTGTCTCTGATTGTAAATATAAAAATATGATTTTATATTTTATGTTTCTCCATTAGTTAGTCTTTCTGGTTTTGAGTTGTCTATGAATAGAGTTGTCGGTTGATATCTTGGATATCCTTTCTCAAATCTCGAGGGAAATAAAAATGGATCAATTCGATTTCTTTTGGGAGTTTATAGAACATCATTTCTTTCTTTTACTTTTAGTTTGGTTTTATTGATTCCTTCTCCTAGTTCTTGTTTCTTTACAAAAAGTATTAAATATTAAATACTAATTCATTGTAATTAGTACATCATCATTTTATTATGAAATAAAATCAAAATTTAAAAAGGATTGAAGTAAAATGATGTGATTGGCATGCAAAAGGTTACTTATATAAGGATACTTCTTCCTTTAAAAGTCCACTTAAAGAGGGATGAAGGGTAAAACATTTGATCTTGGACTTGGAACCACTTTTGGGATGTGTAAATGCCCTTTTCTTTTATGACACCTCCTAAATTGGATTTGCATTGAAAGTTTGGCTACATATATATTGGTGATAATCATCCTACCACACTTTCAAATCTTTTGCAATTTGAAACTAACTTATTACAATAAGGGCCTACTAGTAGCTAACTTTAAATTTTTAAATATTATAATAATTAACACTAAAATTAACAACTACATACAACACAACTCCAATTTACCCTACTATATCATGCTTAGATGAAGTTATTATATAGTGGAGGCCATTTATTCAACTTTGGCATTGCTATTTTATTTCTAGAAAATTTCTACACTTCAACATTATTTTATATCAAAATGAACCTATGTTTACATCGTAAATATTTTGATACAAAAATGACAACACAAAATATGCAATTTTAGTGGCACAGTTGAGTGATGAACATTTTTGAAAATTATTCCCATCATTTGGTCCATCATAATAGTTTGTCTCTCCCATCTAACTTGTAGAGTTGAGTTCTATAATTTGTTATGTTTTTATCAATATAGAAGATATTATTAGTTATTGTCAACGTTTGATTATCATTATTGGATCGCCTTCAATCACTTGAGTTTGCCCCAATCTCAAGGGAGTGGGCGGAGGGGGCGAGGGCAGTATCCTTTAATAACATTTCGATCATAATAGGACATATATGTTTACTTTATATAGATATCTAAATGAAAGGTTTCCTTATATTTTCAATAAAGAGTAAAGTATCATCATCAAAATCTACAAATTGAGTTTATTAAATTAATTTAAAAAAAAATTGATATTCGGACTAGTTAATCATTTTGCAAATTTTAGAAAATTTTAAAGCTTAGAGAATGGCCTAGGTCAAAGTTTAAAGGTCTAGAGGCTGTTTAGATTCTAAAGGAAATCTATGGAACATTATTGTCTCCTCTAGGACCTACGCCCTTGTTTGCATTAGTATATAAGACTTGCATTGCAATCTCACTTGTATCATAGTCATTATCTCCTTCAAGACTTATATATCAATCTCTCTTGTCACATATTTTTATCATTCTAAGCATGCATAGTCTTGCTCTATCATGACTTATGCCACAACTTTGCTTGCACTATTGCCAACATTGCCTTTAAACTAGTGTCCTAGTTTCACTTGCATATAACATCACTTCGCTAATTGCGAAACTGATATTAATTTTCATGTCACTTAATTTTTCACACACTTCAAGAGTAAATCAACTAGGATTAATGTAATAAAGCTTAAAATATCCATTAATAAAATAAATAGATCAAATTACTATGTAAATAAAACAAAGATTCAAAGTAACACAGCTGAATGATTTATTCAAAAAATTAAAACTAATACTTCATATAAGCTCGACGTAGAAAATGGAGAACGATAAATGCTCATAAAAATAATATTAAATAGCTAAAAACATAACCTAATAGTGATGATTACTACAAGCAAAACAACGAACAAAACTTAAAAATAAAATAAAATAAAATAAAATAAAATAAAATGATTAAAATGACTCAATCTTCATAGTGACTACTTGTCTGTTTCGTTGATCCCATGTCGTTTGTCAGTCATAGTAAGCATCCTTGTATTGATACAAGGGTTAAAGGGACCTTACTTGGTAGCCGACTATTAAATATTAATTAATACCTGCACTAATTTTTATCCAGTGGTTTTGACATATTTTATTTCTCCATGTGATAACACGTACTTATTTTCTAATAATAAACATAATAAATCCAAATTCTTGTTTTATTATCTTAATATTTACGTCGTTATTGCCGACTCACCTTTGACTCATGACTGAGGATAAATTTTTTTTATTAAATTGTCATGATTTGCTATTTTTTTTTTTTTTTAAAGTTTCTAAAGAGTTGCGTAAATAGTTTAGGATTTTGTTCTCTTTTAAGAGGATGGAGATTTTAAATTATATATTTATAAATTTTTAGCTTATAAAAAGAGTTATAATGAAGGCGACATGTTAAGATATGTATATTTCATATAGTAGTCTACTTCATTCAAGTATATGTATTGCAAAGATAAGAGAGAGGGGAACAAAAAGCCTTGTAAGAAAAGATCCAATAGTCATGTCTAAAATTATAATGATTTCTCCTTTCTCATCTAAGAATAAGATGAAAACAAAATGCGCAATTGGACACTATTTTTAGTGGTTACGTTGATTAGAGATGAATCTACATTGATCTATGTTGTTAGAATAAGATGTTAAATGGTGTTAGGACTATGGCATTAGCTGGTAGACACGCATTAATAAAAGTCAGTCAACTACGAAGAGCGACATCTACTATTTAATGTGAAACCTTGATCAGCAAATGTTTGATAGTGGACATCAAGAGGTGGACAAAATGAAGAAAGATGGCCTCAAGTGTAGGATATTATTCAATGAATATTTATAAGCTAACATCAATAAGAGACAACTAGTACATGTTAGGACTAGGACTTTGGTTGATAGTTATGAATTAATGGATATCAGTTTGTCATCTGACATAGGTCAACGATTGTCAGTTAGCATTCTAAAAGAAATGGCTAATATTGGGAGTATAATGTTGACAACTTAGTGTTATTTATGTATACATATCAAGCCACAATACTAATTTGTGTCTTATAGATCTTTAAATAATAGGATTATTATATATTAGTTCTAAAAATGATTAGAACTCATGAATTCTAAATGATTTTGGAAAGGTCATGATTTTGAATATAAATAAAAAATCAGAACTAACACCTATTTATAAAGTTTAAGAGGGTGGATTCAATCTTTATTTAACAAAAATTTAGAATATTTTATAGTTGGACAATTTGTGTTTAACTTGAAGTTGTTAACAATCAAGAACTTGCAATTAGCATACAAGTTAGTGATTTACTTATGCTAGTCACAATTTGGCCGTTAAATCGCTAACGGTTACTTATTCTCATGATTTTGATGCTGCATTGGTGTGATTGATATGTGGCTTCAATTTTGCTGATCATGTATAATGGTAATAAATTATTTTTGAGATAACCAAAATAATGACTGCAATAATTTGAATAGTTGAGAATTTTTATTTATAAATAAAATAATTTTGAGTCTATTATGTAACTCATAAATGCTCAATATTCTTGTGAGTCCCTGAATAAAATATTAGAAGCATATCTTATAAGTGAATAAGGTTGAAAATTGATGCGCATTTTTATTTATATTCTCAAGCATGCAATTATGTTTTTTATTTGTTTGACAAGCTCCTTGCTAAGAATTCATCAAAAAAAGCTTATTCAATTATACTTTACTTTTTTTATTATATTTTTTATATATCATGTGCACTTTATAAATTTAAGTATAAGCATTATTAAAATTATAAATTCAATGTAAACATTAAATGAATAATTATATGTATAAATTAAGATTTGTTTATATATATATATATAATATTAATTATTTAAGATATAAATTTTATTAGCTAGAAATGAATTTATATATTTTAATTAAGAGTTCATAATTGATAAAATATTAATGTAAATTAAGATATCATATTGTATACAAATCACTTTCATGCTTATGCAAATTGAAATAAAATGACAATTATCATATTTAAAAGTTCGTGGTGACTTGTGGTTCATTATTATTTGAGTGAAGCTCAAATTAAATGGAAGTCCATCAATATTTATATTTTATTTTTCACTTTTTAAATATGAAAATATATTAGATAAGTAAACAACTAATTTACTTTTTAGATATATAAATATATATGAATTATGTGAATTTATATATCTAATATTTTAATTTTAATTTCTATATATATATATATATATATATATATATATATATATATATATATATATATATATAATATCTTAATCTTTAATATCATATTAAAAATATTATCTTCATTTACTTTTTAAAAATAAAATGTATATTTTTAAATATAAAAAATATTAAATAGATAAATATTTAATTTTTAATATTATATATATATATATATATATATATATATATATATATATATAAATTTTTTTAAATATATACACATCAATAATTCAATGCAGCCTTCCCTACGTGTGAGCGTAGTAAGAACTTAACTCGCTGGGGCCACATTAGTTGTAAGTATACCCGCAATAACGCATATAATCTCTCTATTATAACGAGGCTTTCTGTTGAGGCCCATAGCCAATTAATATATTTCAAATCAATTGACAATTTGCAGGAACCTGATGTGATTGAACGTGTGATTCCAATATTGCAGCTCACTATGCGCCAATCTTTTCAGTTGTAAATCATTTCATATATACTTTTTAAATCTCTCTCTCTCTCTCTCTATATATATATATAATTGATATTTTTTTTTTTGGAAAAAATTAAGAGCCTTAGCCCAATATATTCCAAATAGGAGTAATCAGTGAAGTGAAATCCATGAAAAAGAAGAGAATAAAAGAAATAGAACAAGGGGCACTAAAGCTAGAGAAGAGAACTTTTCCTGGACTCAGAAATAAAGGAAACAGCCACGACCAGCTAGCATATCACATAAATGTTAGTAAACCAGGCCCAGAGAGTAGAACCAATTCCTCAACGGAATCCAACCCTGCCATCCGGTCGTCCAAACCACTCAAAAGATATCAAACATTAGGGAAAACAATGAACCAATTCCCAGAGCCCATAGCATAGACAATGGGACAAGGTTGCAGAGAGGACACCAGGAAGAGGATCCTTCTGGGTTTATCAACGTCCGTGGCAGCAAAAAATAGCTCCAATGAGCACCATTCATCATTGTCCAGGATTCCGACGGAAGCCCACTAATCCGTAAAAGTTGCAGCAAGCCAACGGGGAGAGGGGAACAAAAAGGCCTTAGTAAAACACATCCACAAAGAACCAAGATGAAGGAAAATGCACAGCCATTTAAAAATCTGAATTCTTCCACTTCTGCAAAAGAGCCTGAACTGGTGCAAGCCAATTTGACTTGAATTTCTATCTCCAAAGTTTGTACCCTATCATCATTTTGATGCGAGCAGTGAGACTAAAGGAAGACGATTCTCCATCCTGATGTAGTCTCCTATTTCTCTCCTTCCAAATATAGTATACCGCCATAGCAATGATTAAGCAGTTTAGCCGTTTGATAGCCTTGTGCTCCAGAGGAGGGGGAAGCTTAAGGCTAAAGCTAAAGGCGTGTCAAAGAGGAAGAACGAGCCGTTGGGAAATAGTTGCCTAATCAAATTCATTGACTAAGAGCATTCAAAGAAAAGGTGAGAATGTGATTCATAAACCTCTTTACACAGATAACAGAGAGCTCGAGGACCCAAACCTCTAGATTGAAGTAAATCAGAGGTTTTAAGGCCCCCAAGCATTGCCATCCAGGAATACAATGCTTGATTTATAGCCATTCCCTTAAACCAAATATCTCCATGCTAGATAACCTGAGGTAAACTATCAAACATTGTGAGTTTAATCAAGTTAGCAGTAATATCCTTATCATCTTTCCATGAAGCACCATCTGATCCCTAGGAGACACACACTGAGCTTATTCGATCAAAACAGACAGGGAACTTTCGTTTCAACTCGTGAGGTAGAGTCCAGGCCGTATTACAAAGGATTTCACGTAACAGAGAGTGAGGAGGTTTATTGAAAATAGTAAAACATTCCTGCCCTGATTTCAAAGAGAGAAAAACCCCCATACCAAGGGTCAAAAAAAAGAGAAAAAGAGGAATTGAGACCCACCTTGAGGTGAAAGCAATCCTTAAATCTGAGAGCCTTAGATTTTAGATCTTTCCAGTGGGGAGAGGAACGGTAGTGGATTGGAGCCATAAAGAGCCATATTTGTTAAAGATCCAAGCAGCTAAGGTTGAGGAAAAGTTAAGCAACCTCCCAATTAACTTAACTTTACAAATAGTATATAGTGTGGAGCAAGAAGAGAGGCCAGTTCCTCCACGATCCCTAGGGAGAGTAGTTTTGTTCCATGAAATAGTATGAAGTTTCCTCTTTTCTCCACTATGAAAAAGAAAATTTGACGTAATAGAGCTGATTTTTTTAAGAACCTCTTTAGGGCAGGCTACTGATCTAAACCAGTAGGAAAGGAGACTGTTAATTGATGATCGAATAAGCTGGAACTGACCTCCCAATGAGAGCAGTTTGCTCTTCCAGCCAGCTAGCCATTTGTACAACTTATCCATTAATGGGTTAAAGTGAATTACTTTAAGTGATCCAGATACTAAGGGGAGGCCCAAGTAGTGAAAGGGAAATGTTGCCGGGTTAACCTGCAGCATTCTGCAAAAACTGTCAGCATGTCTAACCTCCTTAAAAAAGTAAATAAGAGACTTTTCCCCATTAACCATGAGGCTCAGTGGATGAAAGAACGCGTCAATTGCTGATTTCAGATGCCACCATTGAGGCATTAGCTTTTCCAGCCGAAGATCATCTGCAAATAAAAGATGAGATACCCCATAATTACCCGAGAATAAGGGGTTAAATCTTTGAAGATGGACCTCTCTCTATCTAAATAGCAGGAGAAAGAGTCCATAACCATAGTGAAAAGGTAGGGGGATAAAGGACACCCTTGTCTTAGCCCGTTAGTGGATTGAAAGTACCCTTTGATCTTGCCATTAAAGACTATAGAATAAGGTACATTAGTGATGCATGCTTCGATCCACTTTATGAATTGTGAAGGGAATCCTTTAAATTCCAACCTCTTCAGACCTATTAACCAAATCAAAAGCTTTTTCAAAATCAAATTTTGCAATGAAGCTATCTTCAAAACTAGGAGAGCGAAATTCCCAACCGATTTCGTGTGCAAGAATGATATTTTCAACAATGTCTCTTTCTTTGATGAAAGTTGTTTGAGCCCTGTGAATAATGGAGGGGAGGACTTTACTCAACCGATTGGCCAAGACCTTAGCAATAGTTTTATATAATGTATTGCATAAGGAGATATGTCTGAAATCAGATAGACAGTTAGAGTGTTTTTTCTTGGGAATGAGGGTGATTAAGCTATGTTTGAAGATGTCGATTTCTTAGTATGGAAGAAGTAGTGAGCAGCCTTGAGGAATTGTGTCCCCACTATGTCCCAACAATGGGTGAAGAACTTCGCATTAAAATGTCAAGTCCCGGTGACTTATTCTCGTTTATACTCTGAAGTGCAGATACAATTTCAGAGTCTGTAATCTCAGATTCAAGGTCTTTTGAAAGATCAGGGGACAAAGAGTAGCCAATAGGGATGTCGAGCAATTCCGAATCAGCAGAGTGACCTGTGTTGAATAAGGAGGCATAAGACCGACTGATCTCACACACAATCTCCTGAGGGTCTGTAATAAGACCATTGGAGGTCTGTAAAGAGTGAATGGAGTTAGAATTCCTCCTTTCTTTAATAGAGCCATAGAGAAACTTCAAATCATCTTATGAGTTGGATAGCCAATGAGTTTTTGCCCTTTGTTTGGCCCACATATGCTCTTTGGTAAGGAGATAAAGATATTTATTCTTCATTTCTTTGGCCGTGTTGATTAAAGTGGGGTTGGAGGGGTCCTTGTTAAGCTCAGAAAGAATAGAATCAGTCTCCAGCTTTAGGTCAAAAATTTGATCCTTAAGAGGCTGCACATCCCAAACTTGATTCTTAAGTACCCATCTAGTTAGTTTTAATTTTTTGGAAAAGACAAAAAGGGGATCCCCTGGTATATAGCCAGCCCACACTCCTTTTATTGTTTCCCTGAGCATACCATGCTTAGTCCAGTAATTCCTGAACATGAACCGAGGCTTAATAAAGGTTGATTTGGAAAGCTTAGTGATGAGGGGGGAGTGATCGAGGAGAGAGGGTTAACAACATTGTAATAGGAAGAGGGAAATTGATCCAGCCATAGAGAATTACAGAGAACCCTGTCAATTTTTGAGGAGATAGGATTGTCTAGCTGTTGGTTCGACCACGTCAAGAAAAGGCCCGTACTAGGGAGATCGAGAAGTCCACAATCTTGCACACATTCCTTGAATTCCAGGGTGCGGCTGATAGGGATAATATTACACCACTTTTTTTCTTACTATATAGAACACAATTGAAATCGCTCGACATAACCTGGGAGAGGAAATAGTGGCAGCAATGCTCCTTAGAGATTCCCACAGAGCCAACCGATCTCGAGCATCATTAAAAGCATAAATCCATGTAATAAAAAAAGGGGAAGAGCCAAGGGTAGTGACCTTACCGTGAATGAGTTGAGGATCCCAAAAAAGGTCGGAAGTGACGTGGATGAGGGTTCCACTTCAACCATATACGACCTCCAATGGAGCAATCAAAATTGTGACAACTCTCCTCCCCAGGGAAGAGCTTAGCATGATGCACCTTAACCTTAATCTTGGGTCATCTTGGTTTCTAATAAACACAACATATCAATTTTTCAGACTTAATAAGTCTTGCACATGACAGTCCCAAGATCCGGAGACCCCATACGCTCCAGCTCCAGAGACACAAGTCATTGAGAATTGGACGAGCTCGCGGGCTTCTTGCCCTTCTTCTTTTGGTTATTTTTCTACCCGGTATTTTGAAGAGTATGATTTGCCTTACCATGGCTAAAGTCGATGATCCTTATCAGGGAGGAGAGGTTTTCTACAGTCTTAACAGAAGAGAATCGATTTGGGGATGAGGCAACAGATCTTGTTAACACTCCATAAGTGGTTAAAGAAGAAGGATTTAGAGAGGTATTAAGGAGAGAGGAAGGAGAGGGGTCCTCCTGAGGTGGTGAACTTTCAGGGGGATGGTTTAGATCGCTAATTATTGAGGTGAAGATAGGGATGGAGGGATTAAGTTCAGGGTCATCCCCAAGGATGTGTTCAGCAGTCTCAGTCTCCAAAGGAGTATCCTTGTCGATTGGCTCGGCTATGTTACTGGCCTGTCTAGTATGAGGTGCAGAGCTCTTTGAATGAGAGTGAGAGGCCTGTTTCTACTAAGGCTTCTTCCTCTGGTGGTTGTTTTGCTGGGTGGGTTGTGGGGCAAGAGGAGGGATCATGAGAGAAGCGAATTATGACAGTAGTTGGCTTCGTAAAGGATCTCTGATCAAATTTGAAACCATTTAAGTTCATGGGGATGGAGTCAGTGGAGAAGAGGCATTGATTTGGATACAGATGCGAGCAAAAGAAACTCTGGATTTTGTAGCCATAAGGTTATCAATAGCCAATGGAAGCCCGATCTTATTTGTAACTTTAGAAAATCTATTCTCAGTCCAACAACAGAGGGGAAAATTTGGCAATTTAATCCACAGCGGTATCTCAGAGATATGTTCCTTAGACGGTCTGAAATTCCAACTCCATTTCTTGAAGATGAACGGTTTCCCGTTGAGGAAGCATGCCATTGTCCCAGACTGTATCATAGTCCTCTTGACACGAGAACTTGAAGAGAAGAAATCGCCCTCAAGAGTGAGTAAATCAACATTCCCTTTAAAGCATCATTTCCTCCTGTCTAGCAAGGATCAGTAAGGGACATTTGCCAATTGCGTATCCTACCAGGGCTAGATTCCATTTGCGTTGGCCAATGTTGAGTTCCTCTTCAGAGAATAGGACCTCAGTAGATTCAGAGGGAATGTAGGAGAGGGAGAAGGTGCTGCTCTTCATGTTTTGAGAAATGAGAAGGTCTTTCCATCCTCGAGATCTCAGGGGGTTAGCAGAAGTGGAGGAGGTTCCTCTAGGCTCAGCCCCAAGAATCGAACCGTTAGGGGATGAGGATGGGAGTAGGGGAAAGTTCATTGTGAAAGAGGGGTCTTGCACCATAGGAGAGAAGAGGATGGAGGGGAGGGGATCAGTGGGCCTCCGGCAAGAGGCCGGAGGCCGGATGGAAGGTGAGGGAAGGGAGCCTGAGAATAGTACCAACCTCCTTCTTCAGAATGATGCCTGTCCAAATGCCGCCGGAAAAGAGACCAGAAACCCGTGGAACCCTAGCACGCATCAGTGGAGCTTTCCCATTTCCCTTTCACTTTCTAAACAAATAGAATTTTCAGCTAAAATTGAGATTTACTATCTTTGTCCAAATATAGTTGGAATGAGGTGGCTGTCTAGTGATGATTTCAATGTTTATTTTGATAATAGAAAGAGCAATATGAAAAATATTTATATATTTTGAGAGGATAATTACATGTAGCACATAATATTTATTATTATTAGTATTATTATTATCATTATTATTATTATTACAAATATTAGATATAAATTTTTTAATATTGATCATATTCTTTATCCTCATTAAATTTTTTACTGTTTATAGAATTAAAAGACTCGATATAAAATTTTAGTTGGAATGATTATTTTGTTTAAAATATCTAATAGTTATCAAATTTAGATCATACTTAGTTTTTATGTATAATGATGTCAAATAAAATAAACTAAAATAATAATATTTAACTTTAATTATGTCTTACTCTTTATTTGGTCTCACATAATAACTAAACTTGAGGATGGTGAATTAAGATTTGTATATAAAAAGTAGAATCATCATACAACGTATCCTTGTTGAATAACATTGACTAGTTTAAAAAGGTTAAAAGTATTATTTTTCTTCATGGAATAAGGATGAGATATTATGGATGTTATCAATAATCAATAAACCAGAAGATAGCCATGGTGCAAATCTTATGGGTTGCAGCACAATTTATACGAGTGACCATTGCATTCTAGGCTTATGATGAGTGGTTGTAATGTGAGTCTTACGAGCGATGGTTGGGATACAACTCCTATGAGTTATAGTTTGATCAGAAGTCTTTTTTGGAAGAAAATGTGAGTCCTATGAGGGATGAATGTTACATAAGTCTTGATTCACAAGTCACATTATATGTTAGTGAGGATGGTAGAGACATGCCTTACAAATGAAACACATAAAAAAAGATTTTACAAGAGAAACTTATGACTTAAGACTGCAAGTTTTATTGGGAGTAGCTGTAATCCTATGAGATTATCTCACTATAAGATTGTATGTGAGCAAGTGCACTTGATGAACAACAAGACACTTGATCATATAATACTTATTTATGTTTGCTTATTTATATAATTCAAAAAGTTTAAAAACTTGTCATCTAAATGAATAAAAATTTGTTTATTTATATTCTTTAATATGCTTATTTGTTGTTTAATAAATAGCTTGATAAAATTACAATACAATACTAATTTATTAATGTGGGCTCCGAAAATTCACCACCAACCTCTTGCAAATGAAGAGTATGATTTAAAATGTCAATAATTTTCAAAAGGTAGATCGAATAGTAGATAAAACACTACCCATAGATTTCACCCTATTTTTGTGAGGACTTTAGATTTGGTTCCAAGTTTCCTATAGATGCAAGCACCTATAGTTAATTCCCCTCTTAATGCTGAGAGAGAACTTTCGATTAGGGCTAGTCGTTAAATCGCTTAATGCGTAGTGTATAGTAGCAGCATGTGGAGTTTAAAATTTGGGATTTAGAACTTCATTATATTAACTTAATGTGGATGGTTGGGGAATGATGGCATGCCCGATCTAGATCTCATGGTTCTGTCATCCCGGGCTATCACAGTCCCTAGTCTACTTACTTAGAGGAGGTAGTCGATCTAACCTGACCGAAGGATCCTTATCAACAACACATGTGTTACGTCATTCAAGAAATCTTTGTAGACTTGGGGTGGTATTTGTCTAAAGAGATAATCTTAAGTCTACCTTAACAGAGGCTTTTTCCCTATCGGTGTACTATGATTCCAAAGAGCGGAGAGCCATAAGATCTGATACAATCGTAATAAATAATATAATGGTGCTATTTAGCAGCGACAACTCGATCAGAGGACTCTAGTCATAACTGCATCATATGTGGAGCCTACTAGCCAAACCACTCAGTCAAAGGACACAAGTCACGTCCTTATTGACGTGAAATTGATTGAGAGTGAACATAGTAGAATACTTGATTTGACTTTGGCTCATTTGTGAGCTTGAGTTTTCTTAATTTGTCACCTTTAACAAACAGTTGTATAAGGTGGATTGAATAGAGTTTACTTTAAGTATTTAAGAATTGAATTTCATTTAACCATTAATAGCTTTTTGATTTATCCGATTTCATATTTGTATTGAAACTTGATTTTGATTAATTCAATTTGAGCTTGCAAGCACATTTTCATGGTAAGTATACCCTCGGTTGAAATCTCCATTAAACACAGCCATCATTAGGATTTATGATTTTGCTTGATCATTTAATTTATTGTTTCAGACCCAATCGACTATATTAATTTAATAATAGAGGATCAGATCCACTGCCATATGATAGAATTAGCTTCTCAGATATTTTAATAACTTAAAATTCATATAATGATTAAATTTTTAGGCTTTGTTAATAACTTAGATAATTTTATTTATAAATCATGAAATTGATTTTATATTTTCATTTAATTCTAACCTAGTCTGCACAACCTTTTCAAACATTAAAATTTATACTTTAAATCTATATGTTTGAGTATATGCAGGTATTTATAATTTAGATAATTTCATCTAATTAATAAAATTATTTATTTTGAAAATCATAATTAGAATAAAATTTCATAATTTTTGGATTGAAAGAAGCTTCATAATTCATGGAGAATTTAATTTAGCATGCCTTACAACTTATGCAAAAATTGCGGACCAATGGCGTATTATGCTGGGTTTATATTTGCACTTAAAATATTATATTTTGACTTGCATTTTATTTATTCACATAATTCCTAAACTTCAATGGTTGACTTATGCTCATTAAAGACCTATTAGATCTTTGCAAATTCAACATTCAAATTTGATACTCGCTCATACAAGCTGTTATACTTCCTTTAAGCGAGCTTATTTGAATTCAAGCTTCTTTTGAATACAAGTCGATTATTTAGAAAGAAGTCTCAATCATGCTTGCTAATAGACTATTTAGTTATAGTGAAAATCTCTTATGAATTTATTTGATTTTACTTTAACTTGAAAATAACACTTAACAAATCTCATATGTATCAATTTTATGTTTAATTGAAGCCTTATTTAGTCTATTCTAAATTAGACATCCTGATATATGGATTAAATAAGAAGGCTTATTATTTGTGAATCTCACTTTAGAGCTTGATTTAGGCTCTATCTCATTTGAAAATTAGCCTTCAACCCCATGTAAAATAAGTATAACATGAACTCAAAGTTATGTTTGCATTTGGCTTATTTTCTTTCAATCATTTTCACACATGATATAATATAAGCCACAAAGTTTAATTAATTCTTCTTAACTAATTAACCATTAACCCTTATAGTTTGTTATAGAGTGTAAGCGAGTTATCAAGCTTCATCTTTATTTTTCAAGCTTGATTGTGTTCAATTTAAATCATTCTTAGTTCACTTAGAATAAGTTATGATAATAGCAACATTTATTGAGAAGATCGTGTATGGCCAAATTAATCGGTGAATATGCAAGTTATGTTCTTCATCTTCATGTAAGAGTGATCAAACCCAATTTTTGACTTTATTTTAAACTCCACATCAAGAGATCAATATATATAATGAAATTTCAAATTTATTGTAAGTTTCTTATGAGTTTGGAGTTAGCTTCAAGCCTCACTTGAACCATATTTATATGTCTATAAGTTATGTTTTAATCCCACTATAAATCTTTAATGATTCACTAGGATTCTCCTTTTGGATTATTTTAAGCAAAATATTGTGAGATTCGGTTCATGTATATCAAAGAAATTTAAGTTTATTTCATGTTTTATAGGTTCACTTGAGTTTGATCCATATTTTCTTATTTGAAATATGATTTTTAATTTTATTTGTACTCAGGTCTCTTTCAAATTCATTTCAAGTTTATTTATATTTAATTTTCAATTCATTTCTTTAGGATTATATATATATATATATATATTTATTTATTAAGTCCTAAAAATTTGACAAAATTTTGGCAGTATTCCGTCATCGCCGCATAGGGGGTTACATCGGAATAATTTTGGCCTATCTATCATGCCCTGACGTGCATGACGATTGGTGTTTTGAAGCACCTTGGCTGAATTTTAATCCGGTTACACTTTGATGAGTATAACGAGAAGTTCAATCACCTACATAAAAGTAAATATATATGCAAATATTCTTCTCCCCTTTTTTTTTAAGTCCAGATTTAGTCAAAATTTTGGCAGTATTTCAGCATAAGGGGTTGCATTTAATAATTTTTTGGTTCTACCCGTCACTCCTTGATGAGCGTTACGGTTGGTGTTTTGAAACACCTTGACTAATTTTATGTTCTCACATCATGATGAGGGTGATGAGGTCTTCAAACCTGCATAACAAAGCAAACACATATATACATATAATTTTTATATATATCCAAACTCATATTGTTGCACATTCACCAACAACCACAATAATAAATTTGCATGATTCGACTAGAAGGTAGTTGAGAAAACGAGCGATCAGGATTTGGTGAGTATAGTGGTGAAGTCAGAAGGAAGAGGAATCGAGAGGGTGCCAACAATGATCTTCCTCAATGAAGGAAATCAAGGATTAAGTTGGATCTTTGATCATGAGAGATAGAGTTTTGGCTGCTTTGTAGTTGAGGAAGGGAATGAGAGATCAACTCGGCTATGCTTTGATCCAGAGATTGGACGAAGGGTTCTTATGATTTCTTGCAATTAAGGGAAGTGGAAGTTGAGCGAATGTTGAAAGGAATCAAAGCTTCATTCAGTTTGGGTTGTTCGGCCAAGAAGGGAGGAAGGGAGGTTTTCTGCTGAATGGTGAGGTCAAGAGGAGAAAGTCACGAATAACATAATCATGCGATGAGGAACAAGAGGAAGGATTTTGGAGCTTTGACTTATGATTTGAGCTCAATTGAGCGAATCGGAGGAGAGGAGTTCAATTAGGTGAGAAAAATCGAGCTTACAACTCTTGAAATTTTGGAGAACGAGATGGGAAGGAGGCTTGATTCCTTGAATTATTAGAGAGTGAATACTTGGTAGATGGAATGAAGGATCACAAGTGAGAACTTAGTTGAAAGAATGAGAGAAACTTGATTTTAAGGAAATCAAACAAGAACTTGGAGGAATGGTTGGTAGGGGATGAGCTGCGTTGCTTGCAGTTGAGGAAGGTGAATGAGGGGGCGTGAAAAGGATTTGCAGCTCATGTTTTTTTGTTAGTGGAAGATGGGTCAACTAATGTCCCCTAACAAATGTGATTCACGTATGAAGCGGATCATATTTGTTGAAAAATGATTGAACTTTTTGTCGACCATGAATTTCAAATTTCTTTAGCAGTAGGTTCGCTAAAGATCTCTTTCTTTTGTATCTTTATGAATTTGGATTTCCTCCGACCCTAACTTCATACTCGATTGGGTTGGATGGAGGAATTGGTTTGTTTGTTTTGAGATTTGAAATTTTTCTTTCCTAGCTTTAAACTTGATGGACTTGATGAAGGATTGACTTAATTTGTCCATATTTACTTGTTAGAAAGTGTATGTATGCACTAAATCCAGTGCTTGTTGCTTTGATTGACTCATTGGATGGTGCATATAGATGACCCAGCCTTTTGACTCATATTAGGTCAATGTTGAGTTATCAGTCTAACAATGTGTGCTTTAACAGATTGAATAACCACAAAATTCTTTTAGTTCAGCCATCAGCATTATATGAACTATGGAATTGCTTCCTCGGTCCTGTATTTTCTGCTTTGACAGACTTGATGAGAAGATTGGCTTTGATCTGTGCTTTGTACTTGATAAGATCATTTGAGAATAAATTGTAATATCACCCTGCAAGTAATATAAAGATTGACTTGATGTAGTTCTGAATTGAGAGTTTCTTGGGATTTTCTTGGTCTATCGATCAGGTAGAAAGATCTCTTAAATTCTGATTATTTGTAGTCACTAAGCTGGATCTAGTTTGAGATTGAATATCTCTCATCATTGGACTGACGAGCAGGGGCTCTTTCACTATGGCCTTTTCTTATGGCTTGTTGAGTGAGGAGAGTATTAGCAACTCGGCAGTTTCTAGCATTGTTGAGTTCGACCTTTGGAACCTACTTGAGTCTTTGACTTAAGCTGTGATGGGTTGGTGATTTGGTCATCGGACTAAGAGGCTCTTTCATTGTGGTCTTTTCTTATGACTTGTTGAGTGAGGAGAGCGTCAGCAACTCAACCATTTGTTGGCTTGTTGACTTCAAACTTTAGAACTCATTCACATCCTAGATTTCAGGATGTAGATGTTGATGTATTTCCAACTCAGTTGATTGAAGCTTCCAAAATTAGGAGTTCTTCTAACTTGCTCTTGACATTTGATGAATCTTGGAGAGAAGTTTTTTTTATATTTAAGTCTATCTTTTCATGTGTAGAAATGGATTCTTTTTATTCATGCAAGAATCTGTGACTAAATTATTATGGATATATTTAGAAATTTTGGCATAAAGCTCGATGTCAACCTGAATATATATATAAGAAAACCCCTTATTTCACAGGAGAGGATTGAACAACCTCGCTCATAAAATGGGGCTCTGTATATGAAGGATTAGGTGTGTATCACAGAGTTTGAACTTCTTTAATATAAATAAATGTAGCTCATTCTGATCATCATGTATATTTATCTGAGGATCTCGATTTATAGCACGACGTCGACTCAGGTAAATATATAAAAAAATGCTCCCTGTATTGCAGGGGAAATTCTGAAGCACTTCAAAAAAGCTCTAAAATAATTTAAGAAAATATATCAATATTTGAGTCGATATATTTAATCTTAAGAAGATTTTAACATGAAGCATTGATTTCATCTATGTATAGAGATCTGAAAAAATGTCCCTATGTAACAGGAAAATTTTCACGGAAATTTTTTTATCTTGAGTAAGTATATTTATTTAGGGATCTCGACATGAAGCATGATGTCGACCTATACATATACTAAAAAATGCCTGTCTTGTAGAGGAACTTCAATTGTACATCGAGAATATATTTATCATGTATAATACTTTTTCAGATATCGATCATTAATTGACAGCATTGGTCTTTCGCCATTGTGGTGTTTATTTTTAGTTTCATTTGTGTGTGTATATGCGAGGGGACATCACACAGATATGAGAATATACTTATTAAGGTGATCGGGTATGTCATCAAGGAATAGTGCATGATCTTGAAAGATAGAAATCACTACCCTATGATGGACCTTATCACTTAATAAGGACTCCTAAAGCATGATGAATCTTCAAATATACTGAGATTTTGTCCTACTTTACATTTCCCTATAGAGACAAGCCTCCATAGTTAATTACATTTTAAGGAAAGTGAATCCATAGAATACTCTCGATTAAAGTAGATGATTGTTGTCTCCAAAGAATTCAAAGATAGACTATGAATAAATTAGTTATGTTTTAGAAAATCAAGTGGGATGGATCAAAAAGGAAGAGTTATTATCGAAACCAAAGGAGATGAATAGGGAGTGCTCATATACTAGGAAATCTAGTGAGTGCACTAATCTATCCTATGATTAGGATTTATATATTTGAAATTGAGGAGATTTATTTATATGGTTTGAAATTTTATTAGAGTTCTAGGACTTATAATTTCACAATACAATATTGTGGAAATACCTAAGAGATGAGGATTTATGCTTGTAGCCCGCAAAGGGAAACAACAACCTCAGATCATAAATTTAGAGAGCTTTGGCGAGGGCCAAAGCACAACCTAAATCTAAGGCAAAAGGAGGTATATGATTTACCTCCACAAGAGAGAGTGAACCACCCAATTATTGGACTTATTATTGCTTGGAGTGGCAGTCAGCTAACTCTACCTATGCTTTAAATCTATGTAGGTAAGTCATATGCTTTTACGAGATGACTAGATTATTATTATTTAGAAAAGAGACTAAGTCCTTAAACCCACTCCCTAAGAGACTAGAGCATGAGGGGTATGAATAATAACTTAAATATAATGCAAAATTTTACAAATTTCATTTAATTTGGGATTCTTTATTATGACACAGGCTGTGGGATTTTGTATGCCTAAATGCATGAGAATTTGATTATGGGCCAAATCAAAAGGGAAAAAGGCGTTCTTCCATCATAGGCTCTCAAAGGTTAATCCTGTTCTATCTAGCAAAGATGGAAGCTCTCTTTAACAAGAGTGAATCTAGATGGTTATGCATGATATTAAACATTCAATATCGAGCTAAGGGGTTTCTAAATATTTTTATAATCTTGATTTAATGCCTAGGTTTTTATATGAGGTTGTCAGTTGTTTTAAAAGTTTAGTTATGAGTTGTTAATGGGATAAAAAATTTATTTTACCTTAAGAGCCTATTCGCATTCAGGTCATACAACAATCACCAACCATAAAGAAACTATGAAAAAGGTATGCCATTTCTAATACACAAGCTAAACAAAACATCAAACAATTTTATAAAATTATTACAAAAGAATAAAATATCGATGTGGTTGGGCGCCCCCGTACAACCTGAAAGAAACGTGAGTAGTCGAGCTCTACCCTTATATAACCCATATTACATGAGAATAATTATAATTACAAATAATGAATGTTATGGGTGTCTTCATTCTTCATACTTCCTTCTTCATTTCTTCATCTTTTATTTCTCCATTTGATTTGCTCCATTTCTTTCTTCCTTTTAGCTTGATTTGGATGTGCTTGCTCCAAAGGCATCACATGATACATAAGACTTGTTCTTATAAATAATGCTCATCCTAATCCCCCATAAGACTCATCCTAATCATAATGCAAAATTACATTAAAAGAAAGAAAGTAAATCTTGCTACACCTGTAAAATAAATGTTAGCTAAACACACCATACAACCTAAGCAATTATATGAATAATTTAGACTTAGCACCCCACACATGGGTAACCAAAGCTCACATGTCCTAATCTAGATTATGCTTAGGAGCTAAGCAACCTGCATGGCAAAATCATATATATATATATATATATATATATATATATATTATATATATATAATATACCATAATATATATATATATATATATATATATATATATATATATATAGCACTAACCTCATCTGACATATACCAACATACACTGTCTTATAATAATACATCACAAAACAAGCATACATCAAACCATACAAAACATAAAGCTAGAAATGGTGACTTAGTTTAATATGTGAATTAAAGTTTGTATGTATGTCTAGGCTTTAGAGTTGTAATTTACTAAGTGTGAGGGATTTAATTTATAAAGGAGTTGATTTCTCTTTAAGTGATTTAATTGATTTGAATATTTTATTTAGTATTTTCTTTTATTTCATATGACCTACACTTAATAACTAAGTGTTATAAAGACAAGAAATAGAGAGAATCTCTCTTTCATCCCTACCTTAAGTCACTTCTAAAATAAGTTAATTAATCAATTTCCTTTAGTGAATGGCTTGTCATATGTTTTAATCAATCTTCAGTTTAAGTTCACTCTAAATGACCTTATTCAATAAGAAAGATATCTTAAGATTAATTAGAACGGATTACTATCACATAACACATATTCATTCCTTTCTTTCCATCATATATATCATGCATATGAGTAAATCCTAAGCATACCTATACATGAAATTTATATTTTTAGCTTACTTGAATGATGAATGCAAAGAAGTGTGTTTGTAATTTAAATATTTCATTTTATTGAATTATGAATGCATGCCTTTTTAATTGAAAAGAGGGATTTTTCATCAATTAATACAAATTCACATGTATTTTTAAGTGATGCGTCACCATTGTTTTTTTGGGGAGGTACAAGACCTACTTAGGGACTTAAAGCCTAGCCTGGGGTGTTCTTATACCATAACTTTTCTTAGATACATATAGATGTATGAACAACTATAAGGATAGGAAA
Organism: Cymbidium sinense; assembly: GCA_021442155.1. Lineage (NCBI taxonomy): Eukaryota > Viridiplantae > Streptophyta > Magnoliopsida > Asparagales > Orchidaceae > Cymbidium > Cymbidium sinense. The sequence continues at coordinate 71,356,494 of CM038220.1, read as the reverse complement.
AACCCATGCAAAGGTTGTATTTGATTTATGATTCTTATTCATTGGCCACATCATACATACATATGTATAAGAGTTTTAAGTAAGTACGACATCATTATTCTACACTTGGTGTACAAGACATACTTAGGCTACAATCTGCAGGGTGATATACCACTTTTCTCAGACACATATGAATGTATAAAAAGAACCATAAGAATAAGAAGTTATGCAAGAAATAATATTTTATTTGAGTATATGATTTACATATGTGATATGAAATTCTTCCTAAATCTTAGCATGGAGATGCATATGAATAGATTTAGATAAATGTGATTTCTTTTCAAATGAACTATACATTTATAAATCCTATGTGAATCCATGTAAGATAAGAAAAGAGAGCTTCATATTGCATATCTTATATTATCAACCCATGCAAACTTATAACTATTTACAATTAACATCACTCCATTTATTATAATTGATTCATAGGTTTTTGAAAATAACATTTGATTTAATAGTAATAATAGCCACACCTATTTAATTTAAATCAACACATGTAATTAAACATAAAAGAAATCATTTCATTTAGCTAATTTTAAAGAAATGAATGCATGATTACACATGGCAAGCAACATTTAGCATGAGTGGAAGGAAATAAAGGAACATAAACACATAATCTTATTCATTCCAATTAATTCCTAAGGACAATCATACTAAATAAAGCCACTTAAAATAAACCAAAGTTCTTTAATGAGATTTTTTAATTTTGAGTTGGATTTAAGTTAGGAAATGAAGGAGGTTTGTTGATCCTAATCTCATTCCCCATGTGTAAGTTAATTTTGATTTAATGAAAAAATAATAAGGTTGATTTTATAGTTTAATTAGGTTATGGTATGAATTAAGCCAATTAATTAACCCGTATCTACGTCACCTTAAGTTTATTAACTAATTAATAATGAGCCAATATGATATGCAACTATATGGAAAGTAAATTTCTAATGCTTCTAAGAAATGAAAGGGGTCTAATGCAATTGGCTCATGATTAATAGTTAATTAAGCTTAAGGATCTCACTTAACTACTTTTATGGTTTTCTCACACATGTGAGCTAACCATAATTTCATCATTTCTCACTTTGGATTATTGAACACCCAAAGAGCTACCTAAGATTAAATTAGAGAATTAAATTCAATTGATTTAATTAAGTTCATTAATTAACTAATTAATCCTTAATTAACCTTAACCAATCAAAATGAGATGGGCTTAGAGAAAGAGACAAAGAAGGGATAAGTCTCAATCCCTAAATCCTTTCAATTAGTTGATTAAAGTTCAAGTATGATTTAAATTTTGATTAATCTTCTTGATTAATTAATTAAGAGGTGTTAATTAAGAGAAGACTTAAAGAAAAGATTAGAAGAGGGAGTCATAATCCATTTCTCTAGACTTCATCATCATTAATAGAGGTTAATAAGATTAATTTATTATTTATTTGCTTAATTATCATTAATTACATCAAGAAAGTAATTAAGATTTAATCCATTGGTTTTCTAATTAAAATAAAGGAGGTCATCCCTCTAAATATGCAAAAAGTTTGAGATTAATTAGATGATTGTAGAGAGCAATTAGTACATTTACATTAAAGCCAAATCCACTATTCAAAGTCAAACAATAATAATTTTTTTGGATTCTACTCTAAAATATCTTTAAAATGAGCCTAAGTTGGTATTTTTTGAATTTTCTAGAATTAGTTATGAATTTAGAAGTTTCAAGATTAAAAACTAATTAATTAACCTATTTAAAGCCTTAATCCCTTTAGGCCAAGTGCCGGCTGACGCAGCGCGCTGACATGACATACTTTCCATGTGACCAGATGGGATTTGCTATTTAAGTTGTCACTTCCAAGTGCATACTTGCATGGCGGTGCACATTATAACCCATGGACCATTCGATCTAAGATCATATAGCCACTATTATACTTGATTTCAAGGGATTAATCAGAGGCTCTAAGCATGATCTGATCAGGACCATCCATCTGATCACGCAAGATGGACGGTCCATGATTTATCTGGTCAAACAATGGCTACCGATTCATTGATGCAGATTATGGGATGAAAATGATCCCACGCCTTTGGGGAAGCACAACAATCAAATCCAACATTGCAAATAGCATGACATGGAAATTTCTTTCATAAAGACCAAGCTATTTTCATTCAAAGATCGGTTTCAATGGCATACCTCACCAAAGCTTATGAGGTGGTTCCAATGATTGATGAAGCTTCATTTGATAGAAATGAAGCTTTGTTGAGCCGCATAAGCTTTGAGGTAGGTTGCTCGGAAGACCAAAGCACTAGACGTAGGTGGTCGGGCTTGAACGAACTCTACCTTCTAGCTGTTAGGAAGCTTGGGAAAGAATTTGTTCTCGCTCGTTTAGTTCCAAGGAAGGTGTGTGCAAAGTTAATTGCACTATGGTGGAGGTTTGAGCAAATGGGAATCGAAGGTGGCCTCCCCTATTTTGATTTTGTGTAAAACCAAGAATGGGATTTTGAAAATCAAAAATCTCTCCTTGAATAGTTGAATGATTGAAAATGAGTGATGATTTTCAAATATTGTCATGGATCATAGTGATTGATTTTGGTAGAGAGGTGAGGTCCGGGTTTAAAGTGGACAATGATTGGTTGCCAAGTGGCTAGAGGGGAGAAATGACCAATGAGCATGTCTTATCTCAAGGGATGCTAAACCCAATGGTAAAATAGTCATTTGGCTATGGGTTTGATTTGGGGGATTTGGGAGTCAAAGTGGTTAGCCAAATTTTAAGTGGTTTGGAGTTTATTTGATTTTATTTAGCTTGATTTGACCTATTTAGCTCAAATTGGGTTAGGTTGGGTCAAGTTGACCAAATGGTCAAATTGGGTCAAACGAAGGGTTGGGTCAAATTCACATGACCAATTGGAGTATATTGGCATCATTGGTTTGATTCAATTTGCTTTGGATTTAATTATGGCTCATTTGGGTTCATATAGGTCAAATGGGTCAAGTTGACCAATTTGATCAATTTGACCAAATTGGGTTAGGTTAGGTGTTGAGTCAAGTTCAATTGGCTAATTGAAAATGATTGTGGGTTTTGGTTTGGTTTAATTTAAAATTAATTTAAATTTTGGCTAATTTGACCCTTTAGGTCAATTTGGGCTAAGTTGGGTCAAGTTGACCAATTGGTTAACTTGGGCTCAATCATGGCTTTGGTCAAGTTCAATAAGTAATTTGGGGTAAACTTGAACAATTGGTTACAATCAATTTGGGTTGAATTGTGATTTGACCCATTTTGGCTCTTTAGGCCAATTTGGGCCAACTTGGGTCAAATGGCCAACTGGACTTGGTTTGGCTCAATTGAAGAAGGGATCCACTGAGGGATCAAGCATGTGAACCTTTCACTAGGGAAGCAGGTTCAGGTTATCCATTAGGGATAAGGGGTTTGAATTTGAATACAATATATGATTTGGGTAGAGTATCTGCTGGGGATTAGAATGTATAACCCACCGAGGATAGATGTATGAACATTCCATTAGGGAAGCAGGTTCAGGATATCCACTAGAGAAAAGGATTTGATGAGATTTCTTTTGAGGGTGCATTCGCTGGGGAATGCAAGTTTGAATTAGATTAATTTGGCTCCATCGAGGAGAGGATATGATTTGGTTTTGAGGGCGCATCTGCTAGAGATATGAGCTAAGATCCCCCACAAAGATAAAGTGGATGAACCTTCCACTAGGGAAGCAGGTTCAGATTATCCATGGGGAGAAGAATTTGGTTTTGAGCATGCACCTACTGGAGATTTGAGCTTGGATCCGCTAGGGATAAGATAGATTTAATTTAGACTCCATTGGAGGGAGGATGGTGGATTTGATGAAATGGACCCTATCTCTGTGCGATGGATCCATTATGAAGGGAAAATATCAACCTAGACCAATCTTAGATTTACAAATCCAAAAATAGATAGTCTACCGGTCATGGGGTAGAGCTAACCAACCAAAGGAGTGTCTTTCAGTGTGTAATGGTCAAGTCAGGGAGAAAGCATGGGGACTCACATCTGCCTGAACAAAGAACCACTAGGGTGATCGATTCATAGCACAACAAATCAAACCTGACCTAAGGCAACTACTGAGAGAGTACCGACCGGTGGACTTATCTTAACTCAAAAGTAGTTAGGCAATTCCTATAGGGAGTTTTGCTAACACTACCCTAAAGAGAGGATGCTTGCTCGGGAAAGGGGCCATAAGGGGCTTAAATTCCTAATCCACAAGTAAAGATATTTTTTGTTTTGTTATATGTTATCATGGACCCTGTTGGTTAGCGAGGGACCACGTTGAGAAGGAGCTTATATCAGTTTAGTCCTATCTTAAACTTACTGGACTAAGGGAGAATCTGCATATCCGCAAGACAAATTCTTCAACCACAGGGGTGGCTACTAGGAAAGGAGAACTGTCCAATCCAAGAGTAACTAGGGTAGTGTCTAAATGGGTTCACTAAGGATGTGATCCAAGTAGAGTGTCCACAGGGGAGGTGCCACTAAGGGGCATTATCCATAACCTTATAAAAGAAAGCCTGTAGGTATTCAGTTGCCAACACAAGAAGAAAGTGCGGGGGCTCACATCTGCCAAGAGTGTTGTATCCACTGGGTGGGTTGCTGTTAGCATGGCAAACACTAACCAACCTAAGGTGCTCATCGATGTGCGATAATCATCCTAGAGAATAAGAGTGTAGACTTACATCTCGCTAAATTAGAACTGATCGCTGGGATAGTCTCTCTTCGGCTCGACAGGGGCTATCCAACCTAGGGTGACTACCAAGTGGAGAGTTGTGGTGAAAGTTTTAAGAATTTCTAAGATGTATACTTCCATCTTCACTCTATGTGAAATAAAATGAAGGTAGAAATATACTTCTTCTTTTTATGCATTTTTGACATTACGTAGATCCGTAGATGTTCTTATTGAGGATGATCGAGTATGACATTAAGGTGAGCTGTACTATCTCGTAAGATAGAAGTCACCACCCTACAATTGACCTAATCACCTCAACAAGGACTCCTAAGGATAATGGGTTTGCATTTGTACCAAAGATTTTTCCCATACTTTAAATGAAAAAGTAAAGTAGGGTTTATTTTAAATCGAGTTCGTTAAGTTCCTATAGGGGCAAGCCCCATAGTTAATTATATCCTAAGGAATTGAATCCCTTAGAATACTCTTGATTAAGGTAAATGATTGTTGTCTCCAAAGATTTCAATAGGTAGGACTATCAATCGATTAGTTTATTTTGAAAGATCAAATGAAATTGATCCAAGAGAGGGAGTTATTATTGAAGTCAAAGGAAGATAAGTAGGAGATGTTCACAATGCCAGGAAGCTTAGCGAGCATCTCAAACTATCCTATGGATGGGTTTTATATTTTTGAAATTAAATTATTCATTTGAGTTAACTTTTTATTAGAAGTTTAGGGCTTATGATTCCACAACACAAGATAATAAAAATGCCTAAGAGGTGAAGATTTATGCCTATGGCCCATAGAAGGGAGAAGCAATCTCAGAAGATAAATCTAGGGAGCTTTGGCAAGGGCCAAAAGTATGACCTAAATCTAAGGAGAAAAAAAATGAGTATTTGGCTTGCCTCCATAAGAGAGAACAAACCACCGGACCACTTGAACTTACAACCGCCTGGGGGTGGCTGTCAACTAACTCCTCCTACGGATTTAAATTCATGTAGGCAAGTCATATGCTTTATATAAGATAGCTAGGCTGTTATTTATTTAGAAAGAGACTATGACCTTAAACTCACTCCCTAAAGAGACTAGATCATGTAAGGGCATGCTTCAAATGACCTAAATCTAATTCAAATTATATTACATATTATTTTCATTTTTAGATAATCATTTGACTTAGGCTTATAGGATTCATATGCCTAATATATGAGAAGTAAGATTATTGGCCAAAATCAGTGAGAAGGGAGGAGGTGTGTTTCTACCATGGCTCTCAAAGGTCAAGCCAAGTTTCTCTAGCAGAGATGGAAGCCCTCCAATCAAGAGTGAAAATAATATGCATTTGTGCATGATGTTGTAAAAGAAATACTCATCCACCTAAGGGGTTGCTAATTCTTTTATCTTGATTTTTAGCTTAAGCTTTAAATGAGGTTATGAATTCTTTATTTTAATTTTGAATTGTTAGATTTGGTAGAAGATTTATTTTTTCTTAAGAGCCTAATCCACATCCAGCTATATATCAAGCAAAAAAGAAACTAGAAAAAAAGATGTCATCTTAATGCATAAGCTAAACAAATCATCAATCAATTTATAAAGCTAACACAAAAGAATAAGATGCAATTTATGGTCGGGCACCACCGCACAAACCCAAAAAAATAAATTGGGTAGCTAAGCTCTACACTTATATAACCCATATTACAAATGAATTAAGTACAATTAACAAGGAATTCATTCTTATGGGGGTCTTCAAGCTTCATTTCTTCATTCTTCTTTTCTTCTTTCTTCTTCTTTTCTTCTTTCTTCTTTGGTTTCATCCTTTAGATGGTTGGAAGGTGGTTTCTCCAAAGGTTTCACATGGTACATAAAATGATATCTTATGACCAATGTTCATCCTAATCCCCCAAAACAAACATTCCAAAATCTTAATTACAAAAATACATGAAAAGGAAAAGTAAATCTAGCTAACACCTGTAAAATAGAGATTAGCTAAACAAACCATACAAATCCCAAGAATCTATATTGGACTTAGCACCCCATACATGGGTAACTAAGTCCACCTGGCCAATTGGATTATGCTTAGGGGTATGAGCACCTCCACAGCAAAAGCAATTATTTTTTATTACAATGCCCCTTAAGCACAATCCCTTGCAAAAATAATGATTAGACTAAATCATCCTACCATTCATTCTACTCACATTCACCCTAACATCCAAACTAAATCATATATTAACAAAATAAAAAGTAAATATCAAACCATGCACCGCCCTAACCTAAAGCTAGAAGTGGTGACTTAGTCTAATGTGTGTGCTTTAGAAGGTTTGTGTGGTGTGCTTAGCTATAGTTTTAAGGTTTGAATTTTCTAAGTGTGAAGGTGTTCAACTTAGATGGGTGGTTTTATTTAAGTGTTTAGTTGATTTAGGTTTATTTTATTTCATGATTTTATTTGGTTTGGATGAACCTACAATTAATTACTAAATTTTAAAGAGAGGGAAAAGAGAAGATAACTTCTCTTTCCTTCCCTACCATAGATAATTTTAAAAGTATATTCATGTTGGTTTCATTTAGTGAATGTTTTATTATGTATTTTAATTAATCCTAAGCTTATATCAATTCTAAATAAACCTGTTAAAAAAGAAAGACATTTTAAGGTTAAGTAAAGTGAACTAAATTCACAAAGCATACATCACTTCATTCTTTCCCAACATGTACAACATGCATATGAATGAATTCTAAGCATACCTATACATACAAATGAGAATGTTTAGCACACTTTGTAATGAATGCTAAGTAGTTTACTTAAGTAGAAAAGGGGCATCTTATCCAATTTTAACATGCACACATGAATGTATGAAAGGCATAAGTGAGTATAATGCTATTGTTAACCAAGGGTGTAAAGTACAAGATCTACTTAGGGCTACTTAAAGCCTCACAATCTCGGGTTGTTCAGACTAATATACCACTTTCTTTAAATACAGACATATGTATAAAAGAAATGAATGAAAAAGAAAAATGTAAAAGTTTGTCCTTGATTATTTATTTCGTTTATACAACTTATATGTACAAGTGTAGATATCCTTTTTAAGTAATAACATAGAAATGAATAGGAAATGGAATTAGGCAAGTGTTAGGTTCTTTTCAAATGAACTAAACACTTTACCAAATCCTATTCAAAACTATACTAAAAGAGGGAGAAGGAAAACTACACTAAGCACATCCTTATATTTTACTCACATGAAAGCTTATAAATAAAATATAAGTAACACATTTTCAATTTTGGTAATTAATTTATATATTTTAAAAATAATTTGGATTTAATAGTGATAATAGCCACTCATATTCCTATTTTAGCTAAATATATGCAATTTGACATAAAAGAAACATTTCACTTTCATTTTGATTTTTGAAGAGAATGAATGCATGAAATTCATATGACATACACATTTAGAATGTTGGGAAGGAACTAAAATGATGACAACATATAAACATATTCACCCTAATTAATTCTTAAAGATAATCTTATGAATTAAGAAAGCTTAAAGCAAATCAAATTATTTTTAAAGAAGGTTCTATTTTGGTTTGAGTTTAATTTAATTTGAAAAGTGTGAGGTGAGTTTGCTGTTCTTAACCCATTCCCACATGTGTATGATATTTTAGTTCAATTTTTAGATGATTAGATCCATTTCATATTTTGATTAGGTTAAGATATGAATTAAGTGCATTAATTACCCGTCACCTATACCACCTTAGCATATTTAATCAAATAATTATGAGCCAATGAGATGAAATAAAATCACAAGGAATTTAAATTTGCAATGCACCTAGGAAGAAAAAGGCCTAATGCAATTTGGCTCATGATTAATGATTAATTGAACAAAGGGGTTTAACTTAAGTAATTTCATAAACCCTCTCACACATGTGAGTTGGATTTTGATTTCCTTAATGTACTTAGGCTCTTAAACACCTAAGCATCTATCCAAGATAGATTAATTAAGTTCTGAAAAGTTTTAGAATATTATGAAATTAATTAAGGGTGTAATTAGTGAATTAATCCTTACTTAAGGATGGATTAAGGAAGAAAAGAGGCTTTAGGGAATATCTCAAGGAAAATATCCCAAAATTTTTACCTAAACCTCACATTCACTTAATCAAAACTTAATTGACTCAATCAGAGGATTAAACTACTAATTATGCCCCAAATTAAGCTTAATTATATTAAGGGAGTGATTAAGGAATGAACAAGTAATTCCCCTAATTAAGCCACCAATAAATCCCAATAAAATTAGGGAAGCCAGGAGTCATCTCACTAATTAAACACAAATATTTTGGGATTAATCAGAGGAGTGATTAAAGGGTAATTAGCAAAATAACTAATAAACCCAAATTGAGAGAAAATACTATCAAAATCCATTGAAATTAGTTTTAAATATTCTATGTTCAATATCTTTCACATACAATTTATTTCATATTTTCTAATTTTTTAGATGAATTTTAGAATATTTGGTGATTAATTTAAAATTAAATAATCCTTAATTATATATTAATCCCCATGACGCCACATGTGCATTGGCGGTCTTTACAGATATGATGGGATTGGGCATAACCGTCACATCGTAGCCGTGGCTGAATACGCTTTTCTTCTCAGTCGATCAAGCGAGATTAAAATCATGAGGATATGAGGGCTTGGGCTTGATTTTAATCTCAGTCATCCATCCAGAATGCATGGATGGATGGCCAGAGATTCATCTCTGTCGCTCTTTGTGAGCCATGGAGACCATCCATGTTTGAGGCCATGATCCAAGCTTAATTGAGCTTGGATTGGAATCAAAATTAACTCACACCATCTAAACATGAGTACAATCACATCTAATGGCTAGATCAACCTAGGATTGAAATACACTTCATAAAGGACCAACATACATTGAACTTAAGCTTGAAAAATAGCATACCTCGAGGTGATCTGCTCAATCCCTTGAGAAGCTCGGTTGAGACGAAGCTTTCAAGTTTGAGCTCTTGAATTGAGTGGATTCTATGGGTCAATTCCTCCATGCCTTGAGCTCGAGGTCGATTTGGATCTTCCTTTGGAGCTTGGGAAGAGCTAGCAGTTGACTTGGTCCTCGATGGAGCTTGAAAAGGAATTGGGTTGATGTTGAGTGTTGGGATTAAAATTTTGGAGCTCCCTATTTTTAAGTGATGAAAATCGAGAATGGAGATTTCAAATCTCTCAAGCTTTGGAAGAGTCTAAGGCTTTCAGTTCATGCTTCAATCAAGGAGGGAGTGAAAATTAAAAATTAGGGAGTATATCTCCCCTGATCGAGTGACAAGCCTCCTTGGCATTTTGATCCAACACCTCATGCAATGAGTTGGTTAGGGTATTTTGAATTGCATGTGGTTCAATTTTTTCTAGAGAAGGAGTGGGTGAGGTGGTCATGTGCTTGAATTGAGTGTAAGGAGGACTTCCATGTGGCCATTTCAATGGGAGTGGCCGGTTTGGCCATTGTGCTAAGTTGGGATGACCCAAATCCATTGGGTTAGGTGCACCACACTCCCTAGTGTTCACTTGATCCACTAAGAGATTGTTAAGTGATTATGAAGAGGATTTGACCAAGTTCAGTGAAATTGGCCAAACTTTACCCTATGGCCTAGGGGTAAAATGGTCATTTGACCTTAATTTTAGTTTGGGTATGCTTGATAGCCAAGTTTCATTGGATTTGGAGTTGGTTTGATGTGATTTGGCTCATGTTGACCCATTTAGGTCAAAATGTCAACTTGGGTCAAGTTGACCAAATGATCAAATTGGGTCAAATCAAGGGTTGGGTCTAGTTCATATGAACATTTGAAATGTTTTGGTGGCTTTGTTTTGATTCAATTTGGTTTAGGTTTGAATTTGGTTCATATGATTTCCTTTAGGTCAAATGGGTCAAGTTGACCAATTTGACCCATTTGACCTATTTGAGCTAGGTCATGGGTAGGTTTAGGTTTGGTTGGTCATATGAAAGGGATTTGTATGTTTGTTTCAATCAATTTTGGTTAAGTTTGAATTTGGCTCAATTTGACCCTTTAGGTCAAGTTGGGTTTATTGTCAATTGGGCTAGGTTGGGTCTAGTTAATCAATTGAGGCTTTTGTCAAGTTCAACAATCATTTTGGAATGAAGTTGACCCATTGGTTTCAATTAATTTGGCTTAGATCAAGTTTTGACATATTTTGACTTTTTAGGTTAAGTTGGGTCAACCTACGTCAATTAGCCAATTGGGCTAGGTTAGGCTCAAATGTTGACTTGTTCAAGTTCAAACATTGATCATGAATGAACTAAGATCATTGGTTTCAATTTATTTGGCCTATGGTGGATTTTGGCTATGTTGGATTACATTTTGGCTAAGTGTTGACTTGGTCAACCCTTAGGTTTGACTTGGTTTGACCTAATTTGAGTGATTGATCATCTCATGATGATTGTTAATCATGATGAGAGGTTTAGGTGGGCTTGATTCAATTCAATTTGGTTAGGATTAGAATTTGGCTCATAAGGGTACTTTAGCTCACTTTGGGTCAGGTGAGCCTAAGTGGGTCAAATGGCTTGGTCAAAGCTTGATTTGAGTTTGATTGAACTCACATATGGATTTATGATTGAAATATAAATCCATTTGCAAGTGGTTTGAAGTCAAATGGGTTTTGATTCATTTGACAATTTCAAGTTCAAAGGGAGAACATGAAATGGATTTTGGCTTGATTTTTGAATTGAGTTTTGGTTAAGTGATTGAAGTTTGTTTTATATTTGGGTTCATGATTGTAGGATTGATTGAATCATGAAGGAAAATCAAGGGTTTGGCTTGATTTGGAATTTATTTGGCTAAGTTTAAGATTTTGACTTGAAAGGCTTAGGTTGGATTTTTGATTGAATTTGAGTTTGAATTGGTTTTGGTCGATTTATTTTATATTTAACTTATATATGTGAGCATAAATGAGAATATAAATGAGTTATGAGAAAATTTTATGAATTTGAATTGATTTGAAGATGATTTAGGCTAAGTCCTTAAGAGAAAATCAAAGTGACTTAAAGATTTGTGAATTTGGATTTGACTTTTGGGTTTAGTTTGATTGATTTGAATTTATATTTCATTTATATATGTGAATACAAATGAGAATATAAATAAGTTATGAGAAAATTTCATGAATTGGAATTGATTTAGATTTGATTTAGGCTAAGTCCTTAAGAGGGGATTAAAGGACTTGGGTAAGATTTGGAATTTGGAATTTGAATTTTGGATTTAGTTTGATTGATTTGAATTTATATTTCATTTATATATGTGAATATATGGGTTATGAAAAAAAATTCATGAATTTGAATTGATTTGAAGATGATTTAAGCTAAGTCCATGAAGGGAAATCAAAGGACTTGGGCAAGATTTGGAATTTGGAATTTGAATTTTGGTTTTAGTTTGATTGATTTGGATTTATATTTCATTTTTATATGTGAATATAAATGAGAATATAAATGGGTTATCCAAAAAAATTCATGAATTTGAATTGATTTGTAGATGATTTAGGCTAAGTCCTTAAGAGGGAATTAAGAATTTAGGAAATATTTGGAATTTGGAATTTGAAATTTGGATTTCAATAATGGGTTTTAATCATGTGGCATTGATTTAAGTTTTGAGAAAATCAATTAGGCTGGAATTGATTTAGGTTTGATGTTGATTTGGAGTTTGACTTGAAGGAAGGAAGTGAGGAATGTGGTTCAAGCTATAGGGTAGGTGAATTTTCCTAACACCCCTAAAGCATGACCTATTCTTGTGGCTAACTCTTCTAAGTCTCTAAGGTTAGGTTGAGTGTCCACCTCACTAGATGTGTCTTAAGACTAAGGAACCCTTAAAATATAAGAGAAATCTTATGTCTAAGATAAAGGGGAGGTGAACTCAAAAAAAATGAGGTTGACAAGAGTCATAAAGAAGGACTGGACCCAGACTTGAAGTAATCAGGAGGAAAGGAACCACTAGGGGACTTACCCTAGGCATCAAATTCACTCAACCTAGTGAGTGCATGATGGCTAGTTCAAGAAAAAACCATGTAGGCTTACATCTTCTTAAATGAAGTCAACATGGGGTAGCTTACCATGCATAGCAAGGCCTACCAAATTGACAAGGTGCTTGTTGGTTTCCAATGGTCAAGTTAGGAAGAAAGTGCGGGGACTCACATCCACCAGACAAGTGACCACTAGGGTGGCACACTAACAAGGTAGCATATCAGCCCAACCTAGAGCATCTAATGAGTGAGTTCCATGGGGGGCTTGCTCCCATATCAAAATAGCTCGAGATAAAAATATATGTTTATTTGTGTTGTGAAAGAGGGAATAGGATGTCGCTTGGGTTCTCTTACACCTACTCTAAACACGCAGAAGAATGGATGAAATTATGTCACAGGGACAATTGTGACTCCACCAAGAAAGGATGCTGCTTGGGTTCTCTTACACCTAACTTAGTTGTACTAGTCAAAATAGGATGCCTCTTAGGTTCTCTTACACCTAACCTAGTAGCATTTGAGGATCATTTGTAGTTTGTGTTTGTGTTGTGGGGGGATAGGATGCTGTTTGGGTTCTCTTACACTTACCGTAAACATATCGTGGCAGATTCATAAGCAAAAGATATTTCTAACACATAAGAGTTGGAATTTGATATGAAAAGAAGTTTTATTAATGATTATTTTCGACAAGATTTATGGATAGTATTTCTTTAAGTAGAGCATGTTGATTGGAAGCATCAGACGCTGTACCTTACAATTTATAAGTTGATAGGATCCTCATTGGTAGGCCTTCTCTAAGGCAAAAGGGTCTTCCTATGTGGGTTAAAACTTGCCTCCCATCTTTTGATGGGCAACAGTTGGTCTCCTTAGAGCTAAAATAAGCTATCTTACTTAAAAATCTTTAAGATGGACCAACTTGTTGTGAGCTTGAATCATTTTGACTTTGTACAACTCGAGTTTCTGGCATGCCCGGAGGCGTCTCTCCTCAAAACCTTCGAGCTCTTCCAACCACAACTTAACATTCTGCTCTGTTGTGATCTTGCTTCCCACGACTATCCTTAATGATGGGAGTTGAACTTTTAATGGTAGAATGACTTCAAACCCATACACTAGGGAAAAAGGGGTAGATTAAGTTGGAGTTCTGTATGTGGTACGGTAGGCCCACAAGGCTTCAACTAACTGCTTATGTCACTATCTCTTGTTGTCGTCGAGTATCTTCTTTAATATTTAAATGAGAGTTTTGTTGAATGCTTCTGCTAGACCCTTTGCCCTAGATGGCAGAATATCTCCAATCTATGTTGTGTCTTCGGGCAAAGATGTTAATTTTAGTGCTCTTGAATGAAGTACCATTATCGGATATAATTCATCGAGGCACCCCAAACCTATATATATGGTTCAAAAAATAGGAGCACATCTTGTGACCTCTTAGTCGATTATCTCGCCCACTTGGAAAAGTCGGGCGCTTAGAATGAACCAAAGGACCTTTGGAAGAAGGAGGATCAATCAGACCCACTATGTCGGTACCCCAACACTCAAATGGCCATGAGGCCAATGTAGGATGTTGAATATTGGGTGGTTGATGTAGGATCACATAGTGTACCTAACATTAGTGTCATCTCTTAGCTACTTCCATACAGTCTGTGATCATCGAAGGCCAGTAGTATCCTAGTCTTTTAATCTTGGCTTTCATGTTCATATCAGATTGATGAGTTATGCATAAACCTGAGTGTACCTCAATCACGATCTTATGGGCTTCGTGTTTGTCTAGACAACGTAGCCACATATGATTGAAAGACCGTTGATACAAGGTGCTACCTACGAGAGCATAGGAAAGGGCTCTCTTCTTCACCTGATATGCTAATGACTTCTCTTAAGGTAGTTTGTCTGTATATAGATAATCCATGAATGGTTCCCTCCAATTTGACTCCTCATCCTTTTTGGCAAAGGCAACCTCCCCTTCAAGAGAGAATCTCTGAGTCAATATCAATAAGGGAGACTATCTATTTTGGACTCTGGAATGGTCATTCTATTCGCCTTTTGCAAGCTCAAGAATGATGCCACTGTTTCCCCAAAGTTAAATTAGAAGAAACCTCGGGAGGGAGAACAAATTTGATTGACTATATAATGATAGATAATTTCTTCCCTTTTGATATGGATGATATGAATATCATCATCGTAGTCCAGTTGAGAACTATTCCAACCACTAAAAGAGTAGATGATTATTCTGAAATATATCTAGATTCTTAAGTTCATGATTCTCATGAGCCAAAGTAAAGTAATAAAAATTCATGTGACCAAACCAAACCATCCTAGATGGTGCCTGAGATATTGCGGGATTAATCCTGGAGATCAGATTCACCTTTTGAGAAAGAATGTAGTGTTGTTGCTTTTGGGATTCAAAGATTAAAGCTAGGCCATGCTTTTCAATAGGTGGGTAGTTTACCTCACTAGGAATTATACAACGACTAAGATAGTAGAGAGCAATTTCTTTCCCTTCGTCGTTGGTTTGAGCCAATAAAGCACCAAGGGAGTCATCTAATGCAGCGGTGTAGAGGATCAATGGCTTGCCCGGATAGGGGCTGCTAGAACTAGCGGTGTCATCATGTAGTGCTTGATGTCTTCAAAAGCATGTTGGCACTTATCATCCCACTTAAAATTTGCATCCTTTTTGACAAGTGCTGAGAATGGTTGGCATCTTCTTGATAGGTTGGATATGAAGCATCTTAGATACACCAATCACCTTTGGAATGATCTGAGTTGAGTTAGGCTTTTAGGGGGCGACATTTTTAAGATAGCCTTGGTCTTCTCTAGATCAATCTCTATTCCCCGGTGTCAGAAAACAAGCTCAAGAAATTTTTCTAAAGCTACTCCGAATGCACACTTCAGGGGATTCATTTTGAGGTTAAATTATCTTAACCGTTTGAAGATTACTCTCAAGTTGAAGAGATGGTCTTCCTTTTCTTTGCTTTTGTCTACTAGATCATCAACATATCATTCAACTTGATGATGAATGAGTTTGTTGAAGATCCGAGTCATGGCCCACTGGTATGTAGCACCGACATTTTTAAGGCCAAAAGGCAAGACCTTACAATAATAGATTCGATCGGGGTTCGAAAAGCAGTGTTTCTTTCATTCTTGGGGGCCATCTTGATTTGGTTATAACCATACGACCCATCCATAAATTAGAATACTGCATGAGATGAGGCGATGTCCACCATTAATTCTGGTTTAAGAAGTGGAAATTCATCCTTAAGACATGCCTTATTTATATTCCTAAAATTGACCCATATGTGAATTTGACCATTCTTTTTCTAAACTATGATGACACTGGCCAACTAGGTACAATATTTTTCTTCCCTGATAAATTCAACATCGATCAATTTCTTGATTTCATAAGTGACCTGCTGTTCAATGTCTAATCACATGCCTAGGAGCTTGCTTGATAGGTTAGCATTAGTTCTATCTAGTTTATGGACTACTACGCCGAGAGATAGACATTTTCTTCATAACTCCATTGGAAGCAATCCTTAAACTCAGCTAATAGCCTAACTAAGTCTTTGGTTTCTTCTTCATTCAATAAGGAATTGATGTATGTCAGACATGGATTATCTTAGATTCCCAAGTTGATCTCTTTGAGCTCGTCGATGGTTCATCTGATTTCTTCTTCGAACTCTGGTGGTGCCTCTTTGAATTCAAGCTCATTTGGTTTATCTAAAGTTTTAAACATATCTCCTCATAAAAGTTAACATGATTTGAGAAGAAACTATCAAACCCCAAATGAGTGGATAGTCATGGTATGACCCACCCAGCACCAATCCTGTCTTGATTGAGAATATGTGCTTTGGTTGTCCCACAACCTTTAAAGTAATTTGACCTATGTTTAGATCAAGTATGTGATATTAATCCCTTCTTTGCTAAGTTAAGAACACAAGGCAAATACCAATCAAAAGGAAATTGTATTAAATATTTATATGAATCATTCTCAAGTTCTACATCGGCTTCTTGACTTAAGGATGATGCTCCCAACAAAAATCTCTTTGGCTTGACATTTGTGGATGACTTGGGGGCCTCTTTAGCTACTAAACCTTCAACTTTCTAGGAAGAAAGTGAGGTTAGAGCTAAGGTTCCCAACTGCTGACTGACCATTCTACATAATAGTGATTCATAAACATTAATACTTTGCTTGGAGGCCTAGTCTTCATCATTTTCTAGCTCAAATTTCACCTCCAAAGGGACCAACTGAGAGGGGTTGGTCAGCGTGCTAAGCACATATGACTCATCCTCCGAACAAGATTCTAAGTCTATGTGGATAGCAGGGGGTATTCCTGTGAGTCAGAACATAACTCCTTTTGGGTGGCCAATAGGGAGGAGGTCTTCCATCTCTAGAACTGCCTCTAGATCTACCTCTGCTTCTACTTGGTGAGGGGTCGAGTCATCCTACCCATGAGTTCATATGGAGGAACAAACTGTGGGTGGAATCTAACTTCAAGCTCGCTTCTTTCTGGGTGTCTCATTCTCGCTCACTTGCATTTTATTTTCTTTTTCTTTTTTTCTTTTCTCTTTCTTTTTCTTTTTCTTTTTCTTCTTTTTCTTTTATTACTTTTTATTTTGTTTTTGAACATTCACCAAGTTCACAAAAATAGACTTTTTGATTTGGAGGAAGATAGTAGGCTGCATCCTCATATATTTTAACCTCTCTAACTTAGAATGGATTCAAGTTGCCTTTGACATAATACTCGATCCCACATCCTCAAAATTTGATGCACAGATGTAAAGAGGATGGAACCATGTTATTTCCATGTATCCAAGGCCTACCGAGCAAAGCAGTAAAAGATGTATCTGAATTGATTATGTAGAACTTGGCCTCTGTCTTCTAGTCATCTATCTTCAATGGCTACACTATAGAGCCTAAAGCTTTCTCGCCTTGCTCATTGAATCCTCACAACATCATCTGATCTCCTCAGAGTTCGGAGATATCAATCCTTAAGTAGGCAAGGGTCTTTAGACTCATAATGTTTACTGATGCACTGGATTAACTAACACCCTTGGGAGTCTAAATCTGCCCAGGTCCACTGTGATGTAGAGGGGACGGTTGTGCTCGATCGTCCCCAACAAAAGGTCTTCATCGGTGAATGTAACTCCATGGGCTTCTCTTGAAAAATATGCCTCCTCTTATCAGCTGAGATAAGCATATTTCTAGATCAAGAAGAGCTTTGATCAATACTCCCTCATCTCTTTGGATAAGACAAAGGCACCATATATGCTTAGTTTAGCTAGTAACTTTCTAAGGTGAGCAAGGACACTGTAGTCAACTCTAGGCTGATTCTCCACAAGCATATCCATAGGTGGAGCATCCTATGGAGGGGCTTCTTGATCACTTGAACCAATGACTTGTTTACCCTTATCTTGAGGTGCAACTCTAGGAGGTAGAACTTTGCCACTATGGAGGTTGACGTCAGTGACTTCGTAAGTGTTGACCTCACTTTTGGAGTGAGCTTTCAACTTCTTTATCTTAGATATAGGACTCCTCTTAGCCATTAAGAGTTCCTTAGTCTTAAGATACTTCTAGTGATTATGTGAACACTTAATCTAATCCTAGAGACTTAGAAGAGTTAGCCATAGAATAGGTTATGCCTTAGGAGTATTAGGAAAGCTTGCTTACCCTATAGCCTAAACCAAATCCTTACTCCTCCTTTCAAGTCAGAACTTCTAATTCAAATCAATTCCAAATCAAATATTAAATAAATTCCAACCTAATTGATTTTCTCAAATTCAAATCAATTCCAAATCTAACCTTAAATCAATTCCAACCTAATTGATTTTCTCAAATTCAAATCAATTCCAAATCAAATCTTAAATTAATCCAACTTAATTAATTTTCTCGAATCATGAATCAATTCCAAATGATTGAAATCCATGATCAATTCTAAATCCAAAATTCTTTCCTAAGCCTTTGATTTCATCTTATGGACTTAGCTTATATCAAATTCAAATGATTTTCTCATAACCCATTTGCATTCTCATTTATATTCACAAATATAAATGAAATATAAATTCAAATAATCAAAACTAAATTCAAAACTCAAACCAAATCCAACCTAAATCCAACATATACCTTTTCAAGTCAAATTCTTGAACTCAACCAAATCATTCTCAAATCAATCCAAATCTTTGGATTTTCTCTTCAAACAATCAATCCTTCAATCACAAACTAAATATAAACATAAACTTCAATCATCGAACCAGAAACTAAATTCAAAACTCAAACCCAAATCAAACCCATGTTCATCCTTTGAACTTGAAATTGGCAAATGAATCAAAACTCATTTAACTCCAAATCACTTGCAATTGGATTTATAGTTCAATCATAAGTCCATATGTGAGTTCAACCAAACCTGAATCAAGCCTTGATCATGCCAATTGACCCAGTTAGGCTCACTTGACCCAAAGTGACCTAAAGCACCTTTCTGAGCCTAATTCTAATCCTACCCAAATTGGATTTAACTAAGGCATCTAAGCTTCACATTGTGAGCTACAATCATCATAGGATGATCAATCATTTGCCTTTGACCAAGTCAACACTTAGCCCAAATGAAACATAAACTAGCTAAAATTCACCATATGCCAAATTGATTGAAACCATTGATCTAAACCAAATTTAACTCAATGATTGAACTTGACCAAGTCATCATTTGAGTCAAAACTAGCCCAATTGGCCCCTTGACCCAAGTTGACCCAAATTGACCTAAAAAGTCAAAATGGGTCAAATCTTGATCTAATCCAAATTGATTGCAACCAATGGGTCAAATTCATTCTAAATGACTTGTTGAACTTGACCAAAGCCTCAATTGGCCAACTAGACCCAACCTAGCCCAATTGACCATGAACACAACTTGACCTAAAAGGTCAAATCAACTTAAAATTAAACCAAATAAAATTGATTAAAACCAAAGCTTGCAATACATTTCAAATGACCAACCAAGCCTAAACCAACCCATGACCTAAATGGGCCAAAATTGGTCAACTTGACCCATTTGAGCTAAGTGAACTCAAATGAACCAAAACTAAATATAAATCAAATTGAACAAAACCAATGATAATAATAAGCTCCAAAATCATTTGAAGTTGTCCTAACCCATGGTTTGACCCAATTTGACCAATTGGTCAACTTGACCCAAGTTGACCCATTTTGACCTAAATGAGTCAACTTGAGCCAAATCATATCAAATAAATTCCAAATTTATTAAAAATTGGCACAACCCAATTTTCAATCATTCAAATCTGCCCAAATCAAAATTAATGCCAAATGCCTATTTTACCCCTAGGTCAAAGGGTAACCTATGGCCGAATTCACTTGGAAATTGGACAATTCCTTTTCATGGCCACTTAGCATCCTCCTAATGGACCATTTGGACACCAAGGGAGGTGGTGCACATGACCTAATGGATTTGGGTCAGCCATGACCCAAACCAAGGCCAAACCAACATCTCTAATCAAATTTCTCTACTTGGATCACCTCCTACACTCACCTAGTACATGTGCACCTCCATCATTCCACTCCTCTGCCAAAATCGAACCACATGGAGCTCCTAACAACCTAAACAACCAATTCAATCTCCTCAATTTGATCAAAATGGCAAAATAAGCTTCGGCCATCCGATCAAGTAGGGGGAGATATACTCCCCCTCATTTCCACTCAAACTAGACTCTAGCATTCGATTGAGCTCAGAGGTCGAAAGCAATTCACAAAGTTCCCTAAGCATTTCCAAGCTCTCCTCAATTTCCCTCTTTCAATTTTGCTTAAACTAAAAATAGGGAGGTCTAAAGGAATTCCACACCACTTAATTCTCCACAAAACTTAAATTGCTCTTGCAAGCACCATCAAGGCACCCAATCGAGCTTACCCAAGGTGTTTTCCAAGTATCCAAGCCATGAGAAGGGAGACCTAGACCAAAGCTACAAGCCATTGAAGGGAGCCTTAGTCAATTGGGAGATCTACTTCAAATTGAATCTTCAAACTCAGAGCTGCTCCACTACGAAGCTACCTCCCTTGGAAGCACTGATAGCCACATACCTGTATGACTGAAAACCTTGCTTAAGTTGAAAATTGCTTGGTGTTTTGTGAAGGGAATTGTAATCCCATTGAAATTCAATCATTGGATATTTTTCTCTATGCATCTTGATCATGTGGGTTGAATCTCTGCATAATCTGAGCTCAAGTCAGCTCGGATCAAGCCTTGGAGGACGGACGATCTTTGTCTCCCACAGACAAAGGCAGGGTTGAATCATGGGTTATCCATCCCACATGTTTTGGATGGATGGCCCTGATTAAAACACGTTAGATCTTGATTTAATCCTTCATAACCACAGCCTTAATCCTAACTATTTGATCCTTGATCGGACGGCGTGGGAAATCACATAGCCGATCATGCAAAGAATCGATGTGATAAATAACAAATCCCATCACACCACATGAAAGTGCCATGTCAGCAGTCCACATGGCACCGACGGGATTATCTAATTAATTAGGGATATTTAATTACCCTTTAATCACTAAAACTTCATAAATCCATAATTAAATATAGAAAAACTAAAAAAATTAAATGAGGGCTCATTTTAAAGATAATTTAGTGAGGAATAACATGAAATTATTTCTAATTGATTTTGAACATTGAGTTTTTCTTGATTAGGGTTTAATTAAAAACTTAATAACCTTAATTACTCCTTGATTACTTCATTAATTAATTCCAAATTTCTCAGACATGTTTAGTGGGATGACTTCTACCTCCCCTAATTCTCTTGGGATTTATTAATGAGTTAATTAAAGAAATTAATTAATGAACCCATAATCACCCTCTTAATGTAATTAAGAATAATTAAGCATGTGAATAGGGGTTTAATCCTTTAATTGAGATAATCAAACATTATTTAAGTGAAAAGGAGATTTATGGAATGGGTTTGGTATTTTTCTCTAAGTTATTCTCTAAACCCCATTTCTTCCTTAATCCAGACATAATTAAGGATTATTCCACTAATGATTAACTTAATTAGTTTAATCAAACTTTCAAAATCAATCTGAACTTAATCAATCTTTTCTGGGTATATCCTTAAGTGTTCAAAAGCCTAAGGTAAATTTGAGGAAATCATTTCCAACCCACATGTGTGGGAGGGTCATGAAAGTACTTAATGAAAACCCTTTAGCTTAATTAATCAATAATTATGAGCCAATTGTATTAGGCCCACTTCTTTCTTAGGTGCATTACTGATTTAATTTTCATGTGATTGCATATCATATGTTGGCTCATAATTGTTAGGTTAATTATATTAAGGTGGTGTAAGTAAGGGGTAATTAATCGACTTAATTCACACCTTACGAAATAAAACATAAAATCAATCTAATTGTTCTAAAATTAAACTAAATCAATTCAAAATAAAAATAAAATCTCTATAAAGATTGTTGATTCAATTTAAATGATCTTATTTCATAGGATTATCTTTAAGAAGTAATTAGGGTGAATGATGTTACATGCTTACATCACTTTTTTCTCTTCCAAGCATTTTAAATATTATATGTCATATGAAATCATGCATTCATGTCCTTTGAAAAATTAAATAAAAGAAATGTTTCATTTATGTCAAATTTCATGCCTTAGCTAAAGTAAGAATATAAGTGACTATTATCACTATTAAATCAAAAACTATTTTTAAAATCTATAAATCAAAGATCATAAATGAAAGTATGCTACTTATAAATACTTATAAGCTTGCATGTGATTATAGCATAAAATGTGTTATGTGATTTTCTTCTCTTTTCTTAACATGAGTTTGTATAGGATTTGTAAAGTGTATAGTTTATTTTAAAGAACATAACACTTGCTTAAATTTATTCATATACACTTCTATATCATGACTTAAGAAGGATCTTCACATTGCACATGTAAATGATACAACCAAAATCAAACAAACAAACAAAAATCTTTTGCATGATTCCTCGTCTATTTATTTTCTTTTTGTACATGAACATGTATTTAAGGAAAGTGGTATATTAATCTGGACATCCCGGGATTGCGAGACTTTAAGTAGCCCTAAGAAGGTCTTGTATCTTATACCCTTGGTGTAGAAAATATTGGTGATGTACTCACTTTTGTCTTTTATACATGTAAATGTACTGTTGATTAATGGATAAAAGTGTCCCTCTTTTCTACATAATAAAATCATGCATTCATAGAATATCCAAATTGTCCTAAACAACATCTATTTGCATTCATCATTAAGGTGTGCTAAGATTTTCATTTACATGTATAGCTATGCTTAGAATCATTTCATATGCATGGTATACATGTTAGAAAGAAATAAATGGTTGTATATTTTATGATAGTAATTCACCTTAATTAATCTTAAAATATCTTTCTTATTGAATAGGTTTATTTAGAGCAAATATAAACTTATGATTAATTAAAACACATAATAAAATTTTCACTGAAGAAAAATCATTAATGAATCTACCTTAGAAATTACTTAAGGTGGGGGGCGAAAGAGAAGTTCTCTTCTCTTTTCTTCTCTTTACAACACTTAGCAATTAAGTGTAGGTTCATTCAAACAAAATCAAATCATCAAAATAAAATTAACAAATTCACTAAATCACTTAAATGAAACCACCATCTAAGTTGAATCCTTCATACTTAAAAACTCTAACCTTAAAGCCATAGCTAAGACATGCCACACAAGCCTTAAATGGCACACACATTAGGTTAAGTCACCATTTCTAGCTCTATGTTAGGGTGATGCATAGTTTGATGCCTGATTTTATTTTGTGATATAATATTTTTAAACTGGATGTTAGGGTGTATATGCGTAGATTGGATGATAGGACGATCTTAGTGTAATCATTATCTTCTGCAGGGGATTATGCTTAAGGGACACAATAATAAAAATATAAATGCTTTTGCTATGCAGGTTGCTTATACTCTTAAGCATAATCCAAATTAGGATAGGTGGACTTGGTTATTCATGTGTGGGGTGCTAAGTCAATTCATTCTTATAATTGCTTGGGATTGTGTGGTATGTTTAGCTAATCTCTGTTTTGCAGGTTTAGTTAGATTTATCTTTCCTATTTTTAATGTAATTATTTCAATTAAGATTTGGAATGAATGTTATGGAGGATTAGGATGAACATTCATCATAAGACTATATCTTATGTATCATGTGAAGCCTTGGAGCAAACTACATCCCAAGTCCAAATGAAGAAAGAAAGAAAGTATGAAAGAAATGAACAAATGACCAAAAGAAGAAATGAAGAATGAAGAATGAAGACCCCCATAACATGAATTCTTTCTAAATTGTAATTATTCATTTGTAATCTGGGTTGTATAAGGGTAGAGCTCGGCAACCCAAATTTTTTTTCGAGTTTGTGCGGTGGAGCTCGACCACATCGGCCTTTTATTCTTTTGTGCTAGCTTTATAAAATTGTTTGATGTTTGTTTAGCTTGTGCATTAAGATGACATATTTTTCCTAGTTTCTTCTTTGCTTTGATGAATGACTGGATGTAATTAGGCTCTTAGAGAAAAATAAAATTTCTATCCAATTAATCAACTCAAAATTAAAATTAACAACTCATCTCACCTAAAATCCTAGGACATAAATCAAGATAATAAAAGATTTAGCAACCTCTTAGTTGGATGTTGTATGTCTCACATCATGCATTAAAAAGCATCTTGCTTCACTCTTTCCTATGGAGGGCTTCCACCTTTGCCTAAGAACTTGGCTTAACCTTTGAGAGCTATGGTGGAAACACACTCCTTCTTACTGATTTTGGCCCATAATCAATTTTCTCATGCATTAGGTATATGAAATCCCATAGAATGTGTCAAATGAAAATGTCCAAAAATCAAATAAAAACTTAAAAAAATTTACATTAGATTTAAGTCATTATTCATGCTCTACATGATCTAGTCTCTTAGGGAGTGTGTTTAAGGACATGGTCTCTTTCTAAATAAATAATAGCTAGCTATCTTGCAAAAGCATAAGACTTGCCTACATGTATTTAAAATAGCAAGAGGAGTTAGTTGGCAACCACCCCAAGGCGGTTGTAAGTCCAACAGTCATGTTATTTATCCACTCTTGTGGAGGTAAACCATATACCTATTTTTGTCTTAGATTTAGGTCATTGGCCCTCGCCAAAGCTCCCTAGATTTAGGTTCTGAGGTTGTTGTTTCCCTCTGCGAGCTACAAGAATAAATCCTCACCTCTTTGGCATTTCCATGATATTGTGCTGTGGAATTATGAGCCTTAGAATTTTATAAAAATTCAACTCAAACAATTAACTCTCTTCAAACTTTAAAATATAAAGCCCAGTCATAGGATAGTTTTGGATGCTCGCTAGGTTTCCTAGCATCTTGAGTATCCCCTACTTATCTCTCTTTGATTTCAATAATAACTCCCTCTTTTTTATCAATCCCACTTGATCTTCCAAAAATAACCAATTTTTTGAGTCCCATCTTTAAAATATTTGGAGACAATGATCATTTACTTTAAATCGAGAGTACTCTTAAAGAATCTCATTCTTAAGATATAATTAACTATGAGGGATTGCCTCCATAGGGAACTTAATGAACCCGATTTAAAATAAATCTTATTTTACTTTTTCATGTAAAGTAGGGGAAGAATCTCTAGTATATCCGAAGACCCATTATCTTTAGGAGTCCTTATTAGATGATTAGGTCTATCATAGGATGGTGACTTATGTGTCTCAAGATGGTACATCATTCCTCAATATCGTGTCTAATTACCTTAATAAGAATATCTGTGGATCTATGTGGTGTCCAACTAATATGTATTTTTTTATCTTCATTTATTTTTTTCAAAAAGATAGATGAAGATGAAATATTTCACCACAGTGAGATGGTTTAGTGGAAAGTTCTACCTATTCATCAGGTTCACCTATAGCTTCTCCTATGGGATCATCGAAGTCAAATGACTCCAAATCAATCTCAATGGGCAAACCCGGATGATTCAAGAATGAAAAATCTATTTTTAAGTCAGAAGAAGAATGATCAGAACTAGAGTTATTATTATTATTCTTTGGACTTGGAGAGCTTTGAGATGAATAAAATCTAGAGTATCAGAAGTGGACAATATGTAAGTGAAAACTTTCTTCATTGATTTCTTTTTAAGTGGAGGTACATGAAAATAAATCTAATAAAGTAAGTGGGGTAAGAGGTTTAATGTCTTTATCCACTGATATAATGCTCGTGCTGGTAAAAGAGGAGCTAGTGGAGGAAGAAGTAGTAGCTGCACTGGTGGACGAAGTGCTGGACTTGGATGGTGGTTGTGCTACTAAGCTATCCTGGGAGAGTGGAGGTTGTTTTTGCTGCTGTTGGGCTTCTACCTTTTCAAGTTTTCTTGGCAATTTGTTAACCTTCCTTGATGTTGGAGGTTTGAGCTACCTTAAGCACCTACAAGGGTAACTTTTTAATCTTAGAAATAATTTTCTTGGAGGTTCGGGATTGGGAGATATCCCAACATTCCTTTGTCTTAAGAAGATCGTGTGTATCCCCAAGAATTATCCTAACAGAACTAGAGGGATGTTCTAGTAGATATTCCTTAGGTATGACAATGAAACCTAATTTGTAGCTACGCTCAAGCCAGTCCTTAAAGGTAAAGAAATCTTAAGACATGTCCTAGCATGTGGTGGTAGGGGCAATATATTGGATCATGACTCTTGCCCACTTCCTCCGGCCTCCTAGGCTCTAGTAACTAAAAATCAGGCTTCATTAAAATATTCTTAAATATCTTTCTGACTACCTCCCTCTTGAATGAATATGGTTTATTCAATTTTTTGACAAGAGTAGGTAAATGGTAGCTACCTGGTGATAGGTAGGAATACTGCTAGTGATGATGCTTATGAGGATACTGATGAGGAGGCAGTGGTGGAGGTTGCTGTGGCAACTGAGGTAGCCGATATGATGGCCAAGGTGGTGGCAAAGGAGGTGGTGAAGGAGACTATTGAGCTCGTATCTAACTGAACCCTAGCTGGCTGCTTCCCCTTATCAACTGATGTGACCGCCCCTCGCTTATTCTCAAATGCCTTTTGAAGTTTGGGCTTGGCTGATTGATCATGGAAAGACAACTATCTGGCTTTCTCTTGTAGACGCCATGTTTATTAGCTTCTCGAATATTTGATTGTAAACCTCTTAAGCATGAAAGCAACCATGGATATTCTTGAGTAGAATCAGAATGGCGTGCTATTCGGATAGTTGTGGTTCACATTTCATACTCAGATTTTTCACTTGAGAATGTAATCAACAAGGGACTCATTTGGATTTTATTTTGTTACAACCAGGTCACCTACAATAACCCTTTGATGAGCTCCAGTAAACCTCTTAATGAAGAGGTGCTCCAACTCAGCAAATGTCTTCACTGAATCATTGGGCAGTTGACATACCAATCAAATGCAACACCTTCTAGATTATTAACGAGCATATGATCGTCTCATTATTAGTTCTTAGCTCGATCAACCCATATGATCATCTCATTATCCCTCCTTCTTGTGTTATGAAGATGATGCCGATTGCTGCTCTTGCCCTTGGGAAATTTAAAGGTTGGACTTGTTTGATCGATAAGGCTCCATCAAAGTATATTTCTCAAATTTGAGATTTTTCTCTTTCATGAATGAGCATAATTTTCTCATGAGAAAAATCATCATTAAGAGAAGAGTCCACATGGATGGGATGTGCGGTAACAAAATCTACTAAGACTTATCCCTTCACTACTTTCTGTGGAATGTTTGTGATATCAAATTGTAAAAGTAATACTGCTTATCTTGCCAAGAGACCAATCAATGCTGGTCTTGTCATCAAATACTTCAATGAATCGATCCTTGAGATGAGGGCAATCTTGTGAGATAACATATAATGACGGAGCTTTTGGACTGCAAAGATCAATGTCAAATAGTGCTTCTGTATCGGAGAGTATCTCATTTTAACTCCAATTAATCTTCGACTGATATAATAAAGAGCATTCTCTTGGCTTTCTTCATTGTGTTGTGCCAATAATGCTCCAAGGGACTCTTCTAATGCGGTGTGTATAAAATGAGGGGCTTCCTAGGAGTAGCCACTCTAAGATTGGTGTATTTAACAAGTAGCTTTTAATGCTATTGAAAGCTTCTTGGCACTCATTGTCCGTATGGTGAAATATTTCTGCCTTCATCTATCCTTTTGTAGAGAATAAATGAAAATAAAAATATACCCCTTTAGTTGGGACACCGCGTAGATCTATAGATGTTCTTGTTAGAGTGATCGGGTACTACATTATGGAGAGGTGTATTATCTCTCGAAAGGTAGAAGTCACCACCCTACAATGGACCTAATCACCTGAATAAGGACTCCTAAAGACAATGGGTCTGTGATTCATCCCCTACATGGAAAAGTAAAGTGGGGTTTATTTTAAATCGGGTTCGTTAAGTTTCCTATGGAGGCAAGCCCCCATAGTTAATTACATCTTAAGGTATGAGATTTCTTAAGAATATTCTCGATTAAGGTAAATGATCATTGTCTCCAAAGATTTTGAAGGTTAGACTATCAATAAATTAGTTTATTTTGGAAGATCAAATGAGATTGTCAAAGGGAGAGAGTTATTATTCAAGCTAAAGGAAGATATGTAGGAGATGCTTACGACGCTAGGAAACATATCGAACATCTCAAACTATCCTATGGTTGGCCTTTACATTTTTGAAATTTGAAAAGGATTTATTTGTTTGAGTTGGATTTTTATTAGAAATTTAGGGCATATAATTCCATAATGCAAGGTTATGAAAATTTCTAAGAGGTGAGGATTTATGCTTATATGTAGAGGGAAAACCCTCGAACCTAAATCTAGGAGCTTTGAGGGCCAAAAGCATGACCTAGATCTAAGGCAAAAATGGGTATTCAATTTGCCTCTACAAGAGGACAAACCATCCCATTTGCTTACAATGCTTTGGGGTGCAAACTAACTCCTCCTATGATTTTAAATTCATGCAGGCAAGTCATATGTTTATGCAAGATAATTAAGCTATTAATAATTTTAGAAAGAGACTAAGTCCTTAAACTCACTCTCTAAGAGATTAGATCATGTAAGGGCATGAAAAATGACCTAAACCTAATGCAAAACATATTATATTTTATTTTCATTTTTGGACAATCATTTGACTCAGGCTTAAAAAAATCATATGCCTAAGGCATGAGAATTAAGATTATGGGCCAAAATCAGCGAGAAGGGGGGAGGGGTATTTCTACCATGGATCTCAAAGGTCAAGTGAAGTTCTCTAGCATGGGTGGAAGCCCTCCAAATCAAGAGTGGATCAATATATCTTTATGCATGATGCTAGGAAAGAAAAGATAACATCCAGCTAAGGGTTGCTAATTTATTTATCTTGATTTATAGCCTAAGCTTTAGGTGAGTTATGAGTTATTTATTTAAAATTTTGAGTTATTTAATTTGGTAGAAAATTTATTTTTCCCTAAGAGCCTAATCATCATCTAGGCTACAAATTAAATAAGGAATAAAATAGGAAAAGTATGTCATTTTAAAGCACAAGCTAAACAAAACATCAAGCATTTTATTTAAAGCTAACGCAAAAGAATAAAAGGCCAGGTATGGTTGGGCACCACTGCACAAACTCGAAAAAATAAATATGGGTAGCCGAGCTCTACCCTTATACAACCCTGATTATAAATGAATCAATTACAATTACGTAAGAAATTCATGTTATGGGGGTATTCATTCTTCATTTCTTTATTCTTCTTTTCTTCTTTTGGTTCCTTCTTTTGGATGGTTGGAATATGGATACTCCAAAGGCTTCACATGGTACATCAGATGTGATCTTATAACCAATGCTCATCCTAATCCCCCATAACAATCATTCTAAATTTTTAATTGCAAAAGTACATGAAAAGGGGAAAAAGTAAATCTAACTAAAACATACAAAATAGAGATTAACTAAACACACCATACATTCCCAAGCATGTATATAAATAAATTAGACTTAGCACCCGACACATGGGTAACCAAGTCCACCTGGCATATTTTGGATTATGCTTAGGGGTATAAGCAATCTGCACAGCAAAAATAGTTATATTTTTATTACAGTGCCCCTTAAGCACAATCCCAGTCAGAAGAAAATGATTAGACTAAATCATCCTACCATTCATTCTATACACATACACCCTAACATCCAGACTAAAACATCACATCATAAAATAAAAATAAACATCAAACCATGCCTCGCCCTAACATACGACTAGAAGTAGTGACTTAGGCTAATGTGTGTGCCATGTAAGGTTTGTGTGGTATGCTTAGTTAAGCTTTAAGGTTAGGATTTTCTAAGTGTGAAAATGTTCAACTTAGAAGGGTGGTCTCATTTAAGTTGTTTAGTTGATATGAGTTAATTTTATTTGATGATTTGATTTGGTTTGAATGAACCTACTTAATTACTAAAGGTTGTAAAGAGAGAAAAAAGAGAAGAGAACTTCTCTTTCCCATTTAAAGTGAATCAAAATTGGTTTAAGGAAAGTTTGATTTTGTTTTGAGTCTAATTTGAATTAAGAAAGTGTGAAAAGTTTCTGGTCCTAACCCATTACATGTATTGTTTTGTTTAATTTTTAGGTGATTAGATCAATTTTATGCTTTGGTTAGGTTAAGGTGTATATTAAGTTTATTAATTGCCCCTTACCTATATCACTTTAATATATTTAATCAAATAATTATGAGGTATGACATAACACCATAAGGAATTTAAATTAGCAATGTATCATAGGAAAGAAAGGTACCTAATGTAATTGGCTCATAATTAATGATTAATTCAGCAAAAGAGTTTAGTTTAAGTACTTTCATAACCCTTCCCACACTTATGGATTAGGCATGATTTCTTTAAGTTGCTTAGGTTATTGAACACCTAAGCATCTACCCAAGAGGGATTGATTAAGTTTCCTATTAATTTTGGTTTTGAGAATTTGATTTGATTAATTAAGTAGATCATTAGTGGATTAACCCTTAATTAGATTTGGATTTAAGGAAGAAAGGAGGTTTAGGGAATAACTTAAGAAAAATATCCCAAAATTATTCCATCAACCTCCTAGTCACTTAAATAATGTTTAATTATCTTAATCAAGGAATTAAACTACTATTCACATGCTTAATTAAGCTTAATTACATTAAGAGAGTGATTAGGGGTTCATTAAATAATTTCCTTGAGTAACTCTTTAATAAATTCCAAGAAAATTAGGGGAGACAGAATTCATCCCACCAAACATGCCTGAGAAGTTTGGAATTAATTAATGAAGTTATTAGAGAGTAATTAGGATTATTAAATATTTAAATAAACCCTAATTAAGAAAAATCTATTGTTCAAATTCAATCAAAAATAATTTTATTGGATTCTCCTCTAATTTAAGATGAACCTGAGTTTGTATTTTCTTGGATTTTTCTACAATTAGTTATGAATTTAAGAAGTTTTAATTGACTTAAGCAATTTTAATGAATTCTGTTAATTTATTTTATTAAAAAAAATCATTCGACACTCAAAATTCAATATCTTTTAATCTAAAAGTCATTTTAACTTGAAATTTTTATGGTGGATATATTTTAACATCAGTTTTAATCTCTAAAAAGTTCAACTTAATCTGACACATAGTTTTGGTTTAATTAATGAAATTTGATTTTTTACTAAAACTCAATTTAAGCTCAAAATACTTAATAAAATTTGGGGATTTTGGGTTTATTGGATTCCTCTCAGAAAGATAAATCCAACAAGCTTTTATTTGCAATTTTCTTTTAGATATTTTATTTTCTATGAATTTTTGAAGTTTTGAGTGATTTAAAGTAATTTTTAAATCGAAAATCATTTTCTTATAACAGTAAGCACATGCCTTGTAACCGTGCTTTATTGGACCGCAGCTTATAGCACGCACCACCATCGGTGCTTGGCATCTTTGTGCGCATGAACACGATGGGCGGGAAAATGAGTCAACGCGTGAACGACATTTATTGACGGCTGATGGCGGTCGGACGGTTCATATCGATCGTCGATCGGAGGCTAGGATTGCAATTGGCGCTTGATAGTCGTTGATCAATCAGCTGCAATCGAGCTAGATGGCATCATGTCTTGAAAGGCGGATCCGTGATGCAGCGATCCGAAGATCCGCAAGGATCGATACTGCTTCTACTTTGGTGAATAAAATCAAGGGCATTTTGGGAAAAAAGAGATGTTCTAAGTGAAAACTTGTTCAAATTGACTCGTTTTCATGTCGATTCACACCGAAAAAAATTTATTTTCTAATTGGAATGATTTAAAGTAAAAAATGTGGGTTTATCTTAGGTAAATTCCTAAAAATCACACAAAAAATGTCACAAATAAAGAATCCTAAGAGTGGCTACAATTTTTTTGAAAGTTGCCTCACCAGAGATGATTTTCGGTGGCCGTGATGACTCGAGCACACTGTTGAGTGAGGGAAGAGGCCTTAGGATGAGCTTGGATCTTTGCCTTCATGTCAAAACAAAGTTTCCACCGGTGATCACCATTTGTATGAAATCCACTTAGTTTTGAAGTATTTCTCTCCAAAATAAAGTGGGGTGATTGCCAATGGGTTTGGGAGCTCTAGGAGAGGGAGAATGAGAGGAATGAGTGAATGGTTCAGCCTCTAATGCCTTGGAATGAAAAGTGAATGAAAATCAACTCTTTTGATTAAATTTTTGGCTCCAAACTCATGTCATTTTGGCTTGGGGTGGTTAGGAATAGAAAAGAATCATCCTAAGTGGCCCACTTGGGTTGGCTAAGGCATAGAAAGTGGCTGGCATGAAGGACAAATGAGTGTCCTAGCCAAGGGAGGTGAGAGTCCTTCATGCCAAGTGTTTCAATGGGAGAGGTGAGGTGATTTCATCTTCCCATGAGTCATGGCTGCCCAACCACTCATTGGCTCAGAAAATTAGTGTTTTTAGTGCCTATATGGACCAATGGATGAGTGTCAACTAGCCAAGGAAGACAAATGATCACTTAGAGAAGTGTCTTTTCTATTGGGATGCCCTTGACCCAAGGGCAAAGTGGTCATTTAGCATTGAATTTGATTTGAGTAGATTTTAAATGAGTCAAAAGTAAGTTGGACCAAGTTTCATGTCATTTGAAGTTCATTTGGTTTAATTTGGGTTAATTTGACCCATTTGGGTCAAATTAGGTCAAAATGGGTTAGGTTGACCAATTGGTCAAATTGGGTCAAACCAAGAGTTGTTTCAAGTTAAAATGATCATTTTGATTGCATTGGTTCAATTGGTTTCAGTTTATTTGATTTAATTTGGATTTTGGCCAATTTGATCCTTCAGGTCAATTTGGGCTAAGTTGACCAATTTGACCCAATTGACCAAATTGGCTTGAATCATGACTTGGTTTGGGTTTGGTTGATCATTTGGAATATGTTATAAGCTTTGGTTTCAATCAATTTTGGTTTAGGTTGCAATTTGGCTTTGTGTTCATATGGGTTAAAGAGTTAACTTGGTCAATGAGCTGGGTTGACTTAGTTTAACCCAATTCATGATAATCGATTAACCTATGATGATCAACAAAAATGACATGAAGTTTGGATTGGTTTAACTCACTTTGATTTGAATTGAATTAGATTTTGATTCATGTAGGTCAAATTGGCCACTTTGGCACAAGTGAGCCAATTGGGTTTAGTTAGCTTGATCAAGGCTTGATTCAAGTTTGGTTGAACTCACATATGGACCTGTGATTGAAATATAAAGCCATTTGCAAGTGATTTGAAGTCAAATGGGTTTTGATTCATTTGACGATTTCAAGTTGAAAAGGGTGAATGTGGGTTTGACTTGGTTTAGCTTAATTTTGATTTTTTTTTAATTTAGTTTTGGTCTAAGGATTGAAATTTGTTGTGTATTTGGATTCATGATTGAAGGATTGATTAAATCAAGAAGAAAAATCAAGGGTTTGGCATGATTTGAGTTTGATTTAGCTAAGTTCAAGAATTTGACTTAAAGGGCTTAGGTTGTATTTTGGTTGAATTTGAGTTTGAGTTTTGAATTTAGGTTTGGATATTTGAATTTATATTTCATTTATATTTTTGAATATAAACGAGATTATAAATGAGTTATGAGAAAATTTCTTGAATTTGAAGTGATTTGGATTTGATTTGAGCTAAGTCCATAAGATAAAATCAAAGGGCTTAGGAAAGAATTTTGGGATTTGAATTTGAGTTTTGATTTAGTTTGATTGATTTGAATTTATATTTTATTTATATATGTGAATATAAATGAGAATATAAGTGGGTTATGAGAAAATTTCTTGAATTGGAATTGGTTTGGATTTGACTTGAGAGCTAAGTCCATAAGATAGAATCAAAGGGCTTAGGAAAGATTTTTGAAATTTGAAATTGGATTTCAATCATGGGTTTCATTTATTTGGAATTGATTCATGATTTGAGAAAATCCAGTGATTCAAGGTTTGATTTGGAGTTGAAGTTGATATGAGTTTGGAGTTTATTTGAATTTGACTTGAAGGAAGGAAGTGAGGAGTTGGTTCAAGCTATGGGGTGCAAATTTTCTAACTAAGGCATGACCTATTCCTATGGCTAACTCTTCTAAAACAAGTTGGGTTAAGTGTCCACCTAATCACTAGATGTGTCTTAAGACTAGGAACTCTTAAGTCTAAGAAGTATCAGATGGAGGTTGAGGGCTCATTCTAAAAATGAGGTCAACAATCTCATTTAAATGGAGCATTACTTTTCATCAACTTTGCAAATGATTGACAGCGTCCTAATATGTTTGATATAAATCATCAGATGAATGCAAGCTATCCTTGTAAAGAATGGAGCTAACCCAAACTCTTTGGAGGATGCATCTCCATAATTTCCTTGGTTTTAGCAAGATCGATTTCAATTACTTTGTGGCATACAATGTACCTGAGAAATTTTCTAGAGGACACCCCGAATGTGCATTTTAGAGGATTCATCCTAAGATCATATTTTATGATTCTCTTCAATATAATTCTCAAGTCTTCAAAGTGATTTTCATGATTTAAGCTCTTCACCACCAAATTATCAACATAACATTCCACCTTCTGGTGAACCAGCCCATCAAAAATACATTTCATGGCTCTTTGGTATTGCTCCAACATTCTTCAAACCAAAAAGCATGACTGTGTAGGAATATATACAAATTGGCATCCTGAATGATGTGTACTTCTCATCTTCAGGAGCCATCTTGATTTGATTGTATCTTGATGCCATGAATGAGAACATGGTAGTTGGAAGTATTATCCTAGTAGTTTTGATATTGGGCGGAAAGTCATCTTTTGGGCGCATAGGAGGTCAAGTCAATGCGGAACATTTGGTCATTTTTCTTCCTAACAGGGATAATATTGGGTATCCAATCTAAATACTTCTCTCGGATGAAGCCTACTTCAATCAGCTTCTTAGTTTATACAATTACCTATTCTTCAATCTTCAATCTCATTCACCACGGAGCTTGCTTAATAGGTGTTGCATATGATTTAATGGAAATTTTATGAACTGTTACATCATGAGATAAGCCTAGCATTTCAAAATATGTCCACGTAAAGCAATCCCTGAATTCACAAAGTAGCATTTTTAGCTTTCTTTCAATCGTAAAGGGCATGAAAGTTGGATGGGGATCATTCTCAACTCCTAGGTTGATTTCTTTGAGTTCATTTATAGTAGTTGTTTGTCCACCATCTTTGAGTTCTTCAGGTGCAGGCTTGGCTTCTACTTCTTCATCATTTGTAAGAAGAATTTCATGGAGATCATCTCTTCTTCATCCTTTGGTTTCGATCTACTTATTATATTATAAAAATTTTATTTTGATGAGATTTGTGGATGAACCCAAGATCTTTAGTGATAAACTTATCACTCCTTCATGATGCTTGAGGACTTATTTGGCTCCACATCATGTTAAATATTTGAGTTCTATGATTAGTAGTTCCAATATGAATTCCAAGCTTATGCATCATTCTTCATAATTTCAGTGGATAGTATATTGGAATTCTTGTTGGCACTATCTCATCAAAATTTTTACGTTGAATAGGCCAATCAAAATTATGAGGCTGAGACTCTTCAAATTTATAAAATAAAATTCCTATTTCGTCTCTCACTCAACGATGGCACATAAAATATTATCAATTCTTCAATTTGTAGATCTCTTATGGAGTGCTTTCTTTGAAGTACTGCTGAGGGATGGATATAATTTTGAAGGAATCATCTGACACTGCCAAGTGAGCTATCTTTATTGATGCAACCTTCTAAATCCTATTTTCATAAGTAGATTCAAAGTCATAGTATAAATCAGAATCACTTATTTTATACTTTGCCTTTCTTGAAAACTTATTAGTTCTCTTAGATTTGACAGAAATATTTTCTTCTTCTGTGTGTCACTTCCCAAATGAGGAACTGATCTTCTTAATTTAGGTGTAGAGTAAAGTATTTTTGGGAGAGTCGTCATTGTCTTCTTTCTTCCTTTTTTGCTTCTGCTCTTTCACCTTATAAAGTTACTTTTTAATTCCTGAAATGGATGCTACCGCCTCAAGAGGTTCTATCAACTTAGGCTCTTTATGGATGAAATCTTTTGCATCTTCATAAATCTTTGCTTCATAGATGGAGAATGGTTGTAAGTTTCTAGGAATTTTGAACTCTTCTCTATCTTTTAGGTACTTCATACACTGATGGATAGTTGATTACGCCATACTCGTAGCAGCCAGCTAACTCGAGAGCTCTAAATGATGTATCGAGTGATTACATGAAACTTGACTTACACAAATCCACGAAACTTGAGTGGGAGAATAAAAGAATCCAGGATTTTTTGCCCTTCCTCATTGAAATCATGAACCATCAACTTATCCCTCCCAAGATGTTGGATATCAAGTGATAGTCCTCTTAATACTTTTGCACTCATAAAATTGATAGAAGAACCTGGATCAATCAGTATTCGGTTGATCAAGATGCCATCACTCTCTGTGATAACATATAGAGGACGATTGTGATCTGTTGTTCCCAACCTAAGATCTTCTTCAAAAAATATGATTGCTGGGAGATCTTGAGTTTGTAATAATTCAGTCATACATTTTTTTGGCAAAGTAAGCCTCATAACTCTCCGGATCTTTGAGAGCCTGTATCAAAGTATCTCGGAGGTCTTTTGACATCAAGAGAGCCTCGTACACACTCAGTTGTGTAAGGATCTTTCTCAGATGTGATAGAATATTATAATCTATCTTTTCACTTAATTTAGGCTTTATTTTAAGATTTTTTGAAATAATATCTTTGTTGACTTTGAATTTGTTTGTCTTTGCCTTTATTTGAAATTTTCTTCTTCGATGATGGTGGCAAGACTTTACTACTTCTCAACTGAATATGAATCACTTTGTCTTGCTTAGATTCCTCTGAAGAAGTAGTTTCTTCAAATTCACTTCTTATTCTGAAGGATTGACCAAAAGAGATAGACTCACTTTTCAACTTCATATATTTCGTATGTGATGATATCGATGATTCGACTCTTCTTCGTCTGGAAAACATAAATCTTCATATGAACTGTTATATTTTTGTTGAGTCATTAGACAAAATTCAGATGTTAACTCCTCAAGCTCTTCTTTCTTTTCTAAGAAGAATTTTGATGGGTTGGTCGAGTCTATCTGACTACCATGGTCATCTTGGAGTGATTTGTGTTGAAGAGCATCCGACATTACATAAATAATTTGACATGTCTCTACTAGGCAAGATTCGCTATTATCTTCTTCATCCAATTCAATAATATGGAGTTAAGGCATAAAGTCTGCAAGCCTAAATGTTGGTCTTGTCGGCTGGTGATACTCCTCTAAATTGTTAATAATTTTTTAGGTTATAGTCTTCTTCTTGCTCTTTTTTTCTTAGCCAACTTCTTTGCTTATGAGGCCTATGTTTAGTAGACTACTCCTCGTGCTGTGATAAAGTAGCCTTATCAAAATGCCGCTGAGAAGTCAAAATGCTTAGTTTGGGCATTTCTTTTTTTAAGTCAATATAGGTTCAAGCGGTGATTTTCACCTTCAACATTTTCATGGTCTTCTTAGAGACTACTATTTCCCATTCTTCAATCTGAATTGATTTTTCTTTCTTTTTATCTTTAATGGATGATATGAAAGAGAATATAATCATCCTTATCGAATCTCTTTTAAGGTTGACTAGAACACTGTCGGATAATATAAATTCACCTCATCGATACTTCCTTTCTAGCCAATTTTTGAAGACATAATAATCTTCAATAGGATGGTTGATCATCCAATGATAGGGATAATAAATTGGATTATTGACTTGATCAGCTTCTTCAAGACTTTTAATTTCTGATAATTGTAGACTTTAACTGCTTGTCGAAATAATTTAGTCACACTGTCTCTTCTAAAGAAATATTCTTTATTTATCTTTTCCTTAAGAGATGGATGCATTCGCTCATCATCTCTCGTTGCTTATTTTTGACACTCTCCACCACCTAGAAAAGTCTAAGGTTTATCATTGCATCCCAATACCAATTTTAGCTGTGGATTAGGATGAACAAGCTTTTTTCCCATATAATCATTATACATTGCCTGTTTCCCTTTAACTACATTATAAATTACTCAATTTTCAACACTTGAACTATAGAAAGTGGCATGATTTAAGTATAGGAAGTGGCATGATTTATCTACATTGCCTGTTTCCCTTGATTTATTGGCATATATTTCAAACTTAGGGTGATTTAACTTTTCAAATTTGGCTACCCTATTAAGCAAGTGCTAGAATGTTATAATTGATACTATCATAAAAATAGTATCATTTTATCATCTATATTGCCCATTAACAATTAGATTGCATGTTCTTCCTCTAATTATTGTTCACATTTCATGCTTAGGTTACGCAAATGAGTTATAAATTTTGTCACTAACTCATCTTTTTTTTAGCTAGGCAAGGTCAGCAATCGTTATCTTCTCGATTGTACTGACGAACCTTTTCACGAACATTGTCTCTAGCTCAGCAAAGGTTTTGACCAAATCATTCAGCAGTTCTACATACCATCGAAAATACTTGAGGCCAGGCTATTGACAAATTGGCGAAAAAATAGTGCATCATTTCCTCATGTGTTACCACAAGTAGCCTTGAATTGGGCTAGATGTTACTTTGGATTATCATGCCCACTAAAATATTAAATTTTGATACTAAGTAACCTTTCGGGTATGACACTTGATCAAATTTAGCTGGGTAAAGGCGACCTTTACTCACCCTTTTAGCCTGATCTGAAGCTGTAATTGTCTTTATCTTTTTATTAATTATTATTTATTGTTGAGCATTGCTATTCCTGGTGCACTAGCCACATTCAAATTACAGGTTGAAGAGCAAGTTGATTAAATTCACTCCTCCCTTCAGGTATAGCATGTACTATAGGAGTATGAGGTATCAAATGACTGGTGATATAGAGGTTATATTATTAGCGACCTGTTGATTAGTAGATGAAATAGGTGCTACATTTTATGTGATATTCTCCTGCAACAAATCTATGATATTCATTTGTGCCATCATGTCATTCATCTTGGCACCAAGCTGTGAAATTTTTTTATCTTTAACTTCCATTTGACTCTGTATTTATCTTTGTTATCTAGCTCGCATCATAGTATCAATAAATACAAGCTCTTCTTCTTCCTA
Organism: Cymbidium sinense; assembly: GCA_021442155.1. Taxonomy (NCBI): domain Eukaryota; kingdom Viridiplantae; phylum Streptophyta; class Magnoliopsida; order Asparagales; family Orchidaceae; genus Cymbidium; species Cymbidium sinense. The sequence continues at coordinate 71,317,064 of CM038220.1, read as the reverse complement.
TTTTACATTATTATTCTGCTCCATGGTCATCTTCAGGGGAAGAACTTGATTGTTCTTCTCCTTGTACATTTGTAGGGACAGTTGTTGCTAGGGTTGGATGACGATGCTGATTGTAAAATCGTGTACCAAGTTGATCATTTTCTAGTTCAATTACCTTCAACTCCCATAACTTCCTTCTCATTTTGATCTTCTTCTTCTTCCTCTTTAGTAGAGATTGAAGATTCATCTTCTACTCTCTTTTGTGAAGACTCTCCTTCATAAACATCAAATTTAGGTTCAGGTTCCCTGGAATCATGTTGTTGCTGATGGTTCTGAGCAAAAGTTCATCTATATCTCAGACCATATAAACAACTTCTACTTCCATAGTGTCATGTACTGTCATCTTCTTGCACATGAATTTTTGATTGACTCTTTCAATGGATCTCTGGTTCATTATAAGGAACAAAGATTTCTTCTAATGGGAATTGCGATCATAGTTAACTTTCTCCTGCGGGGGTGAACCTGATTGATGATGGGATCCCTTAGGATTCTCCGGTGTCGACCATCATGTCTTTTATCAATGATATCCCTTATTTTAGGTATCCACTTTGGATGAGTTATTTTTTAGGTGAATTTCTGAATATGTGCATTAGATGTCACACCTCTTTCTTTCTTTAGAATTTTATCGTGGAGCATTGGCCTCCATATTTGCTTACTCTTTTATTGGGACCTTTTCAACAATGAATTCTTAGACATTATGTCCAAGTGTTACACCTTGATGCTCACCGTGTGTAGAATAATTGTCTTGATGACTAGTCACCATAAGAGATGACAACCTTCTTGGTGGAATCTCAATATCTTCAATCATCACAAGCCTTTAAAATTTTCTTTTCATTAAGCCTCTTTTCTTGGCTACTTTAAGGTCATTGTGTATTCTAGCGGACAATGTTTCAGGTTGTCTCATCTGCGGTGGTGGAGCTTGACGTTGCTGAGTCCAGGAAGATTGCTTCACCTCACCAGTAGAGCTATTTCTTTTTACACATTTTAGATTATCAAAGTTATTACGGGTAGGAATACTTATTTCTGGTGATAGTATTGCTTGTTCACTAGGTCATTCAAGTAGGATCTGCTTAACCCTCGGCTCAATATTTTTTCTTCTTCTTTGTCTTGATTAATTTGCTTCTTGATGAGGAAGCCTCAAAATCATGTCTCTCAGGTACAAAGGTTTTAGTTAGCGAAGCAGTTGTACCATGAGGCATCAAAGATATAGTATGCCAAATGATGGTTCTCTTCATCACAGGGGCTTTAGACTGATCCAATCTTTCAAAAATTCAAATTCTTAATCAGGAGAACTCCTTAATAATAGTTGGTTGCTGAATTGGTTGGCGAGCATGATGAGTAGGAGCTTCAGTAAACTAAGGCCTTCCGACATAACCTCGGACGAGTCCACCACGGGTGTGTGCTTCAGGAGGTGTAGCTATAATAGCTGAAAAATCCACCCTATCAAATTGAATGGTAGCTCCAACATCTTATATGTTGATGATAACATTAGCTAAGTAGATGTTAACACCACGCCCTAGCTGAACAGTGAAAGGAGTGCTCTATAGATTCATTTCGTGTAAGTGAAAGATTGAGATTAGTAATTAGTAATTATTATTTTACTCCATACTTTCAAAATGCAGATGTACTACAGAATAAAATAATAGTATAATAAAGATATACTCTACATAATAATTCATTCGACATAGAGTCTCATACATTAGTAATTTAAATTTATTACACATTTAAATCACCATTCTTTTTTGTTTTGAAATTTCAAATATTTTATTGCTACTATAGTATGTATATGACTAATAAGATGGAAAGAGAATCCTTCCCTGAGTTGCCAATCTACTCAGAAAATTTACCACCTCTTTGCAAATGAAGAGAGTATGGTTTAAAATATCAGTGTAATTTTTAGAAGGCAGATGGAATAGTAGATAAGACACTACCCAGAGATTTTTCCCTCATTATGTGAGGACTTTAGATCTAGTTCTAGGTTTCCTATAGGCACAACCACCTATAATTAATTACCCCTCTTAATGCTGAGAGAGAACTTTGATTATGGCTAATCATTAAGTCACTTAATGCGCAGTGTATAGTAGTAGCATGTGGAATTTAAAATTTGGGGTGTAGAACTTCATTATATTAACTAAAAGCGGATGGTTGGGGAATGATGACGTGTCTGATCTAGATCCCATGGTTCCATCATCCCGAGTTATCATGGTCCTTAGTCTACTTAGTTAGAGGAGATAGTCAACCAACCTGATCGAAGATCCTTATCAGCAATACATGGGTTACATCATCCAAGAAATTCTTGTAGACTTGAGATGGTGTTTGTTTAAGGAGACAATCTTAAGTCTATCTTAGTTGACAAATGGCTTTTTTTCTTTATCAGGTGTACCCTATGATTCACAACTCAAAGGAAGAGCCATTGGGGAGCATATGGGCTAAAGTCATGATCATAATATAATGGTTCCATTTGCCGACGACCACCCGATCAGAGGACTTTGGTTGTAACTGCATCATATATGGAACTCTTGGGCCAAACCACGAATCGAGGACGCGATCACATCATCGGCATGAGATTGATTGAGAGTGAACATAGTAGAACACTTGATTTGACTTTGGCTCATTTGTGAGCTAGAGTTTTCTTAATTTATCACATTTAACAAATAATTACGGACGGTGGATTGAATAGAGTTTTCTTTAAGTATTTAAGGATTGAATTTCATTTAACCATTAATAACTTATTGACTTATCCGATTTTATATTTGTATTAATATTTGATTTTGATTAATTCAATTTGAGCTTACAAATACATTTTGATGGTAAGTATCTCATCTAGTTAAAATCTCTATTCAATACAGCCATTATCAGGGTTTATGAGTTTGCTTGATCATTTAATTTATTATTTCATACCCTATTAACTCTATTAATTTAATAATAAAAGATCAGATCTATTATCATATGACAGAAATAACTTCTCAGATGTTTCAATAAGATAAAATTCTTATAATAATTAGATTTTTAGGTTTTGTTAACGGGACAGTCTAAGACCAAAGAAGCCCTGCGACGTCTGAGATCTTAAGTTTATGCATTGAGATGTGGGTCATATGGATATTTGATAACGTAGATAATTTTATTTCTAAATCATGAGATTAATTTTATATTTTCATTTAATTCCAACTTAGCCTACGCAGCACTTTTTAGACATTAAAATTTGCACTTTAAATCTCTATGTCCGAGCACATATTGGTATTTATATCTTAGATAATTTTATATAATTAATCAAATCATTGATTTTAAAAATCATAATTAGAATGAAATTCCTTAATTTTTGGATTGAAAGAAGCTCCATAATTCATGGAGAATTTAATTTAGCATCGCCTTCTATCTACTTGTATGAAGAATTACAAATCCGATGGTATTATATCGCAGAATTAGGTTTATATTTGCACGTAAAATATTATATTTTTTTACTTGCATTTTATTTATTCGCATAATTTCTAAACTTCAATGGTTGACTTATGCTCATTAAAGACCTATTAGATCTTTGCAAATTCAATATTCAAATTTGATACTAGCTCATACAAGCTGTTATACTTTCTTTAAGCGAGCTTATTTGAATTCATGCTTCTTTTGAATACAAGTTGATTATTCGGTAAGTAGTCTCGATCATGCTTGTTAATATGCTATTTAGTTATAGTGAAAACCTCTTATGAGTTTATTTGATTTTTACTTTAACTTAAAAATACCACTTAACAAATCTCATATGTATCAATTTTATGTTTAATTGAAGCCTTATTTAATCTATTATAAATTAGACATCCCGATATATGGATTAAATAATTGACATATTCTTTGTGAATCTCACTCTAGAGCTTGATTTTGGCTCTATCTCATTTGAAAATTAGCCTTCTTGGTTCATGTAATCTCCTCATAAGTATAACATGAATTCAAAGTTATGTTTGCATTTAGTTTATTTTCTTTCAATCATTTTCACACATGATATAATATAAGCCACAAGTTCAATTAATTCTTCTTAGCTAATTAACCATTAACCCTTATAGTAAGTGAGTTATCAAGCTTCATCTTCATTCTCCAAGATTGATTGTGTTCAATTTAAATCATTCTTAGTTCACTTAGAATAAGTTATGATAATAACAACGTTTATGGAAAAGATCGTGCATGACCAAATTCATTGGTGAATATGCAAGTTATGTTTTTCATCTTCTTCATGTAAGAGCGATCAAACACAATTTGACTTTATTTTTCAAGATCAATATATATAACCAAATTTCAAATTTATTGCAAGTTTCTTATGAGTTTGGAGTTAGCTTCAAGTCTCACTTGAATCACATTTGTATGCTTATAAGTTATGTTTTAATCCCACTACAAATTTTCAATGATTCACTAGGATTCTCATTTTGGATTATTGTAAGCAAAATATTGTGAGATTCAGTTCATGTATATCAAAGAATTCAAGTTTATTTCAACTTTTATAGGTTCACTTGAGTTTGATCCATATTTTCTTATTTGAAATATGATTTTCAATTTTATTTGTAGTCAAGTCTCTTTCAAATTAATTTTAAGTTTATTTATATTTAATTTTCAATTTATTTCTTTAGGAGTTTATATTTTTTTGTTAAGTCTCAAAAATTTGATAAAATTTCGGTAACATTTCGGTTGTATTAGGCATAAATATAGATATTATTTTGCTTATCGGTCACGCCCGATGAAGCGTGACGATTGAAAACCTATATTTAATCCGTTACTCGATGAAGCGTAAGGCGTTCAATCTCAACGTATAAAAGAAATATATATCTGAAAATGTTCTTTCTTTTTTTCTATGTGATTTAGTCAAAATCTCAACATTTGACGTAAGAGCATAACAATCTTTTGGAACTATCCGTCACGCCCTGATGAGCGTGAAGTTGGTATTTTGAAACACTTTGATCGGTTTTCACCTCATCACGCCCTGATGAGCATGACGAGGCCTTTAAACCTACATAATGAAGCAAACACTTATATACAGATAATTTTCATATATATCCAAACTCATTTTGTTGCACATTCACCAACAACCACAATAATAAATTTGCATGATTTCGGCTAGAAGGTAGTTGAGAAGAACAGAATAGTAACTAGGGTTTGGCTGAGTATAATGGTGAAGTCGGGAGGAAGAGGAATCGAGAGGGTGCCAACAACGATCGACTGCTTCGCTGCGTAGAAATGAATCAAAGGATTAAGTTTGGATGCTGGCTCGATTGTGAGAGATAAAGCTTTGGCTACTGTTTAGTCGAGGAATGGAATGAGAGATCAACTCGGCTATGCTTCAATCTAGAGATCGGACAAAGGGTTCTTATGATTTCTTCCAATAAGGGAAGTGGAAGTTGAGCGAATGTCGAAAGGAATCGGAGCTTCATTCGGTTTGGGTTGATCAGCCAAGAAGGGAGGAAGAGAGGGTTTCGGGGGAATGGAGAGGTCGAACGGGAGAGGGAGAAACACGCGAAATCCTGTTAATCGAGCGGCTTTGAGGGAAGGAACGAGAGGGAAGGATTTCGGAGGCTTGCGGTTTACGATTAGGGGGCTCGATTGGAGGAGAATCGATGGAGAGGAGTTCCAATTGGGCGAGGGAAAAGATCGAGAGCTTACAGCTTCTTGCGATTTTGGGCAAACGAGATGGGAAGGAGGCTTCGGTTCCTTCGGATTGAGGGAAATCCGGAGAGTGGGGCTTCGGTTGAATGCAGATGGAATGAAGGGATCACGAGCAGAGCTTGCTGTTAAAAGAACGAGAGAGAAGGCTTCAGTTTTAATGGAAATCGAACAAAGAAGCTGAGCTTGGAGGGAACGGTTGAGCGCAGGGGATCGAGCCTGCGGTTGCTTGCAGTTGAGGGAGGAGAATGCGGGAGTGTGAAAGGGATTTGCGGCTCGTGCTTTTTTGCGGTTGAGGGAAGAGTGGGTCAACAATTAATGGCTCAACTTTATTTATTTGATGACTTAGTTCTTTTGCTATTGTCTCGATATATTAAAATTTTTCTCCAAATAATTTAAATAACACCTAATCAATTATGTCAATTTTTATTAAACTTTATAAATCATTATCCCATCATTATTCTCATAACTATCAAAAATATGGTGGAGATGGTTCCGAGTCAAATTTAATTAAATAATGCTTCACTTTGGTTGGCCAAGCATGCCCACCACCTTGATCCAAGTTAGCTTATGTTAGGTTGCCGATGAATGTCAAATAGTGAGTGTTAAGAAGTGACTATTTCATCTAATGTTCTAAATCAAACATCATGATTATAGTATATCATAGGTCTCAATAATATGAGAAAATCAAAAGGGATAATATTATTATTATTATTGTTATTATTATTATTATTATTATTTATATAATTATTATTATTTGATCTACCGATTTAAAATTCAATATTTGAGTTTATAGTATGTTTAATTTGTCAATTTGCAATTTTGGTATAACTCTCAACCTTCAAGATGACATCTTAAGCCTAATGACTGAAAATGACTCATTAAGTTCACTTATGTTATAAAGTAGTGACAATTAGAAGAATGTTGGATGCATTGATTAAAAAAAATAGCTTGTGGCCTTCATTTTCGGGAAGAACTACTCGTTCTGCTCTCCAAAACCACTAGGCTTCAAGATTCATCTGATAAACATGAAATAAATTATCGAAATTTAATATTTATCCTCTATCAATGAGGTTTATTACAAAATAATCTTCATGAAAATAAGAGATGGTATAAAGCAAAAAATAAGTGATTTTTAATATATATATATATATATATATATAAGGTAAATATTTTTTTAAATTTAATTGATAATAGACTATGAAATACTGTAATAATTTTTATTGAGGTGAGCATAACACTCCTCCAAAGATTAAATGTTGTTTAGTTGGAAAAAAAGAAGAAGAATGCATTATATTTTAAATACAGCTAAAAAGAAAATTATGGTATTTTGTTGATTGAAAAAAGAATGTAATATAAAATTTTAATATATTTTTTCAACCTTTAGATTAAATTGAGTGAAAAAGAATTTCATTCAATTTAAGTGATTTTCATTTACACCAGTAGTTGTAAAGTATATTATTGCCTCTCCACCACTTGCCCACCACCTCCCGGCCGCCCAACAACTACACTTTATTGCCACCCCCGCTATCATCAACGATAGATCAACACCTGTCATCCTTTAGCCACCGTTGGCCGCCATCACATATCTATTGGTGATCACTCTTAATGCTTGCTACCATTGAAGACTATACTTTTAAAATTTATATTATTTTTATTTTTACTCAAACTAAATAATAAAAAATAAATTTTTAAACTTGATTTGTCCAAACAATTATATTAATTTATATTGAATTTATTTTAAATGCATTCTTTTTTTTTAAAGTAACCAAACAGCCCCTAATAAGAGTGGTGGAATCTCTTTATTCAACCAAAAGAGCAGCAATGCCTCTCATAAGAAAATTTACGAAATCTTTTGGAGTCAGATATGCTATCTTAATATTATGAGAACTTATACAATATTTCCAAATTCTACCAAATAAAAATGCTAGTACAAACAAAAATGCACTCTGGCTTGCAGAGGCGCAGGCGCAATAATAAGTACTATAGCTTTCATTACATTGAAATAAAAATTTACATAATTTTTGGGAAGACTAATATTCAAATGAACAATATTTAAAAATATAAATGAGCGTTGCTGACGTCCAAAGTTACAAGACTTTGTGAGTCTTGTAGTTTTAAACAAATAGATACAAATCATGTACAAGAGATGGACAAACTTATTAAATCATAATATTCACGAAAATTTCCAAAACATTATAATGAGGTTATTGATAATCATAGGGTATAAATAAACTGAGCATTCAACTAGCTATTCATGACTCGGCTCGATTAGAGCTCGTTCATGTTCATCATTTAACTAATCTAATGAGCTTGAACAGTTCGTAAATACTCGATTGTTAAGTGAATAAGTTTGAACAACTTGTTGTTAAGTTCATTTATGTTCATGAACAGTATCATTTAAAGCATGCGAATAAGCACATCAAGGAGCTCGATTACGGCTCGATTAAAGCTCGATCAAAGTTTGTTCATAAACAGTATCATTTATATTTCTCAACAAGCTGTTCGCGAATAAGCTTGATTAAGGCTCGTTTATTTCATTAAACAAGCTGCTTGTTAACAGGTTCGATAAGCCCAATCTGAACCGAGCTTGCGAACAAGCTCGAGCTGAGCTCAAACAAAATTTTTTTAAACAAGCTCGAGCTTGAACACCATCTTAAAAACTCGAATCGAGCTCGAGCTCAATAATGATAAACAAAATTGAACTCGAACAAACTTGTATTGGGCACTGCTTGGCTTGACTCAGCTCGGCTCGTTTGTAGCCCTAGATAACCACGCATCTTTTATCTTATATGTTAAAATTGATTTGAAGTTCAATATTTAAATCATACAAATGCATAAACAAGCTCATAAACAAGCCTATAAGAAATCACTCCCTTTTCACGTGAAATTGGATGAAATTTAAAGTGCGCATGAATAATTCGGATGCATCATATCTTATTAATGAAGAAAATAATATTATATTTTTTTATCTCAATTTATTGGTTGAAATCTTGTTTCATTTTCAGGTGTCCAGAGTTTGAACCTTAGGGAACGGACGAATGTGACTTAATCATAAAATGACTCAAATGTTTTTTTTAAAAGAAGAAGGAAATAGTATTTATAATGATCAACTAACTCATGACAATTTTGGCCAATGAGCTATCGTCGACTAATTCTTATTATGGTGGAGGTTAATTAAGTACTATAAATTAACCTAATGCTTATGCTGTTGTGTTATGCAATGAAGGATTGTACAAATTAAAGTTTCAACAGAGTTTCACATTTAACTCAAGTGGCCACCCTCTTGTTTTCATGTGTTTTATTTTCATATAATCATTATATATGTATAAACTTTTATTAATCAGACAATGTATTATATTAAATTATGCAATGACTGTTTTTTTGAAAACTATGTAAACATAGAGTATTGTTATATTCATGTCTCTTCTTTTACGCTTTGTCTTAATCTTTATTCTATTGACATAATGATCAAAATCTATATAAATACATGCTCTCCAACTACACTAAACGAGCCTAATGGTCAAATTAAGCACAAAGAGAAAAAAAAAAAAAATTAAAGGAGCGCCTTAAAGATGAAAAGAAATAAGAAAAATATTTTGGAGAATACTTCATTATATTTAAGAAAAATCAAAATCTACAATAGTAATTGTCATAATTATATTTTTCTTGGATTCTTTTTTACTTAAGAATTCTTTCACTATCCATCGATTCATAAACCAATTAGGCCCATATTATGTTAAGCATATAATATCCTCGAGGGCCATTATTTACCAATTTATTCAAATATTTGTGATGGTGAGTGGCTATTTGTGGCCGGCTGTAGCAGCCGGTGGCAGATGATGAGGTGACGGTTTTCACTTTATACTCGGGAGAATTTCAAATGCACCACAAATATTATTTCCAATGTATTTCTAATACACTATAAATACCTTATAATTTTACTTGTACTATATCAAACACTCATAAAGTTAAAATCACTGCATCTAATTTAGCTTACATCCAAAATACATCAACCAAATAGCCCCTAAAAGAATCACAGATTGCTTAATTTCAGAAGCATTAATACTCTTAAATGCTAACAAAACAATCTATTACAAAGGAACTTAACACGAGTCATCTAATAGATTGTTTGAAGAGCATAACTTTAGAATTTCTATCTATATAATGGGTTATTTCATCTTGGTTGTACCCCATATTTTTTTTTTCTTACCTGTTTTTTCATATAAAAATTTTGATGTCTCCTACAATATGTTTATATATATATATATATATATATATATATTCAATTCATTTTCATTTGAAAATATCATAAATAGCATAGATTAAACCCTCCATTGCTGGTATTATTCTACGCTCAACGTCCAATTAAAACATATAGCTGACATGTAGAGCCGAATTTAAGAAATTTTTTAAGTGGTATATAAAATTAAACTTTATTATTTTAAAATACAATCTAGATTGTACTAGTTAGAAGTCTGTGATAAACTTGTAATGCTTACGGAAAGATCTCTATGTTGTGATAACTCCATATATGTAATTTCTCCTTTTATATTAGGATTTTTTAAATCCTATTTTGGTATTTTGCAAATTATTTCAGCCTAATTTATAAAATAAACAGGGATTGAAGAACAAAACCAAAGCACATAATCAAACAAGTTAATGAGGTAGACCTTACTAGAAGCAGGTGGCCGAATGCCCCCATCTTGATTCCGCTTATGAGTTAATACGAAGAGGTTAATTTTCAATCTCATTAAAAGAATTAATCAGTTTACCAGCCCTTAGATTCATAGGGCCAACCATATATTGCAATCAATCTGTTCAGAACTATTTGAGATAAATTTAAGATTGTCCTCCTCTTTTGCTACATTGAACAAGTACTTGGAATCGAAATTTCACTTTTTTTTTCCCAAATAAAAATTTCAGTTCTCTCCTCGTGCCTTAGATAAAGGTCTGATTTAGTACTTGTACTCAGAGACTTTCATCTCTGCTCTACTCTCGCTTCAGTTCTTCAATTCATCAGTTCATCTGTCAGCTCTCTGATCGTCTTAACTCTTAATTAAGAACAAAATTTTATACAAACTTTTCCATTTTCTTCCCCATGGACAGGCCACATACATAGCTTTCAAATATAAGCGGCAATCTTTCACAATCTAGAACTACAAGGATCTTCTTCCTTAACTAAGCAGCTAATTTCCCTGTTCAGACGTTCAGCTCCAGTGATCGGAGCAATACCAGGTAAAACCAGGGTTTTGCTCGTCCTGAAAGAAATCATTTGAATGCACTTCTCCAGCGAGAAAGTTATGCTCCTCCTTTGGAAAGAAGCTTCTTTGAACTCTCCATTCCGAGCTCAGGTGGAAATCAAATGCGCCGCCCACCATCAAGGTCTGCGGCCCTTCTGGTTCATTCGACCGGCGATGGAGGTTCGGCAGCAATGGAATCCCACACTGATACGGGCTCTTCTCGTCGTACACTACCGCGCTCGTGTCGCTATCGGACGACCCATCCTTGTACGTTGCCGCAGCCCCCATCGCGGGCGGCGGAGGCGGATCCTCGGCCGGCGCCGCCTTGCTCTCAGATTCTTCCTCAGTGATCCCCAGCTTCGTTTTGAACTCCTTGATCTGCAACAAGATGAAATCTTGATCTTTGAGATATGATCAAAATTGAATATTGAAGGGGGTTGGGTACAGACAAACCTCTGTGAGGAGGATTTCTTTATCGCGGCGGAGGGAATCGCAGTCGATAGCAAGAGCGTCGTAGCTAGTTCGGAGAGCAGCGTAGTCGCGTTCGAGCTGCTTTGTCTTCCACCGAGCGCGGCGGTTCTGGAACCAAACGGCGACTTGTCGCGGCTGCAGGCCGAGGTCAAGAGCGATCCGGACCTTTCTCTCCGGATCCAACTTGTTCTCCACCTCAAAGTTCTTTTCTAAAGCCCTTACTTGCTCTAAGCTCAGACGACGCTTTTTTTCGCCCACCGCGGACGAAATATCTCCGGTGAAAAGCTCCTCTTCATCTCCTTCCTCTTCCACCCCAACCGTAATCGTCGGCATCTTGACAGCGAACAAGTCACCTGGAACAGATAACCCAACTCAAAAACCATTAGAGAGAAGGAAGTTTTAAGGAACAGAGTGGAACAGAGAAGTCAATGAACTTTCTCTACCTCCAGTAACAGATTCTGAGCTCCTGGGTCTCTTCATGACTAGAAACTATTTAGATTCAAGGAAAGGACGGTCCTTGACGCGATTTGGGAGGTTAACGTTTCTATTTTAGTTCCTCTACGGAGATTAATTAGAGGACATGACGGGTCTCTTCCACCACCCCAACTCTCTCTCGTCTCGTTACCATGACCTTTGTTGCTAACCCTATCACCAATCAAGTTTTTTTAGAAGGCAAAAATATCTTCAGAAGCTCCAACACTTACAAAGAGAGCAACCGAGCTTGCGAAAGAGAGAGAGAGAGAGAGAGAGAGAGAGAGAGACCGACTGGTGGGTGACGGGGTGCTCAGTAGAGATATAAATAGGAAGATAGGGAGACGCTAACATTTTTGTAGCGAGGATTTGAATCTGCTCGAATTTTGAAAGAATCATGGATGTCGATTGGCAAATTACTTCTACAAATTGTTTGTTTTGAATGATTTAAATTAGGTGTTAACATTTAAGAAATTAAATGAAAATTTACATACATAGCATAAAATTCTTATGCATTTATATATCTAATATCAAAAGTTTATTTTTTTTTTAAATAGTATTTTTTTTATGATTAAAAACGTATATTTTATTTTAAAATAATAATAATAGTACTATTTTGATGTAATAATAAAATTTTAAATGTTATTTAAGTAAATATAAAAATTTAAGTATTAGAGATATAAATTTATAAAAATTATGTATTATGCATGTAAATGCCCCAATAAAAATTTAAAGATTTTTAAAATTATAAGAAAAACAATTTTATTATGAGCAAGCATATTTCATAACATGTCATATTAATCGGAGAACACACCATACAATTAAAACATATTTATTTCATAAATTAGGTTTTAATTTGTAATTATGCTTTATTACAGATTAATTAGATAGAATTCAATATGGAATTCGATTAATTGGTCCAAAAAAAAAAAAAAAAAAAAACAATAACGATTTTCATCAAGGTTTTAAAACAATATCTCAGTTTAAATTTTCATGCCAAAATTCAGTTTTGAATCCAATCTAAGCTTTAATAATTCCTCAATGTTCAATATCTTAAAAGTATCGCCACAAATGTATAAAATATAAATGTTTGATTAATTTGAATATATACAAAAGAATAGAAGTACTAGAAAATTTTGGTGGAGTAAAACTTTCTGCCTAAGGTTTGCATAAGAAATTAAACACACACACTAGTAACTGAAAAGAGAAGAGTTATTAAAATTTTTAAGAGAAAAAATCTCAGAAAAATGAAAAAAAAAATATGGCCCTAACTCAATTAAAATATTTCACTATATATGTTTAGGACTATAAATTCAAATCTTCTCAAGAAGAGAGTTATAAGATTGAACATGAGACATTAGGAGAATGAAAATCTTGGATTACAATAATAGTAATGATGACGATCAAACAGTAGTGATTGCCAATAATGGTCAGTGATGATAGCAGGTGGTGGTCAATAATGCTTGCAATAGTGATAATTTTCAAGCTATTCCCTTAAGCTTTCTTCTTTTAGTTCTTCCCCCTTCATGATGAAAAAATGGCCCTATTTGTAAGATTTTGCAAGGAACATCGAGGTAATTATAGTCAAAATCATAATACACTCCATCGGATGATTCATATTGATTCCCTTGATTGCTAACAATTTCTTGATGATTTAAGCACCTTAAAGATCTCTAATTTGAGTGATCTTAGACTGATCAAATTCCTCTTGTTGAACCACTTGATTCGATTATAAGCACACTAAATTTGGAGATCATTTGACTATCTAATTAATGTCTCTAAGTCATCAAGTACACTTCATAAGCTTTTTTTGTGCTTATTTGGAGTCAAATCAACCCATTCTTGACATCGGTGGAATTATCTCGTTAAGAGGTTGAATTTGACTATAAATTTGTTAAAATCAAAGCTTTTATCATTTCTAATTTAATTTTAAAAAATTTAATGCATATATTACCTCAAGATTTATGCGTGATTTGATAGATCTTAACATAATATATCAAGTATATAATGAAAGAATATATTTACAACATATATTTTCTTAAATGATTTAGATCATTTGTGACTTTAATTTTGTTACTTTCAATTTATTTTTAAGAGATATCTAAAATTTTTAAAAATTGTCTTGTTGAATTCCACATACGTGCCATAAGTCGAGTCAAGCCCACAAGTCTAATTTGACGGACTTCGGAAGCGACAGTGCGCAAATCGAGGCTCAAAATACACTGGACGTCACCAAAAATGTTCAAAACAACGTCCGATCGATGAACGGACTTGGTCGTTGCGTTCAGAACATCGAAATCGATCAAAATATAGATATTGCAAAATCTAACGATCAATCGATTAAGAGCTTGAGCTATCAAGGTGTCGACACGCATATCGAAATCGAGAAGCTGTGACGATGTCCGAATGATCTCCGTTCGTAAACTGATCATGCCATTAGATTTAAAATATTGAAAACTATCAAATGAGACTATTAACACTTAATTCAGATGAGTCTGTGCCAATGTCAAATAATCATCAGTGGTAGCGCGCAAATCGAGGCTAAAATGCACTGCACGTCACTGAAAATGGTCAAAATGACCTCTGATCGATGAACGGACTTACCCGTCGCATTCAAAATGTCGAAATTGGTCAGAATATAAATATTGCACAACTTAATGATCAAATGATCGAGCGCTCGAGTCATCAACTTGCTTGTACACATATCAAAGTCAGGAGGTGCCGATGCAAGTCAAATGACTTCTGTTCGCAAAATTGATCAAGCCATTGGCTTCAAAACATAGAAATCTATCAAATGAGACTGTCCGCGCTCAATTGAGATGAGTTTACGCAAATATTGAATGATTTGAAATGACAATGCGCAAATCGAGGCTGAAACGCACTGGACGTCACCAAATTCAACTCAAATGACCTTCGATCGATGGATAGACTTCATCATCACGTTCAAAATGTCAAAACTGTTCAGAATATAAATATTACATAACTTAATGATCAACTGATCAAGAGATCAAGTCATCAACGTGTATGCACGCATAACGAGGTCAGGAGGCGCCGACGAGGGTCAAACGATCTCCGTTCGTAAAATTAATCACATCATTGGCTTCAAAATATTGAAATCTATCAAGTAAGACTATTCACACTCAATTCAAATGAGTTTGCATGAAAATCGAGCGGTCGAAAGCGGCGATGCGCATTTTGAGCTGAAATTGACTCAATTTGATGCCAACTCGAACCAAATGGCCTCCGATCGCCAAACAGACAGCATCTTTGCAATCAGAACATTGAAATTACCTTAGATTGATATATATAATGACTATGCACGTTCACCGGGGTGAAATCCACATTAAAACAGATTAATAAATTTAAAATTTATTTAAAAAAATTCCTAAATTACCCCCCATGCTCAACTAGTCCCCCCTATTTTCAGTTTATCTTATTCAAAAAAAAAAAACCCACTCTCCCCATTCCCTTCTTATTTTCCCTTCTCACCCTCCTCTCTCTCAACAGGAAACGGAAAAACACAGGTAATTTTCCCTCCCCCCTTCTCAATTTCCTCCGTCGTTCAGCCGCGCGTCTCCCGCTCGACACGTCGTTCCTCTGCGTCGCTGCGCGCGTCCACTCCACCGGTGAAAAACCGCATCCCTCTCCCGTCAATGCAATTCCACTGCTGCAAAACCGATCCGCCATCGCGCAATCCCTCCGGCCTGCAAGCACCCCCCATTCCAGCGCCTCGGATCTCCCACTCCAGAACCACGCATCCTGCAGCTGTTGCCTCAAACTGCTTTCATGTTGCCGTTTCCACCACCGCCATAATACAGATCTCCTGCTGCTGCACAAAATCGCTCCATGCCTCATCCCGTGCCTCCACCGCCCGCCATAACAACGCATCCTACAGCCCGCTGTCGCAAAACCACTCCACGCCATGGCCCGCGCCTCCACCGCCCGCCAAAATCGTGCATTGCACTCTACGGCCCACGTCCTGCATGTCATCCCGCACGATCCACCGACCCGCTCCGGTCCACAACCTACCAGCCCTTCAAACCGCCCTCCGCCCACTCTACCACATTTCACAGCCTGCAGTTTTTCCATTTTCTTTTGTCGAGAACCGAAAGAACATCGCCAAGAGTTAATTCTCTTTCGATTTTGGCGATTTTGCATAACCCATCCAATTTTCGTCTCGTCGCAATCGGGGGAAGAACATCATCAAGAGGTGAATTCTTCTTTCAATTTTCGGCGTCGCATTCCTTGAATAACCCATCCAATTTTCACCTCATCGCAATCGGGGGAAGAACATCAAGAGGTGAATTCTTCTTTCTATTTCTAACATCGACTCGCTTTTTTGCTTCCTTGTCGGGGAAGAACATCGTCAAGAGGTGAATTCTTCTTTCGATTTTTGGCGTCGCACTCCTTACCTTACATTCCCAACTACATACTTAATCCCGTTCCTTTTTCGAGCATTGCAGCATGTCGTAAAATGCATCAGAACATGTGGGATCTGTGAATGTGAATATATATACATATTTGTGTTTTTTGAAGAAGACCTCGTTGTGCTCAAGAGGGCACGACGAGATGAAAAATATGTTGTGATGTCTCAAGACACCGCTCGCTAAGCTCAAGAGGGCGTACCGAGTAAGCCAACACCAATTAGATGTCGCTCCCCCTAGACGAAATACTGCAAAAATTTTATCTATTTTCAAACTTAGAAAAAAATGGGGAATGAATATATATTGCATTGTATGTCTTCTTTCAAGTCAAGGCCTCAGAGGGCGAGATAAAAAAAAATCGGGGTCGCAAGACACCTTCGCCACGCCAAGAGGGCATGCACTGGTATGCCAAAATACTCTACACACGGATGACGGAGGTCGCCAAAATTGCGTCAAATCTTTTGACTTAGAAAAATGGAGAGTGAAATGAACTGACTTAAGAACGCTAAGTAAGGAAACTGCAGCTAATTTTAAACTAAAAGTGTCAAACAAGAAAAAAAAAAGGAGGGAGCTTTTAAAGAAAATTTTGGAAAGAATAGAACGTTCATTTAAAATCTAAGTAAAATTTGGGGGGAGGCTAATATTAAACTCACAAACTTTTATTGTAGTTCTCTACAACTTAAATTAAAGCGATAAAGTGAGTTATCTTTTCTTGCAAATTCTTCCAAATTAAACAAGCTTTAATTGGAATTTGGGGTGGGGGGGGATAATGCTAAACTCATAATAAACTTACAATAAACTTAAAGTATTGGGATGAATCCAAATTGGGTTTAATAACTTTTATACGAATATGGAGGTGATTACTAGCTAATAAGCATAAGTAGGGCTAAAGTAATAAATACTGAAATCGACAAAATTTATCAAAAGTGATGTAGATTGAACATAATGAAATTGAGAAAATTACAAAAACTTGACAGGTAAACTAAGTGCAAGTAACGTTTTAAACTACAATCTAAATCGAAAATCAATGAACTCTTACAAGAACAAAAGCGATACTAAATCTAATTCTACAAGAATCATTTGGCTTCCTTTAATCAAAAACTAAGAAATTTTATTCTAATTATGATTTTAAAAATCAATAAAATCACTAATTAGGTGAAATTGTCTAAGATATAAACATTTGCATGTGCTCAGACATAAAGATTTCAAGTGTAAATTTTAATGTCTGAAAAGGCTACTGGCTAAAGTTGGAATTAAATGAAA
Organism: Cymbidium sinense; assembly: GCA_021442155.1. NCBI lineage: Eukaryota > Viridiplantae > Streptophyta > Magnoliopsida > Asparagales > Orchidaceae > Cymbidium > Cymbidium sinense. The sequence continues at coordinate 71,299,516 of CM038220.1, read as the reverse complement.
ATCTAAAATCAATCTCATAATTCAAACATAAAATTACCTAAAATTACTACACTCAAGATGCTACATTATGTTGAATCAAAATTCAAGTGTCTGAGGATGTTGCATGGGTTGCTTCTATGTTTAGTCTTAGGAATGGGTTTGGGTTAACAAAACCTAAAAACCTACAATAAGAGTTTCAAATCAGTGAAATATCTGAAAAATTGATTCTCGTCGTGAGAGATCTAATCCTAGCGACTAAACAGAGTTGACGGGATCTAAAGCTCCTAAACATATTCAAATTAATTATGGGCTCGCCACCGACCTCTCGACAATATTTTGAATTGAAGAGAGAGATGATTTAAAGTGTCGGCATAATTTTCAGAAGGTAGATGGAATAGTAGATAAGACACTACCTAGAGATTTTGCCCTCATTTTGTGAGGACTTTAGATCTGGTTCCAGGTTTCTTATAGGCGCAATCCCCTATAGTTAATTACCCATCTCAATAAGTGAAAGAGAACTTTTGATTAAGGTTAGTCGTTAGATCATCGAATGTGTAGCATATAGTAGTAGCATATGGAGTTTCAGAATTTAGATTATGAAATTTATCATTTCAGCTTAAACCGGATGGTTGGGGGAATGATGATGTGCTCGATCTAGATCCCATGGTTTCGTCATCCCGGGCAATCGTAGTCCCTAGTCTACTTAGTCAGAGGAGGTAGTCGACCCAACCTGACCAAAGGATTCTTATCAGCAACACATGGGTTACATCGTCTAAGAAATTCTTGTAGACTTGGGGTGATGTTTATCTAAGAAGACAGGCTTAAGTCTACCTTAGCTCACAGAGGGTTGTTTGCCCTATCAAGTATACCCTATGATTCACAACTCAAAGGGCAATGCCATTGGGGAGCATACGAGCTACGGTCTTGATCATAATATAATAGAGCCGACCCCAAACCGATCGAGGACTCGGTCGAATCGCTTCATTTTACCTGGACAAGCCAAATGAGTATACCGCCATGACCTTATTGGCATGAGATTGATTGAGAGTGAATATAGGAGAACACTTGATTTTACATTAGCTTTGTGAGCTAAATTTTTCTTAATTTGTCACCCCTGACAAACAATTACGGAAGGTGGATAGATGGAGTTTTGATTTAAGCTTTTAGTGATAAAGTTTCATTTAGGCAGTTTCAGATTATTACTTAATTTGATTTGAAAAATTGATTAATTTGAATATGTTTAAGAGCTTTAGATCCTGTCAACCATGTTTAGCTGCTAACAGAGAATTAGATCAACTGTCACATACTAGAATCAGTTTCTCAGATATTTCACAGATTTGAAACTCTTACCATAGGTTTTTAGGTTTTGTTAACCTGGACCCAATCTTAAGACTAAACCGAAAAATAACCCGCGTGGCATCCTCAGATACTTGAATTTAAGCATTCAGCATAGTATCGGGGCACATGTAGATGTATTTAAGAATTTAGGCAGCTTTTATTTTTGAATTATGAGATTGATTTCAGATTGATGTTTGATTTGAGTTAATTTGATTAGAAAAATTAATTAATTTGAATAAGTTTAAGAGCTTTAGATCATGTCAACTCTGTTTAGCTGCTAACAGAGGATGATATCTACTATCGCCAAACAGAATCAGTTTTTTAGACATTTCACTGATTTGAAACTCTTACTATAAGTTTTTTAGGTTTTGTTAACCCGGACCCAATCCTAAGAATAAACCCCCGTAAGATCCTCGACACACAATTTAAGCATTTAGCATAGTGTCTTCATCTGGTGTATAGCAATTTTAGGTAATTTTGTGTTTGAATTATGAAATTTATTTTGTATTTTTATTTTTTTATTTCAATTTAGCATGTGCAGCCTTTTCAAACATTAAAACTTACATTTGAAATCTCTATGTCCGAGCACATGTAGGAATTTATAGCTTAGATAATTTCATCTAATTAGTAATTTTATTAGTTTTGAAAATCATAATTATAATGGAATTTCTTAATTTTTTGTATTGAAGGAAAGCTTTTTCATTCGTGCAACATTTAGTTTAGTGTCGCCTTCTATCTGATTGTACAAAGAATTGCAGATCCGGTGGCGGAGAAGATATTTTGATTTAGATTCCAAAAGACAGTTTAATTTATTATTTTAAAAGAAGATTTATCCCTCATAGTAGCTTTCATTTTCCCCTCTTTTTTGTTTTACTTTTGTGTTTGTTGTATGTTATTTTCTCTCCTTTTTTGTTTGACGCGTTTAGTTTAAAATTAGCTACAAGTTTCCCTACTTAGTGTTGTTAAGTCATTTCATTTCACTCTCCCCTTTTTTCTAAGTCAAAAGATTTGACAAAATTTTGGCGACCTCCGTCATCAGTGTTGGGTCGTCGAGTGTTTTGGTTTACTCAGTGCATCTGAGCAAGAGTGGTGTCTTGTGACACAGCAATTTTTTATCTCGCCCTGCAAACGACGAGGCCTTTAAACCTGAAAGAAGGCAAATACATCATATATTCATTCCCCTCCTTCCCCCTTTTTTTCTATGTCTAGAAATTAGAAAATTTTCGACATTATTTCATCTATGGAGAGCGACATAATAGTTGCTACTCAAGATGCGATGAAGCGAATGGCGGTGTCTTCTGACACCAGAGGTGATTTCATCTCATTGTCACGATGAGTTGACTTGATTGATGTTGCCTTTTTATTAAGTGCAGCGCTATAAAAATCATGCACCTCCTCTAGTTCTGAAAAACATTTAAGGCTTGCTTCCAAAGGAATTCTTGGTCGTATAATTTCTTGATTCATTGGCTGCTCCTATGTTGAAGACATATCTATCTTTATCTTGTTATTTCCTCCAATTGCTCTTTTCTAGTAGCTTTAGACAGTGAAATATTCAAAGAAGGAATATAATCCGCTCTTCTATTATAAGCAACTTTTTAAGATGGACGTTGGAGATGCTCTTCAATAAAGAATTTAAAACTTTGTAAGGGATCTAATTCTGGCTTTCCAGTATGTGCACACTCAACTTGGTCAAGAAGATGCAAAAATAATTCCAAAGCATCCTGTTGTCTCATACTTGAAAATTCAGGATGACTAGCAGCATTAATTGTTTTAAACATACGTGGAGGAATACCCTCCTGCATAATACTTAAGCTAGAGCTTTTGCATGTTCTCAATTCCTCGACATCTACAGGTGGTAAGGAATATTTCATAAACAACAGACCATGACCTAGCTTAATCAATTGCATATTCAGGTCCAAAGTTGGATTAGCAAGAGCCAGATTGAAAGTTGAGTTCAAATTTTGCCCTTTGTAGTACCTTTCAACGAAAGAATGAGTGGAGAAAACTACTTGCATAGTTGATGCCATATAACATCCCAAGATTAACGAGGCCAGTGTAGCTAGGCCCAAATAAGAGCTCCATTTCCTGTTGACTTTCTTGGATTTTGTTCCAATCAAAATTCATATTTTGGTCAAATTCCTTTTTGACAGTTGTCATTTCAGTCTCAATTCAGGTGGAGAAGATGGCCAAAAAGGGCAGAATTGCATGCAAAGGATGGTAGTTCAGCTTCAAGAAATCACTTCTGTAAAAAATGCCTTCCTGCAATTGGTTAAAGCCGGTGCCATGTCTAACATGCTCATTTGACATATACTTTGCTCTTTACTTGTAGGTTAACTCAAAGAACCTCCTCGCCAATGAAAGTAACCCTGACAGAAATTCACTAGGAATCATGTGGTTCATAAGCTGGAAGAAGCCATACTTCTGGCATGCATGCGACAAAGCTTGGAGGACCTGCGCACAACCATTGTGATCCTGAAGTAGTGACAAATCTACGGTCGACAATTTGTACCTCGGATTCAGTTTGTGTTTTTTTGTTTTTTGATAGTTTTCCATTGATTTGGGGGCGTTCGGGAACTGGCAAGATGTACTTGCTGGGTACTTTTTTGATGCCGCTATCCAAGAGGTTCTTCACCCCTTTCAAGTATTTGCTTTCTTTTTTGTCTATCTCCTTCATCCCCATCTTGATGTAGTAATTTGAAGAGAAGAAGTGCATTTTGTATGGAGCAGGAGGGAGAGATGATCTGCATGCATATGCAGTCGTCCTACTGTTAACCAAAGCTGAGGCTCTTTCTGTCCATTGCGTAGGGATTGAGGGCTGAGAGAATATCTGGATGGAAGTGGAACTGAAAGTGAAGAAAGACAGTAGTTTCAGAATTGACCCTTTGAGGCCCCCCAACAAATCTGATTTGCGCATGGAGCGAGTCACATTTGTTGAAAACTGATTCACCCTTTGGGCTGCCCATAGAACTTGGATCATCTCAGCTTCGCTTGCAATAGCTTACAGAGCTTTGATAGGATTTGTCATCAGTATGATGCCTTATCTTAGACATGCGAAGTAACAGGATTGACCGATTTATCAGAATTGACTTGTCGAATATTTAAGAGTTCTTACACCATCTACTTTCTGCTTCAATGGCTTTGCTGAAGATCTCTTTTCTTTTATGTTCTTGCAGATCTGAGTCTCTTCCAACCCTAGCTTCACGCTTGGTTGGGTTTGATGGAGGAATTGATTTGCTTATTTTGATGAAGGACTCCACTAGGAAATCGATTTATTCGTGCTTGATTTGAAATTCCTTCTATCCTAGCTTTGAGCTTGACGAACTTGATGAAGGATTGACCTGATTTGTCCCTAGTGACTTGTCAGGAAATGTATGCACTCCATGAACTCTGTGCTTGCTGCTTTAATGGATTCATTGAAGGGTACATACAGATGGCCTAGCCTTCCGTCTTATATAGGGTCGATGTTGAGTTATTAGTCTAGCAACATGTGCTTTAACAAATTGAATAATCACGAAATTCCTTTAGTTCGGCTATCGGCTTTGTATGAACTATGGAATTGCTTCCTTGGTCCTGTGCTTTCTACTTTGATGTACTTGATTAGAAGGTTAGCTTTAATCTATGTTTTGAGCTTGATCAGATAATTTGAGAATAAATTGAGATATCACCCTGCGGGCAATATATAGATTGATTTGAGGTAGCCTTGAATTGAGCATTTCTTCAGCTTGCCTTGATCTATCAATCAAGTAGAGATATCTCTTGGATCCTGGTTGCCTGTAATCACTAAGCTGGATCTCATTTGAGATTGAACAGCTATCGTCATTAGACTGACGAGCGGGGGCTCTATCACTATGACCTTTTCTTACGGCTTTTTGAGTGAGGAGAACGTCAGCAACTCGGCCATATTTGGCCTTATTGAGTTCGACCTTTAGAACTTACTCGAGTCTTCGACTTAAGCTGTAGTTGGTTGGTGGTTTTATCATCAAAATTACAAATGGTGGCTCTTTCACTGCAGTCTTTTCTTGTGGCTTGTTGAGTGAGGAGGGCGTCAGCAACTCGACCATTTGTGGGCTTGCTGAGTTCAACCTTTAGAACCCATCCATGTCCTAGACTTTAGGATGTAGAGGTTAATGTTTCTCCAACTCGATTGATTGAAGCCTCTAAAATTGGGAGTTCCTCTTACTTGATCTCAAGAATTTGGCAAATCTAGGAGATAAATTTTTTTGATATTTAGGGTTATCTTTTCATGCGTAGAAATAGATTCGTTTTGTTCCTGTAAGACTCTGCAACTTAACAGTAATAATTATGGATATATCTAGGGATTTCGGTGTAAAGCTCGATGTCAACCTGAATGAGAATATATTTGAGGATCTCGTCTTATAGCACGATGCCAACTCAAATAAACTTAACATAAACTAAAAAATGTCTCCTATCTTGCAGGGGGAATTCTAAAGTACATTTATGATAATTTTCAAGATAAAAATACACAAATACATCAATATTTGAGTTGATATACTCTAAAGGGGATTTTAACATACAACATTGATTTCATCTATACATAAAAATCTAAAAATGCCCTCTGTGTAACAAGGGAATTTTCACGAAAAAGTTCATCACCTGGTGTATATTTATTTAGGGATCTCAGCATGAAGCAAGATGTCAACCTAAATAGATATACTTAAAAAAATGCTCCCTGTCTTGCAGGGGGATTTCTATTGTACCTTGAGAATGTGGTCTTCAAGTATAGTACTTTTTCAAGTATCGGCCATTAATTGGAGGCATTAGTCTTTCACCCTTTAAGTTAATGAGTTGACAAGCCCCTCCTTGATACACTTCTTTAATGATAAAAGGGTCTTCCCAGTTAGGCTCAAATTTGCCACTAAATTTTCAATTGGGATAATTGGTCTTCTCAACACCAGGACCAATTCTCCTTTTTGGAATGTTCGAGGCCACACCGTATGGTCAAAAGCTTTGGACATCCTCACTCAGTAGACTTCTAAATTTTGTTGAGCTTAGAGTCTGACCTCGTCAAGCGCATCAAACTCTTCCATCTGTAGACAAACATTCTCATCTTGAGTGAGATTATGTTGAACGGCTACTTGGAGTGAATGTAGTTCAACTTCAAGTAGCAAGACTGCTTCAACTCCAAATACTAGCGCATAAGGAGTGGATTTTATAGAAGTATAGTCCAGATATCACGTCACAGTCTTTCTTCAAGGCACTTTCACTTCGAGGCTTTGGCCTCCAAATTTGCTTACCTTTTTGCCGGGACCTTTCGATGGTGAATTCTTGAACCTATGGTCCAAGTGTCACCATCAATGCTCACCATGCTGGACTTGAGTTAGTAGACATCTTGCCAGGGCTATAAGAGGAGATCTCTTTGGAGGAGCAACTCTAATCTCCCTAAGAATAGGACTTTCGTATTTTCTTTTTATCAGTCTTTTCTCCTTTGTAACTTTGAGGACCCGATGCACTCTTACATATATGGTTTCAAGTTTCTTCACTAGAGAAGTTGGAACCTAACGTTGTCGGGTCTAGAATGGCTATTTGATTTTACCAGTAGAGCTATTCTGCTTTACTCATCTTAGGTTGTCAAATCTGTTATGGGTTGGAACACTCACTTCTAGTTCCATAGCTAGTTGTACAATTTTTTTCTTGAATAATGGATGTTGAGCATGCGGTTCAACATTTCTCTTTGCACACTACCTTTAGGTTAGCTTGCTTCCACATAAAGAAGCTTCTCACTACTTCTTCTTTAGGCTTCGGCCTTCATATTTAATTTTCTTTTTGTCGGGACCTTTTAGTAGCGGATTTTCAAACATGGGATTTAGTGTCAGGCTCCGATGTTCACCGTGCAGTAATTTTTTTTTAGGACAGTCTTGAGCATTACCCATTGAGAGTTGCCTTTTTTTTATGAAGTTTTATCATTTTATCTAAAAATTAGGCATCGATACTTTTTCTTCATAAGACCCTTCTCCTTGGCAACTTCCAACACCCTGTGCACTCTGGAGGACAGAGTCTCGGGATGCCTCCTTTGTGAGGTCATAGCTTGGTGTCGCTGCTCCTAGAATGATTGTTTGATATCACCAATAGAGCTATTCTTTTTCACCCACTTGAGATTATTAAACTTTTGAGAGTGGGAACACTCGCTTCTGGCAACAAGTCTGATTGTATGTCTAGTGATTCAAGCAGCAATTTTTGAGCTCATAGTTTAGTATTTCCTCTCCTTTGCCTTCTACTCAATTTTTTTTATGAAGAGGCTTCAACATCATGCCTTCATAGTACGAAAAGTTCCACTGACTATGACTGAAGCTTTCTGCCCAGTGAAGGTTCTTTTTATGACTGGCGCTTCAGAATGACCCCAATCCTTCGAATATAGAGGCTTTCTTTCGATGAACCTTGGTAGTGGTAGCGGCCATTTCGGTTGTCCTCCTCCCTTGCACAGGTTGGTGTATACAATATGCAGGTGCTTCAAGTTGAGGATTATTTGCAGCAACAATGGCTGGAAAGTTTACGTAACTGATTTGGATGGTAGCTCTAACATCTCCAGTATTGATAACAGGGTTAGCTAGACGGATGTTAGCTCCGCGACCTAGCTGCATGATGAGCCATGTGCTTCGAAGATCCATCTTTGCAAATGAAAGATGGGAATTAGTAATTAGTAATTATTATTTCACCCCATACTTTCAAAATGCAGAGGTACTACAAAATAAAATAATAGTGTAATAAAGATATACTCTACAGAAGAATTCATTTGTCATAGAGTTTTATACATTGGTAATTTGAATTTATTACACCTTTAAACCACCATTTTGGTTTTAAAATTTCAAATATTTTATTGCTACTATAGCACATATATGATTAGCCAAAGATGGAAAGAGAATCTTATCCCCATTGGAGTCACCAGAAATATGTAGGCTCCAAAAATTTGCCACCGACCTCTCAATAATATTTTGGATTAAAGTGATCGATGATTTAAAGTGTCAGTGTAATTTTCAGAAGGTTGATGGAATAGTAGATAAGACACTACCCAGAGATTTCGCCCTCATTTTGTGAGGATTTTATATCAGGTTCCAGGTTTCCTATAGGCGTAAGCCCATATAGTTAATTACCCCACTCAATAAGTGAGAGAGAACTTTCGATTAAGGCTGGTTGTTAGATCGCCAAATGCGTAGCGTATAGTAGTAGCATATGGAGTTTCAGAATTTAGGTTATGAAATTTATCATTTCAGCTTAAACCGGATGGTTGGGGGAATGATGACGTGCCCAATCTAGATCCCATGGTTCCGTCATTCCGGGTCATCGTGGTCTCTAGTTTACTTAGTCAGAGGAAGTAGTTTACCCAACCTGATCGAAAGATTCTTATCAGCAACACATGGGTTACGTCATCTAAGAAATCCTTGTAGACCCGGGGTGGTGTTTGTCTAAGGAGACAGGCTTAAGTCCACCTTAGCTGACAGAGGGTTGTTTGTCATATCAAGTATACCCTATGATTCATAACTCAAAGGGCAGAGCCATTGGGGAGCATACAGGCTATGATCGTGATCGTAATATAATAGAGCGATTGGACTTCCGTGAGAAGTCATCTAACTTCATCATGCGACTCTTAGCCAAAGTGAGGACACGGACCACATCCTTATTGGCATGAGATTGATTGAGAGTGAACATAGGAGAACACTTGATTTGACATTGGCTTCTTTGTGAGCTAGAGTTTTCTTAATTTGTCACCCCTGATAAATAATTATGGAAGATGGATAGATTGAGTTTCGATTTAAGCTTTTAGTAATACAGTTTCATTTAGGCAGTTTCAGATTGTTACTTAATTTGATTTGAAAAATTGATTAATTTGAATATGTTTAAGAGTTTTAAATCTTGTCAACTCTATTTAGCTGCTAACAGAGAATTAGATTTACTATCACCTGACAAAATCAGTTTCTCAGATATTTTACTGATTTGAAACTCTTAATATAATTTTTAGGTTTTGTTAACCCGGACCAAGTCCTAAGACTAAATCAGGAAACAACACACGCAGCATCCTTAGACACTTGAATTTAAGCATTCAGTATAGTGTCAGGGCACTTGCAAGAGTATTTAAGAATTTAGGCAATTTTTATTTCTGAATTATGAGATCGAATTTAGATTGATGTTTAATTTGAGTTAATTTGATTAGAAAAATTAATTAATTTGAATAGGTTTAAGAGCTTTAGATCTTATCAACTCCGTTTAGCTGCTAATAGAGGATTAGATCTACTGTCACCTAACATAATCAATTTTTTTAGAAATTTCACTGATTTGAAACACTTATTATATATTTTTAGGTTTTGTTAACCCGAACCTAGTCCTAAGACTAAACTAGGAAATAACCCGCGCAGCATCCTCAGACACTTGAATTTAAACATTTAGCATAGTGTCGAGGACCATGCGGGTGTATAGCAAATTTAGGTAATTTTGTGTTTAAATTATGAGATTTATTTTGTATTTTTACTTATTTTATTTTAATTTAGCCTGTGCAGCCTTTTCAGACATTAAAATTTGCACTTGAAATCTCTATGTCCGAGCACATGCAAGAATTTATAGCTTTGATAATTTCATCTAATTAGTGATTTCGTTAATTTTGAAAATCAAAATTAGAATGAAATTCCTTAATTTTTTGTATTGAAGGAAAGCTCATTCATTCATGCAGCATTTAGTTTAATGTCGCCTTCTGTCTGCTTGTACAAAGAATTGCAGATCCGATGGCGGAGAAGGCATTTTGATTTAGATTCCAAAAGATAATTTAATTTGTTATTTTAAAAGAAGATTTATCCCTCAGAGTAGCTTTCATTTTTCTACTCTTTATTGTTTTACTTTTGTGTTTGTTGTATGCTATTTTCTCTCTTTTTTTGTTTGACACTTTTAGTTTTAAATTAGTTGCAAGTTTTCATACTTAGCGTTCTTAAGTCATTTCATTTCACTCTCTCCTTTTTTTCTAAGTCAAAAGATTTGTGACGAATTTTGTAACCTACATCATCCCCATGTAGAGTCATCGATGTTTTACTTACTCAGTGCTCGGCGTGGAGTGGTGTCTTCGACACATGATCGGTTTTCATCTCATCGCGTCAGTTGAGCGTACGAGGCCTTTAAACTTGAAAGAAGACAAATGCAACATATATTCATTTCCCTTCCCTTTTTTTTTAAGTTAGAAATTAGACAAAATGTTTGGCAACATTTAGTGCAGGGGAAGACATCTAACAATTTTGCTAACTTCATGCAGTGAAGCGTGTAATGATTGTCTTCGTCACCACCCAGATTTCATCTCATCATGTCCTGATGAGCATGATGAGGCCTTCAGACTTGATTGATGTTGTCTTTTTTATTAATGCAGTGCTATAAAAATCATGCACCTCCTCTGGTTCTGAAAAACATTTAAGGCATCCTTCCAAAGGGATTCTTGGTCGTAGAATTTCTTGATTCATTGGCTGCTCCTCGGTTGAAGACATATCTGTCTTTATCTTGTTATTTGCCTCCAATTGCTCTTTACTAGTAGCTTTAGAGAGTGGAATATTCAAAGAAGGAATATAATCCGCTCTTCTATTATAAGAAACTTTTCCAGATGGACATTGGAGACGCTCTTCAATAAAGAATTTAAAACTTTGTGAGGGATCTAATTCTAGCTTTCCAGTATGTGCACGCTCAACTTGGTCAAGAAGATGCAAAAATAATTCCTAAGCATCCTGTTGTCTCATACTTGAAAATTCAGGATGACTAGCAGAATTAATTATTTTAAACATACGTGGAGGTATACCCTCCTGCATAATACTTAAGCTTGAACTTTTGAATGTTCTCAATTCCTCTACCTCTGGAGGTGGTAAGGAATATTTCATAGACATCAGACCATGACCCAGCTTAGTCAATTGCATATTCAGGTCCAAAGTTGGATTAGCAAGAGCCAGATTGAAAGCTGAGTTCAAATTTTGCCCGTTGTAGTACCTTTCAACGAAAGAATGAGTGGAGAAAACTACTTGCATAGTTGATGCCATAGAACATCCCAAGATTAACAAGGCCAGTGTAGCCAGGCCCAAATAAGAGCTCCATTTCCTGTCCACTTTCTTGGATTCTGTTCCAGTCAAAATTCATATTCTGGTCAAATTCCTTTTCAGTAGTTGTCATTTCAGTCTCAATTCAGGTGGAGAAGACGGCCAGAAAGGGCAGTATTGCATGCAAAGGATGGCAGTTGAGCTTCAAGAAATCACTCCAGAAGAAAACACCATCCTGCAATTGGTTAAAGCTGGTGCCATGTCTAACATGCTCGTTCGACATATACTTTGCTCTTTACTTGTAGGTTAACTCAAAGAACCTCCTCGCCGATGAAAGTAACCCTGACAGAGATTCACTAGGAATCCCGTGGTTCACAAGCTGGAAGAAGCCATACTCCTCGCATGCATGCGACAAAGCTTGGAGGACCTGCGCACAACCATTGCGATCCTGAAGTAGTGACAAATCTACGGTCGGCGATTTGTACCTCGGATTCAGTTTTTTTTGTTTTTTTTTTCATAGTTTTCCATTGATTTGGGGGCGTTCGGGAACCGACCAGATGTACTTGCTCGGTACTTTTTTGATGCCGCTATCCAAGAGGTTCTTCACCCCTTTCAAGTATCTGCTTTCTTCTTTGTCTATCTTCTTCATCACCATCTTGATGTAGTAATTTGAAGAGAAGAAGTGCATTTTGTATGGAGCAGGAGGGAGAGATGATCTGCATGCATATGCAGTCGTCCTACTATTAACCAAAGCTGAGGCTCTTTCTGGCCATTGCGCAGGGATTGAGGGCTGAGAGAAGATCCGGATGGAAGTGGAACGGAAAGAGAAGAAAGACAGTAGTTTCAGAAGAACTGGAAACTACGAATTCCCTCCTTGGCTTCTTGCTAGCTTCATCGCTATTGTATGTAGGGCTGCAGGCTGGAGAGAGATAGAGAAGAAGAACCACCGATGAGAGAGAGAGGGAGGAATTGTGATTCTTCCGTTGCCATAACCGAACGGACTGGAGAAGAGCCAACCAGAGAAAAGAGAGAGGCCCCGGTTCCTTGTGCTGCTTGCGGTTGTAAGGAAGGGAGGGAACGGTTGAAAGGAGCTTGCGCGGGAGCGGAAGCATGCGAACCGTGCGTGGAGGAGTGGGGTCGAGTGGCTCTGCACATTAAGAATAGGCCGGTTTGAGTTTTTGAGAATTAATAGACTTTTTTTTATTAATTTTCTAAATATTAATTAATTTTAAAATGAATTTTACGCCGACATCATTATATGGTCAATATATATATTGATTCAAGGTTATTTCGATGTTCCAAACACAACGGCGTAGTCCATTTCACGATCAGAGACCTTTTGGTTCGAGTCGGCGTCAAATCGAGTCAATTTCAGCTCAAAATACGCGTCGCCACTTTCGACCACTCAATTTTCACGCAGACTTGTCTGAATTGAGTGTGAATAGTCTTACTTGATATATTTTGATGTTTCGAAGTTAATGGCGCAATCAATTTCACAAACAGAGGTCGTTTGGTTTGCGTCGGTGCCTCCTGACCTCGATATATGTGCAGGCGCGTTGACAACTCGATCGGTTGATCGGTTGATCAACAAGATGTGCAATATTTATTTCCTGGCCAATTTCAATGTTCTGAACATGATGGCGAAGTCCGTTCGTCGATCAGAGGTCGTTTCGACCATTTTCGGTGCGTCCAGTGCATTATAAGCCTCGATTTGTGCAGTGTCACTTCCGTAGTCTGTCGAATTCGACTTATAAGCTTGAATCGACTTATGACACATATATGGAGGTCAACATTAATCAATTTTTCAAATAAAATTAAGTGACAATCTAAAACTGCTTAAATAAAATTTTATCATTAAAAACTTAAATCAAAACTCAATCTATCCACCTTCCGCAACTGTTTATCAGGGGTGAAAAATTGAGAAAACTCTAGCTCACAATGGAACCAATGTCAAATCAAGTTTTCTGCTATGTTCACTCTCAATCAATCTCTCGCCAGTAAGGATGTGGCTCGTGTCCTCTGACTGCGTGGCTTGGTAGCTCCATGAAGCGATTACGACCGAGTCCTCGACGGGTGATTTGGCCAATCAGGCTCCATTATATTACGGTCACGGCTGAAGCCCGTATGCTCCCCAATGGCTCTACCCTTTGAGTTATGAATCATAGGGTATACTTGATAGGAAAAATAACCCTCTATCAGTTAAGGTAGACTTGAGATTGTCTCCTTAGACAAACACCACCACAGGTCTACAAGGATTTCTTGGACGACGTAACCAATGTGTTGATGATAAGTATCTTTTGGTCAGGTTGGGTCGATTACCTCCTCTGACTAAGTAGATTTAGGGAATGATGGCCGGATAATGAAACCATGGGATCTAGATCGGGCACGTCATCATTCCCCCAACCATCCGGTTTAAGCTGAAATGATGAATTTCATAATCTAAATTTTGAAACTACATATGATGCTACTATACGCTATGCATTTAGCGATCTTACAACTAGCCTTAATCGAAAGTTCTCTCTCACTAGTTGAGAGGGGTAATTAACTATAGGGGCTTGCACCTATAGGAAACCTAAAACCAGATCTAAAGTCCTCGCAAAATGAGGATGAAATCTCTGGATAGTGTCTTATCTACTGTCTCATCTGCCTTCTGAAGATCACACCGACACTTTCAAACCATACTCTATTTAATTCAATTTCACATTTGTCGAGAGGTCAGTGGCGAATTTTCGGAGCCCACATATCTTTTAAAATTAAATATGAAATAAATACAATTTATAATTATTAATGCATGAAAATCATTAAGAAAATATGAATATTTCCTATGTCACCGCCTTCTTGCTCCTTTATTTTGGAGGAAGGAGAATAATATAAAAAGTGAGCCTCCAATATTTTTTTTTTTGAAATGACAAGAATGTTTAATAAAAGCAAGACAGACAACACAAATCAATACACCTAGATAGAAGTTAGTTAACTGCTTTTGCCTATGTTTAATATGATGATGCATTAGGTTTCTAATTGCAACTACAATTGTTGGGGCGAGGATGAAAAATATTAGGATAGAAAAAGATATTAGGAAGAGTTTTGCAAGACTTGATCCCTTAGGGACTTAACACTTAATACAATCATTCCCATGCCTCCTGAGATCTAGTTAATGTGTAGCTCATGCCTGCAATTTATGTTGAGCATCAAAGATTACAGAAAAGATGATGATTGTAGAATATGAAATGCCATATCATGACATAATGTGTAGGTGGCAATTTTGACACATTATGAGTAAATGAGTTCTTCTAACACACCATTCTAGTTGGTCAAACTTAATTGCATGGAGTAAGATCAATCTAAGCTCTATGTACTTTTTAATGGCTAGAAATTTTCCCTTCCTCTTATTCTAGAATCCATCTCCCATTATCCTAAGATCATTGCTTCTCAAACAACATGAGTCTTATTACTAAGGCTCAAATTATCAACTAAAAATGCATCCAATCTATAATATGCCAGAGTGTGTGGATGAAATAATGATCTAGGATTACATTGTGACCATCAATCTTTTGTACATCTCCATTAAAAATAAGAATAATCACGATTCTATTAATTCCACTTCTACTTATTTTAGATGGTTAGCAAGAATGAGGAAAGTCACTTTATGGTTTTTTTATTAATTATAATCTGCTTTTGTCCATGGGGAGCATTTTCTAGTCTTTTTTGTTAATGCTCTTGCTAAGTCACATTCAAGATCAATAGATAATGACAACCCTTAATAGTATCAATAAAAGTTGGTCAAATGGACCCAACAAGCTCATGGCTAAGTTTTCCAGGCATACTTAAGAGATGGTGGGTAACAATTTACTTAATGTTATTCATTATTTTTTAAAAAACTAATAAATTTCCTAGCATTGTTTCCTTAATTTTTATTTCTTATAAATTGAATAATACCACAAGTAAATGCATAGATTAGCAAGTTCATTAGATAAGGTAAAAATATATGTATGTCAATCAAATCAACCATATGTCCATATTATAGACTAAGCCAAAAAGTAATCTATCAAACTTGCCTGTTTATTCATGTTGTGATCTAACTATTAGGAATTTCTTGAAAGAGAATAAAAATAATCCAAATTATATTGAGATTTTTAATTGTTTAGTGATACTTTTATTAATAAATATAAAAAATATTAATTCTATAAATAAATAAAATCTAAATGTAACATAATAAATTATCTTAAATAATAAAGAAAATACTTTATATTTTCATATATCAAATTACACTTTTATATGAGTTTTAAATGGTTTGCTCTTCTATATGTATACTCAATAATCATACACCTCTAATCAAGCTCAATAAAATATTAACATTAATCCACATCAACATTCATTATTCTCCACCAAAAACTTTTGAAATTTTTTTCATCTTCGATGCAACACATAAATATATTTGTTATGATTGTGTGATAGAAAATTTATAATAATATAGTGAGTATCTTTTTTTTAGTATAGCATAAAGATTTACGCCCACAAATAAAAGATGTTTATAACAGAGGCAATTATTACTTATAAAAAAAATCCAGAAATGAAAATATCACAAGATTTTTCACACTTGAAATAATTCACTATGTAATTGAAAATTAGAGATGTCTACCTTTTCCCTTAAATAATGAAAGCATGACTACAAAGTTTAGTTTATTGCTTGGCCTCCTATTAGGCTATTAGAGAAGTTTCAAACAAATAATAAGTGGTGATAGGCTTCAATATTACGGTATATGATAGATAAATTATTGTGGAGGACTACAATGTTAACTGATGGTAGGTGATGACAATAAAAAAAACTAGTTGGACAATAATAAATATTGATGTTAAGGTATAAGAGTCAGATTATTTAGGGTGTCAATGTTAGTTGTCAACATAGTCACGATTAGATAATGAAAGTAGTGCAAAGGTTGATAATAGCATTAGTTGTTAGAATGCAATGTCATTTGATGACAATGATTACTATTGATATTAGATAGAGCTCTAAGATTCTTTAAATATGTGCACTCACTCCAACATCAAGTCCCCTTCAATTGTAAAATAAGGGCCTAACAAAAGATATTTTAATGTTATTTTTATTATTTTTTTACCAAATGTTCCAAACAATCCTCAAGATAACTTTGGTTAATCTTCTTAATTTATCAGATTTTTAAATTATTTAATTATTTTAAAGACATCAAAATTGACTAAGCATACAGTCGTTAAATTTCTATAATCGAGCTACTCATTTTGACTAATAGACAAAATTTGAATATCATTTGATCACTCAAATAATATCATGAAATTCTTAAATATTTTCAATGCTTAATTTAGGTTTTTCAAAATAGCAAATTGAAATGTTTATTTTGGTTACAAATTTATTAAGAATGAAATCTAAAAGTTTTGGATATATACTTGCATCAAAATTTATGCTTGATTGGATGAATTTTTTAATGATTTTATTATTATTATTATTATTATTATTATTATTATTATTATTATTATTATAGATTCAATTTAGAAAGGGATGCTTCACCTTTTTATATTTGCTCTCTAATTAATATGCAATTAATATTCACTTAAAAACTCTAATCATTCTACTTTGGATAGTCTAGATTTTCTATCAAAATATCACATATATAATTATTTCAAAATAATTTGAAATTTCAAATATTGAATCTCGGCTTTTCAAAGTTTTTTGGGACATTTGAGCAAATATAATCACAAACTCATGCACACAAAATATGTGCAACAACTTAAACCTTGGACCTATTGCTTGACAACCTTAGCTCTCAACCAATAGGCTAAAATTCCTCGCACTTGACTATCCCTAGTAAATTGGATTGCAAAGAGTTAGTTTGGCAAGGACTAAGCTAAGTCAACATAAAACTAGTTAAATCCTAAGTGATGGAAAGCACTTTTCAAATTTATATTAGCCTAATCTCATGTATTACATATTAAAATAGGCAGATAGACAAAAATGGGGACAAACTTTTTAGCACTAGGGACAATGAACTACAATAGATAATGGACGACAAATCTATTTTTTTGACCAAATAATAGCAATTTAGTGAAGGAGTAGAGACTTGAAGTCAAGACTAAAAGATACAAGTAAATGTATAAACTACTAGGCCAAGACATAAAATAAGTGATGGTAAGCTTAATTGTTAAATGGAATTAAGTTATTTAATATTTGAAAAAGATAGGTCTTTGATAAATTAAAATTTTGCATTATTTTAACTTATTATGTTTTAACAGGAGGATTTGCATGCATACCACTACGGTGTTTATTTTTGGATTTGATGTGCATGTGTGTGTATATAAGGGAGACACCACGCAGATCTGAGGATGTACTTATTGAGGTGATTGGGTATGACATCAAGAAATAATGTAATATATCGAAAGATAGAAATCACTATCCTACGATGGACCTAATCACCTACTAAGGACTCCTAAGGATTGATGGGCCTTCGAATATACCAGAGATTTTTCTCTACTTTACATGGATGAATAAAGTATGATTTATTTAAACCAAGTTCTAAATTTTCCTATGGGGGCAAGCCCCCATAATTAATTACATCCTAAAGAAGGTGAGCTTCTTAGGAATACACTCGATTAAAGTAGGCAATTATTGTCCCCAAAGATTTCAAAGATAGAATCATCAATAAATTGGCTATGTTTGAAAAATCAAGTGGGATAGATCAAAAGGAAAGACTTATTATTGAAGTCAAAAGGAGATGAGTAGGGGATGCTCCTGATACAAGGAAACATAGTGAGCATCCCAAACTAACATATGGTTGGGCTTTATATATTCTGAAATCGAGAAAAATAATGTATTTGAGTTAACATTTTATTAGAAATCTAAGACTTATAATTTCACAACACAAGATTGTGAAAATGCTTAAGAAGTGAGGATTTATACTTATCGTCTAAGGAAAAATAACAACCTCAGATCCTAAATCTAGGGAGCTTTAGCGAGGGCCAAAGCATGACCTAAATCTAAGTGAAGATGAGTATATTATTTACCTTCACAAGAGAGGGTAAACTACCTGACTGCTGGACTTATAACTGCTTGGAGTGGCTGCCAGCTAACTCCTACATTTTAAAATCATGTGATCAAGTCATATGTTTTGCAAGATAGTTAGGTTATTATTATTTAGAAGGAAACTAAAGTTCTTAAACCCACTCCCTAAGAGACTAGAGTATGAGTGGTATGAAATAATGACTTAGTCTAATACAAATTTTATCAAATTTTATTTAATTTTGGACTCTTTATTTTGACACAGGCTATAGGATTTTATATGCTTAAATGCATGATGAAATAAGGTTATTGGCTAAATCAGAGAGAAAGAGGTGTTTTCCACCATAAGGGAGACCTCAAAAGTCTTATCTTCCCCTATCGTGCAAGAATGGAAACCCTCTCTTAGTAAGAGTGAAAGAATATTATATGCATGATGTTAAGCATACAACATTCAGCTAAGGGGTTGCTATATCTTTTAATTATCTTGATTTAATACCTAGGCTTTTATATGATATTATGAGTTATTTTAAAAATTTTAGTTATGAGCTGTGATGGGGGTAAAATGTTTATTTTTTTCTAAGAGCCTAAGTGGATCCAGGCCACACATTAAATCATCATACATAAAGAAAGTATGAAAATACATGCCAATTCTCTTGCACAATGTAAATAAATCATCAAACAATTTATAAACTCAATGTGAAAGAATAACATACCGGTGCGGTTAGGTACCGTCGTACAACCCGAAAAGAAAAATGGGTAGTCGAGCTCTACCCTTATACATCCCAGTATATGAAAGAATAATTACAAATTTCACAAATGATAAGTGTTATGGGGTGGCCTTCAAGTCTTCATTCTCCCTCCATTTCTTCATTTGATTTGGTAGGCTTCTAGGCATCACATGGCACCCTTAACCTCCATAACATTTATCCAAATTCCTAATGCATAGTTACATTAAAAGGATGAAAAGTAAATTTAACTACACATGCAAAATAAGTGTTAGCTAAACACACCATAAAATCCAAGCAATTATATGTATAATTTGGACTTAGCACCCTGCATATGAGTAACCAAGTCCACCTGTCATAATTTAGATTATGCTAAGGGCTTAAGCAACCTGCAAAAGAGAGCATTTATATTTATCTTAAGCGCCCCTTAAGCATAATCTTCTACAGAAAATATGATTAGGCTAATCACGATCTAACATCCAATCTACAAAACAAACATCCTAACATCCAGTCTACAATAATACATCACAAAACAAACATACATCAAATCATGCACAACCCTAACATAAAGCTAGAAGTGGTAACTTAACCTAATGTGTGTCTACTAAAGCTTGTGTGGTATGTCCTAACTAAGCTTTAGAGTTAAAATTTTTTATGTATGAAGAGATTTGATTTTCACTTTAAGTGGCTTAGTTGATTTGTAAATTTTACTAAATGTGTTCTTTTATTTCATTTTGGCCTACACAAAATAACTAAGTGTTATAAAGAGATAGAAAGAGATGACCACTCTCTTTTATCCATACCTTAAACTACATCTAAAGCAAATTAATTAATCAATTCCCTTTAATGAATGTCTTATTACATATTTTAATTAATCCTAAGTTTAGGTTTACTTTAAATAAACTCATTCAATAAGAAAGATATTTTAAAATTAATTGGAATGAATTACTATCACTTAACACATGTTTGTTCATTTTTTCCATCATATATATATGGCATGCATATGATTTAAGTCCTAAGCATACATATACACCCAATTTGTATCTTAGCATACTTAAATAATGAATGTAAGTAAATGTATTTGAAATTTATGTTTCATTTGGTTGAATTATTTTGCCATATTAATTTAAAGCTCTATTTGAATTCTTATACAAAAGCACAAGAAAAGAACTCTAAATCATATGACTAATCAACCCAACCACTTGAACGAAAATATGAATGCATGTCTTTTTCATACAAAAATAAGGTTTTCATTCATTAGTTAAATACACATTCAAATATATAAAAGTTTTAAGCAAGTATGACACCATTGTTCTGCACCAGGGGAGTGAGGTAGGAATGTCCTTGGGGCTACTTAATGTCGTGCATCCCAGAAATATCCAGACTAATATACTCGCTATTCTTAAATACATATGGATGTATAAACAACTATAATAATGAAAATCATGCAAAAGTAGAATTTAATTTATTTGAATTATTTGTGTAAATGAATTAAAGCTCTATTTAAATTTCAATGTCAAAATGCATAAGAATGAAATCAAACAGGTACGTCGCCATTGTTTTGCTCCAAGGGTGTGAGGTAGGAACCTCCTTGAGGCTACCTAAAGCCATGCATCCTCAGGATGTCCAAACTAATATACCTATAAACATTCAAACTTATACAAACCAACACATGAATGTAAGAAAGAGACTTAATTTTATACACTAAGCTTATACTCACTTGCTCTTCCTATGTATACATAACTAAAGTCACAATATATTTTATCATTCATTAATAAGCTTTTGAAAATAAATTTGAGATTTAATAGTGATAATAGCCACACATATTTCTAATTAAGTCAACACATGCAAATTGACATAAAGAAAATCATTTTTATTTGATTAATTTGAAAGAAATGAATGCATGGATACAAGTAGCATACAACATTTTAATATGATTGGAAGAAAATAAAGAAACACAAGCATGTGATTTCATTCAATTTGACTAAGTCCTAAGGACAATCATATTAAACAAACTCAATTAAAATAGACCAAAGTTTCTTAAGGCCATTTTTTATCTTTATGTTTGATTTTATTTAAGAAATGTGAAAAATGTTTGCTAATCCTAATCCCATTCCCCACATGTGAGTTAATTTGAATTAATGAAAAGCAATTAAGTTGATTTTATTGCTTAATTAGGTTGAGGTATGAATTAAGTCAATTAATTAAACTTTACCTACATCACCTTAAGCTAATTAACTAGATAATGATGAGCTAACATAAGATGCAACAACATGAAAAGTAAATTAGCAATGCTCCTAGAAAATGAAAGAGACCTAATGCAATTAGTTCATAATTAATAATTAATTAAGCTTAAGGGACTCACTTAATTACTTTTATGGTTTTCTCACACATATGAGTTAACCATAATTTCATTAGCTCTCTCTTTAGGTTATTGAACACCCAAAGAGCTACCCAAGAGTTAATTAAACAAAGTTAGGTTGTGAATGGATTTTCATTTTAGTTTAATTAAGCATTTAATTGGTTAATTAAATCCTTTGATAATATATTTTAATTAAGATGATGAAATTTACTTAGAGGAGAGATCAAGGAAGAGGCCTAATCCCAATCCCTAAGTCATTTCAAACATCCAATGAGGCTCTAAAATAATTAGATATCCTTTCTCTTTTAATTGATTAATTAGGTGGTTAGTTAATTAATTAAGCTTTAATTAATTTGAAATTAATGATGAGGCTTATTGAAATGGTTATAAGGAGTGAACCCAAACCACTTCCTTAAGGTTTCTCACTATTAATAGAGAATAATAAGCTTAATTAATTAATTAATCCACTGTTCATTTGATTAATTATCATTAATTAGGGTTAGAGAGTAATTAAAGCTTAATCCATTGATTTCCCTAATTAACTATTCAATAAATTCCAAGAAAAATGGGAGAGGTAGATATCATCCCCCTAAACATCTATGGAAAAATTGAAATTAACTAGACAATTAATTAGAGAGTAATTAGGCTAATTAAATTTTTATTTAAACCTTAATTAAGCAAAAAATTATGATTCAAAATTAATTAATAATAATTTTAATGGATTCTACTTTGAAATATTTTTAAAATGAGCTCTCATTTACACTTTTTGGATTTCTCTAAGAATAGTTATAATTTTATGATGTTTCAGCCTTAAAAATTAATTAAAATAGCCTTAATTAACCCTTAATCCTGTCGAGGCCATGTGGCTGCTGACACGCATGCTTTCTACATGGCGCCATGGGATAGGGTATTTAAGTTATCAAATCGTGAGGCTAACTCAAATTACGATGGATGCCCTTTCCCATGGACGGGCCGATCTAAGATTGGATGACCATGATTAGACCCATAATTTTGAAGGATTAATCAAGGGATCTACACATGATCAGATCAGGACCATCTGTTCTGATGATGCAGAACGGACAACCTGTGATATGTCTCCTTCGCGAATAGCGAAAGATGGATATTGTCCATCTTTCTCCATTTGATTCGAGCTCACCCACGCTCGGATTGGGATCAAATTGATCCCACACCACCAGGAGGAAGAGACGAGCACATCCAATGGTAAAAAAATACATGGCATATAAATTTTCTTTGAAAAGGACCAACACATTTTTCATAAACCGACAATTTTGAGAAATTACCTCGTAGGAGCTAATGTCTGGTCGTGAGATCGACTAAGGTACTTTGTTTGGTAGAAATGAAGCCCTGTTGAGAAAGCTTGGACCTCAATTTGAAGTGAGCTGCTCGGACGACCAATCCACGCACGTAGGAGCTTCGACTTTGATTGAACTTGGACCTCCAGTGGCTTGGATGCTCAAGGGATGATTTGGTATTGCTCGACGAGGCATGGTCATGGTGTGTGCAAGGTTGATTTTTGATTGAATGGAGAGGAATTGGAACAGTTTCCTTATGGTGGAGAATTGGGAGGCTTTGGAGCTCTTTGGAGGTGAGGGATTTCAAAATTGCTAGTGAAATACACTCAAATTGAGGGACTATATCCCGAAATTGATTGTGATGGACGGACGAGATCCATCCCTAAAATTCTACCAATTTGCTATCGTCGGAGGGGTCACCGTCAGCTCCACGTGATTTGCCAGGAGGGGAGGAAGCTATGGCAGGGAGCTCAAGGAAAGATATGGAAGGATTAGGTTGGCTAGGTCCTTTGGGTGATCGGTTTGGCTTGAGAGGGGAGGAAGTCAACTCCCCTTGGTCTATGGATGATCCTAGCTACTCTAGGGTGGGCTAGGAATCTTAGGTGCACCCCATTTGGCACTTGGATGGCTACCTCGATGATAGGCGAGTGGACCTTGCTTCTTATGGCAAGAATATAATATGGGGAAGTTTGTCCAATGGTTAATCCCCTTGGGTTGGGTCCCACTTGGACTTGGGCAAGTTTGGGAATGAGCTAGGGCTAGTTAGGGCAGGTTTGGCCAGGTCCTAGGATCCCATGGGTTGATTTAGAGCGAGTTGACTTCATATAGTCAAATGGGTTCATTTGGGTTCAAGTTGGGTTAGGTTGACTAATTGATCAAATTGGGTCAAACCAAGGCTTGAGTTAGGTTCAAGTGATATTTTCAAGAGTTTTGGTTCAAGTGGTTTTGATTAATTTGGCTTTGGTTTGATTTTGGCTCATTTGGATTCAAATAGGTCAAATGGGCTAAGTTGGCCAATTTAACTAATTTGACTAAATTGGGTTAGGTCATGTAATGGTTCATGTTCAATTGAATAATTGAGAATGATTATAGACTTTGGTTTGGTTTGATTTGAGTTTAATTTTGATTTTGGCCAATTTGACCTTTTAGGTCAATTTGGGCTAGGTTGGGTCAAGTTGACCAATTGGTCAAATTGGGCTCAATCATGGCTTTAGTCAAGTTCAATAAATAATTTGGGATGAACTTGAGCCAGTGGTTGTAATCAATTTTGGGTCAACCATTTTGGCTTTCTAGGCCAAATTGGGTCAACTTAGGTCAAATGACTAATTAGACTTAATTTAGCTCAATTGAGGGTTCGGTAATATTCAATCATTGATTATGAATTAGTTTGAATCAATGGTTTCAATCAATTGATATATGGTGGGTTTTGGCTAGTTCAGGTTTCATTTGGGCTAAAGGTTAACTTGGTCAAAGGATCAAGTTGACTTGGTTTGACCCAATTCAAGGTAGTTGATCACCCTAGGATGATTGTTGATCATGATATGAGATTTGGATGGGCTTAGTTCAATCCAATTTGGGTTGTATTAGAATTTGGATAAAAAAAGTCTTTAAGGTCCCTTTGGGTCAAGTGGACATAAATGGGTCAATCGATTTAATTTTGGCTTGATTCAAGTTTAGTTGAACTCACATATGTGCCTAGGATTGAAATATAAATCTAATTGTAATTGGTTTGGAGCCAAGTGAATTTTGGTTCAAATGATAATTTCAAGTCAAAAGAGGTCAACATGGGCTTGACTTGAGTTGACTTGGATTTGGCTTGTAATTATAGTTTGTGTTTATATTTGAAACAAGGATTGAAGGAATGATTACATCATGAAGAAATCTATGGGTTTTGAGTTGATTTGGATATCATTTAGCTAAGTTGAAGAAATTGGTTAAAAGGGCTAAAATTGGAAATTTGATTTGATTTGGGATTGGTTTTGGTCATTTGGATTTATATTTCATTTAAAATTTTGAATATGAATGAAGATATAAATGATTCATGAGAAAATCACTTGAGTTTGGAGTGATTTGGAAGCACATTTGGCTAAATTTAAGGATGACAGTCAAAAGGGCTTAAGTAGGGAATTAATTTAGTTTGATTTATTTTGATCATTGGAGGGTAGGTTTCATTTATATTTATGAATATAAATGAAGGAATGATTGACTTATAAAGAAATCAATTGAGTTTGGGTTAATTCAGGTTGAGATTTGATTAAGCTTAAGGAGGTAAGTCCATATGGCTTAAAAAGGGTCTTGATTTGGTTTGATTTAATTCAATTTGATTTGCATGCTTTGAATTTGGATTTTATTTATATTTTTGAATATAAATGAAGTAATGATTGATTTATAAAGAAATCAAACAAGCTTGATTTGGTTTAAAGGGAGTTTTGGCTAATCATATGAAGGTGCTTCATATGGCTTAGGATGGGATTTTGAAATTTGAATTTGGTCATGGGTTTCAATCATTTGATTTAGAATTTGGTTTGGAATTTGATTTGA
Source organism: Cymbidium sinense (assembly GCA_021442155.1). NCBI lineage: Eukaryota > Viridiplantae > Streptophyta > Magnoliopsida > Asparagales > Orchidaceae > Cymbidium > Cymbidium sinense. Next base: position 71,274,218 of record CM038220.1, on the reverse strand, counting down.
TATTGAATTGGTATTTGTAAAAATTAATTAGATTGTGGTTGATTTGAATTTGGTTAAGGCTAATTCCATAACATAAAATCAAAGGGCTTAGGAAGGGTTTCGAAATTTGAATTTGATCATGGATTTCAATCATTGATTTTGAATTGATTTAGAATTTGGGTTTGAATTTGAGGTTTGGTATTTGAGAAAATCAATTGGATTTTGGTTGATTTGAATTTGGTTAAGGCTAAGTTCATAAGATAAAATTAAAGGGCTTATGAAGGTTTTTAGAATTTGAATTTGATCATGGGTTTCAATCATTTGGATTGGAATTTGTGTTTGAATTTGAGGTTTGGTTTGGAAGAAAGAAGCAAGGATTGGGTTTAAGGCTATAGGGTAGGTAAGTCTTCCTAAATCCCTAAGGCATAACCTATTCTTATGGCTAACTCTTCTAAGTCTCTAGGCTTAAGTTAAGTGTTCACTTAATCACTAGAAGTGTCTTAAAACTAATGAGCTCTTAGTGTCTATAAGAGTCCTAGATCTATGATGAGGGAGTTAAAAGTTCACTCCAAAAGTGAGGTCAACAACTACACATTCTTATTTATTTACATATCAAACACCTATAGTTAGATATTTACTTATCTAATCTTTTTCTATGCTTAAAAAGGTGCATTTCATTTTAAAATGTGAGTGATGATGATATTTTTGATGTGATATTGAAGATTTGAGTGTTATATACCTCTCGATGAAGAGAGTACAATTTAAATGTCGTTAAAATTTTCAGAAGGTAGATGGACTAGTAGATAAGATACTAACCAAATATTTCACCCTCATTTTATGAGGACTTTAGATATGGTTCTAGGTTTCCTATAGGCTCAAGCACTTATAATTAATTACCCCTCCAAATGCTGAGAGAGAACCTTTGAATAAGGCTAGCTGTTAGATCGTTGAATGTGTAGTGTATAGTAGCAGCATGTGGAGTTTAAATTTTAATCTTATGAAATTTTTATTAACTTAAAGCAGATGATTGGGGGAATGATGACATACCCGATCTAGATCCCATAGTTCTCATCCATCATGGTCTAGTCTACTTAGAGGAGTAGTTGACTAACTGGCGAAGGATCCTGTAGTGGCCATGGATTACATCATCCAAGATTATAGACCTAGGGTGGTGCTTGTCTAAGAAAACAGGCTTAAGTCTACCTTAGCTCATAGAGGGCTTTTTGCCCCATCAGATATACCTTATGATCTAGGACATTGGAAAGCATACAGGCTGCACTCATGATCGTAATATAACAGTGTCATTTGGCAAAACCACGATCGAGGACTATGGTGAATCTACATCATGGTGGAGCTATTGAACTACTATCACAGACCCACCCACATCCTTAATAGCATGAGATTGATTGATAGTAAATATAAAAATACATTTGATTTGACATTGGCTCCTTTGTGAGCTAGAGTTTTCTTAATTCATCACCTTTAATAAATAGTTGCGAAAGCTGGATTGAATGGAGTTTGCTTTAAGTATTTAAGGATTGAATTTCATTTAACCATTAATAGCTTAGTGATATATTAGATTTTTGCATTTGGATTGATAATCAATTTAAGTTAATTTAATCTGAAATTAAAATCATATTTTTGATAGAAGTATTCCCTTTCATTGAAATCTCCACTCAACAGGGCCATCATCGGGGTATATGAGTTTACTTGATCATTTAATGTATTATTTCAGATCTTGTCGACTCTATTAGTTTAATAATAGATGATGAGATCTATTGTCATATGATAGAATTAGCTTCTCAGATATTTTAATAACTTGAAATTCTTATAATAATTAGATTTTTAGGTTTTGTTAACCGGGACCCGATTTTGAGACCCAACCGAGAAGCAACCCGTGTTGTATCCTTAGGCACTAAGTTTAAGCATTCAATGTAATGTCAGGGCCCATGCGGGTTATCAATTGATTTTAAATAATTATAGATACTTGCTCATCTATCTCATAAAATATTTTTACATGTTTCAGGGCATTAAAATTGAGTTAAAGAAATTTCTTAAAACATGTGAATATCGCATTATAGATCACTTGCATGAGTTTCAAAACATCAATTTTAGATGTTGTGCTGCCTTATGATGAATGCGGTATTTTATCATTCAAGTTGTTTACACACATCTTGAAGTGATATGATTAAATATAGAGCCACCTTGTAATATATAAAAATATCAAATTCATTTGTTTAAAAGCTCACATAGGCTTTGAAGCACTTTAATATAATATAAGCTTGCTTCAAAATGTATATAAAAAAAAATCACTTTCATTCTAATATTTGCATGTGTCTCGAGACACCATTTCACTATTCTAATTATTTATACGCATCCCGATGCAGTAGGTTCGAATTGAGTCATCTCATAATGTGTGGGAAGCTTTTCATTTATCATCATTTTCTTTAAAAGCTTGCATAAGCTTCAGGTTGACTAAATGAGATATGAGATGGTTTTGAGATATATATGATGAAGTTATCTCATTAAGGTGTTCATACATACACCAAACATTTGAATCAAGCAAAAAAGATTGCTTTATAATGCATACAAAAGTCCACTTTATTCAAATACTTAACATACTTCTCAAAACATTTGAGTTGAATGAGAAGTTGTGTTGTAATGCATATAACAATCTAACTCTTATAAATACTTTCGTAAATCAATGAGATCTTGAATTAGGTGAAATATTATTCCATGAAATATGCATGAAATTCATCTCTTTTGAACCTTTGCATGTATATCAAAGACACTTAGATTGACTGAGGAATGGTTGCTTTAAATTAGGTCAAAATATTCATTTAATTTGAAAGCATTTAGGTTGAATGAGAATGATCTCTTATAATGAATATCAGATTTATCAAGAAATCTTATCATTCCCTTAACTCATCATCCAATAAATTTTCTTTGTCTCATGGTTTATCATTCAATCAATCTCAATGTTTTCATATCTGAATATTTAATATACTTCCTTACCTCCATAACACACCAATTGATGAATATCCTTCATTTTCATGCAATATCACTTATTGCATTTTTGTATTCATGACATGTTAATTAATGAATTCTCATTATTTCCCAGGTTTTGTCATTAAAATGAAAACTTCTTATATTTTCAAACTTTATCATTCAATATTGACCTCATTTCATGATTTTATATCGATGTGCTTCATGACTTATATTTTAAAATTCATCTTTATATTTATTTTATGATATTTTATAATTTAGCACATTCAAATTTCATTTTAGTTTGTTTATTTTTGATGTGCTTGATTTCTTTTTAAGTGAATCTTGATTTAATCAAAAATTTTGATAGCATTTCGGCATGGGGGCTGCATCTAATAGTTTTAGGCCTACCCGTCACACCCTAATGAGCATGATGATCGGTGTTTTGAAATACCTCAGCCAATTTTCATCTCATTGCGCCCTGATGAGCGTGGTGAGGCCTTTAAACCTGCATAAAAAACACACATAACACATAATATTTTTCTTTTTACACATTCAAGCTCACTTTTGTTGCACATTCACCAAAACCTATGATTTTGAACAATAACAATCATGAATGATTTTCTATTTTCCAAACAATAAGAGAAATGTGGTGAGTGGCTAGAATTCAGGTTTATGCCCAAACATAGAATAAAGGAAATCAGATAAATCATCACTTGCTCGTGAGAGAAAATGAGAGTAAGATATTATGTGCTAGGGGAAGCTTGCTAGAGTGGTGAACCAAGGGAGTGGGGGGGGGGGGCGTAGTCCGTAGATCGAAAGGAACCGTCGACCTAAGTTCTTACTATCTGGAAGGATCGGAAGAGGAAATCGATGGCTATTGCCCCATTAGAGGAGGAATCAGGAACGGTAGCCGGGAAAGATGTGAAAAAAAAAAGCTTACGGTTTGAAGGGAGGCGAGGGAAAAGGGAATGGAGCGAGGTAGTTCGCTTACGGCTTGCGAAAATCGCTCGAGACCAAGAGCTCGAGGGATTTTTTACTTCTGTTTTTCTTTTTGCTTGAGGGAATCGGGAGCACCAAACAAGGGGGAGTAGACGAGAGAAGGAGAACGAGATTCTTGCAATTTTTAGGAGAACTACTAGAGTGGGATTGTGCATATGAGGGGAAGATCGTGAGCTGCCAAACTGAATGAAGTGCCTTTGATTTTTGGAGGATGTGGTGAATAAATATCTATTGGGGAGTCACCTTTCAAATCTGTGGAGAAAAGAAAGAAGATACCTTATAGAAATTCATCTTAGTAAGACGTCACGCAGATCCACAAATGTATTTATCAAGGTGATCGGGTACATCATCAAGGTATAGTGTACTATCTTGAAAGACAAAAGTCACTACCCTTTAATGGAACCAATCATCTCAATAAGGACTAAGGATGATTGCATATATACAAAGATTCTTACTTTACATGAAAAACTAAAGCAGGGTTTAATTTAAATTGAGTTTATTCAGTTCCCTACAGGGGCAAGCCCCCATAATTAATTACATCATAAAGGATAGGATCCTTTAGGAAAACTCTCGATTAAGGTAAATGAGCATTGTCTCTAAAGATTTCAATAGAGAGGACTATCAATCGATTGGTTTCTATTTTTGAAGATCAAATGGGATTGATCAAAAGAGGGAGTTATTATCGAAGTTAAAATAGGAATAAGTAGGAGATGCTTATGATTCTAGGAAACCTAGTGAGCATCTCAACCTATCCTAAAATTAGGTTTTAAATTTTAGAAATTGATTTAGTTTGTTTGAGTTGTATTTTTCATTAGAATTTTAGGACTTAAGATTCCTTAACACAAGATTAAGAAAATGCCTAAGAGGTGAATGCTTATGGCCCATAGGGGAGAAGCAACCTGACCTAAATCTAGGGAGCTTTGAGGGAAGCGTAACCTAAATCTAAGGTGAAAATGGGTAATTGGTTTGCCTCCAGAGGACAAACCACTCCCACTTGGACTTACACTGGGGTGGCCTAACTCATCTGATTTTAAATACATGTAGGCAAGTCTTTATGCTTATGCAGGCTATTTTTATTTAGAAAGAAACTAAGTCCTTAAACTCACTCCCTAAAGAGACTAGATCATGTAAAGGGATATGCTTCAAATGACCTAAATCTAATGCATTTCAAATTTCATTTAATTTTTATTTTGTACAATCAATTTTGACTAGGGCTAATATGATTTTTATGACTAATGCATGAGAAAATAGATTATTGGCCAAAAATCAGAAAGGAGGTGAGTTTCCACCCCTCAAAGGAAGCGGGTCTCCAAAGATGGAAGCCCTCAATCAAAATGAAATAAGATGTTGTTGTGCAGATATTATAAAGAAAAGAACTCATCCATAAGGGTTCTAATTCTTTTATCTTGATTTTAATCTAAGCTTTAGGTGAGGTTATGAGTTGTTTAATTTTATTTCAAGTTATTAAGTTGGGTAAAGATTTATTTTTCCTAAAGAGCTAATCCACATCCAAGCCATACATAAAATAAACTAGGAAAAGCATGCCACTTAAGCACAAGTCAAACAAACATCAATCAATTTATAAACTAACAAAAGAATAAATGGGCATTTGTGTGGTCACACCCAAACCTAAAATATCAAATGTGGGTAGCTGAGCTCTACCCTTATACAACCTGGATTACAAATGAATTAAATTATAATTAAGCAAAGGAATTCATTGTTATGGGGGTCTTCAAGCTTTTTCTCTTCTTTCTTCTTTCTTCTTCTTCTTTTCTTCTTGGATCTTCCTTTGGATGGTTGGAATGGTAGACTCAAGGCTTCACATGGTATATAAGATGAGATCTTATGACCAATGTTCATCCTAATCCTCCATAACAAATCATTCCAATAATCCTGAATATACAAACTTTTACATGAAAAGAGAAAAGTATAAATCTAACACACACCTGCAAAATAAAGGTCAGTCAAATCACACCACACAAATCTCAAGCATGTATATTAGACTTATCACCCTACACATGGGTGACTAAGTCCACAGCCTATGGATTATGCTAGGGTATAAGCACGCAAGCGAAGCATTTATATTTTTATTTATAATAGAGCCCCTTTAGCAATCCATAGAAAAGAATAGTTAGACTAAGCATCCTACCATTCATTCTATGAGCATACACCTAACATCAGTCTAAACATTCATCATAAAACATAACATCAAACCATGCACTAACCTAAAGCTAGAAGTGGTGACTTAGGCTAATGTGTGCTTTGAGGTTTGTGCTTGGGTTAGGCTTTAGTTTTCTAAGTATGAAGACATGTTCAACTTAGAAAAGGGTTTCATTTAAGTTGTTTAGTGACTTTGGGTTATTTTATTTCATGTTTTAGTCTGGTTTAAGTTAAACCTACAATTCATTATTAAGTTATAAAGAGAGGGAAAGAGAAGAGGACTTCTCTTTCCTTCTCTAATCCTTAAGTAATTCTAAGGTAAGTTAACATTTTAACTTCATTTAGGTGAATATTTTAATTACATCTTTTAATTAATCCTATATTTATATCAACTCTAAACAAACTTATCCAAAAAGAAAGGCATTTTAAGATTAAGACAAATGAATCAAAATCCACATAAAATACATTACTTCAATCTTTCCTAACATATATAACATGCATATGGATGGACCCTAAGCATATTTATACATTAAAATGAGAATAGTTAACACACTTTATGATGCATGCTAAGTAGTTCATTTAAGAAAATTTGGAAGTTAAACATGTATGATTTTTCTTAATTTGAAAAGGTTTTCTTTCTCCAAAAACTTCACATACATGCATGAAAGTAACAAAGGCATAAGTGAGTACAGTGCCATTGTTAACTAGAGGTGTAAGGTACAAGACCTACTTAGGGCTACTTAAAGCCTCACAACCTCAGGGTTGTCTAGACTAATATACCACTTTCCTTAAGTACTAACATGCATATAAAAAGAAATAAAGTGGGAAAGGAATATGGAAATGTTTGTCTAATGGTTTCATTTTTATTTATGCAATTTATCCATGCAAGTGTAGGCAATCCTTCTTAAGTGAGAGCATAGGAATGAATAGGGTTTGGAATTAAGTAAGTGTTGGGTTCTTTTCAAATGAACCCTACATCTTACCCACCCATATTCAAAACTATACAAATATAAGAAAGGAAGGAAAAAGCTACACTATACATGCTTTATAATTTCATCACATGCAAGCTAATAATTAATATGAATAACACACTTTAGATTTGATATTTCATTTATAGATTTTGAAAATATTTTGGATTTAGTAGTGATAATAGCCATTCATATTTTGCTTTAGCCAACACATGCACATTTGACATAAAGTAAACAATTTCATTTTAAAATTTTGAAAATATGAAATCATGGATGCATAAGTCATATGGCATACAATTTAACACGTTGGGAAAGATTTAAGGCAATGTAATTACATGAACAAACTCACTTTACTTAATTCCTAAAGACATTCTTAAGGAATGAGAAAAACTTAGAATAAAACAAAGTGAGTTTCAAAATGATTTTTGTTTGTTTGAAGTTTGATTTAATTTTAAAAGGGTGAGATTGGTTTGCTATTCCAAACCCATTCCCACATGTATTTTATATTTTAGTTTAATTTTTAGATAATTAAATCCATTTTTAAGTGTTGGTAAGGTTAAGGTATGCATTAAGTGGTTTAATTAATGCTTACCTATACCACCTTAACAAAATTAACTAAATAATTATGAGCCAATGAGATGACATAAAACCCACAAGGTATGTTTTGCAGTAAATGAAAAGTCTAAACATAATTTGGCTCACAATTAAAGTTAATTAAGCTAAGGGGTTTTAGCTTCAGTACTTTAAAACACCCTTTCACATTTATGAAAGGGGGCTTAATTTCCTTAATTAGACTTAGGCTACTGAACACCTAAGAATCTACCTAAGATAGATTAATTAAGTTCTAGAGATTTTTTAGAATTTTTGAAAATTATTTAAAGGGATAATTAATGAATTAACTCTTAATTAAGAAGGGGATTAAGGAAAGAAAAGGGGGTTTAAGGAATAGCTTAGGGAAAATACCCTAAAATTATTTCTTAAAACCCCTACTCACTGGATCTAACCTTAATCCAACTTGATCATAGGGAAAATCTGCTAATTACATCTTAAATACCCTTAATTATATAAAGGGATAATTAGGGAATGAGCTAGCAATTTTCCTAATCAAGGCTCAATAAATCTCAATAAAATTAGGGGAGGCAGAGGTCATCCCCTAAAATGAACCCTAGAAATTTGAGATCCATTGGTGACTTAATTAGAAAGTAATTAGCTAATTACCATTCCCAAAGAAACTTAAATTTAGAGAAGAAGGGAAATCAAAATGCATTTAAAACATTTTTAGAAAATTTTAGATGGAATTATCTTTCCAAGAAATTTTTCTTTTTATTTTTTTGAATTTTCTATGAGGATTTATGATTTTTAGAAGCTATAAAGATTAATTAAGAATTAATTAGTTAAATAACTAATCTCCATTTAATACCCTACCCACGTCACGACGCATGGCAGTGGCGATCAGCACGCTTTACATGCGTCACGTCGTGAGCCATTACTTAAGTTATCACATCGGGAGAGGCAGTGGCGGCGCACGCATTTTTATCCTTAGCCATCTGATCAATGATCGGATAGCAGAGGATACACCCACGGTTTTAAATTAGTTAAAGATTAAAAATATGCTTAATAATCTCAACTGTCCATCTAAAAATGCACAGATGGACGGCTGAGATGGGCTGAGTTCTTCCATGAGGAGGAATATGAGCCATTCACAATCCATGGGGAGATCCGAGCCCGATCCTTCATGGTTTCAATCAAGACTCAATCCACACCATCTAAGGGACCAAAGCGGCCAATCCAACGGCTAAGATCCTATGAGATGAAAATCCACTTCACAAAAGACCAACACCCCTTAGCTAAGTTCAAAAATTCTTCCTCGAAGATGATCGGCTCGATTCCCAGAGAAGCTTAGTCTATTTGAGGAAGCTATTGAGCACTTGAGATAGAGTGGATCTTCCTGTGGGCCACCTCCTCTTTAGCTTGAGTTCAGCTTTGATCCAATTCAATCCTCCCTTGCATTTAGAACTTGGGAATCAACTTAGGTGAGCTCGACTTGGTCACCTAAGTGTGCTTGCAAAAGGAATTAAAAGGAAATGAAGTGTAGAAAAAGTTGGAAATCAAGGTGAGCTCCTGTTTTCCTGCAAAAAGAAAGATGAATTCAAATCTCTCCTAGAGCCTTGGGAAAGCTCTGTGATGTTTTCTAAAGCTTCTTAGACCTCAAACGAGTATGAGTGAATTGTGATTTCAGTGAATTAGGGGAAGTATATCTCCCCCTATGGCAATCGGACGGTCGAGCCTATGCTTGCCATTTTGATCCAATTAACATAATGGAGTGGGTTGTTTGAGTGGTTAGAGGTGTGCACATGGTGGTTTGTTAGGAGTGGAAGCCCCTCATGTGCATCCAATTAGGTAGGGAAGTTTGGAAATTCAATTTCATGCCTATGGGTCGGGTTTGGTCCATGGGCCAAATGGGTTGACCCAACCCCATTGGGTTGTGGGCCCCACTCATCATTAGGTCCCCTCGAGGTTTTAAGAGAGCATCAAGTGTTTGTGATGAGTGCATGACCAAAATACCCAAGGGCTAGGACAAAATTTGTTCTATGGCCTAGGGGTATAATGGTTATTTTACTATTTTTTTAATTTGGGTATGTTTGGTATGTTGAGAAAATAGGTTCGGCCAAGTTTCAATGGATTTGGAATCCATTTTATAGGGTTTGGCTCATGTTGACCCATTTAGGTCAAAATGGGCCAACTTGGGTCAAGTTGACCAATAGGTCAAATCGGGTTAAACCAAGAGTTGGGTCAAGTTCAGATGACCATTTGAAATGTTTTGGTGCCTTTGGTTTTGTTCAAATTGGGTTAGGTTAGGTTTTGGCTCATATGACTCATTTAGGTCAAATGGGCCAAGTTGACCTATTTGACCCATTTGACCTATTTGTTAGGTCAAGGGTAGGTTTATGTTTGGTTGGTTAGTATAGAGGGATTGGTATCTTTTTTTTTTCCAATCAATTTGGGTTAGCAATTTTGGCTCAACATGACCCCTTTAGGTCTAAGGTCAACTGGGCAAGGTTGGGTCTAGTTGGCCAATTAAGGCTTTGGTTAAGTTCCACAAGTGATTTGGGATGGACTTGACCCATTGGTTTCAATCAATTTGGCTTAGATCAAGTTTTGACACATTTTGTCCCTTTAGGTCAAAATGGGTCAACTTAGATCATGTGGGCCAAATGGGCTAGGTTAGGCTCAAAGGTTGACTTGGTCAACTTCAAATATAGGTCATGAGTAAACTTGGATCAATGGTTTCAATCAATTTGGCCTATAGTGGATTTTGGTTATGTTAAGTTTCATTTAAGGTTAAGTATTGACTTGGTCAACCCTTAGGTTTGACTTGGTTTGACCCAATTTGATTGATTGATCATCACATGATGATTGTTGATCATGATAGGAGGGATATATGAGTTTGGTTCAATCCAATTTGGTTAGGATCAAAAGTTGGCTCATAAGGGTACTTTAGGTCACTTTGGGTCAAGTGAGCCTAAGTGGGTCAAATGACTTGGTCAAAGTTTGATTTGAAGTTGATTGATCTTGTATATGGACTTATGATTAAAATATAAATCTATTTACAAGAGATTTGAAGTCAAATGGATTTTGAACCATTGGAAAATCTCACATTCAAAGGAAGAATATGAAGGGGTTTTGGGTTTGATTTTTGATTTGGGTTTTGATTGAAGGTTTGAAGTTTGGATTTATATATGAGCTCATGATTGCTTGAACCATGAGAGAAAATCAAGGGTTTTACTTGATTTGAATTGATTTTGGCTAAGTTCAAGATTTTGACTTGAAAGGATTAAATTTGATTTTGATTTGATTTGAGTTTGATATTTGATATGGGTTTTGATTGTTTAAATTTATATTTCATTTATATATGTGAATATAAATGAGGATATAAATTGATCATGAAAAAATTTCAAGAATTTGAACGAGTTTACTCATGATTTGAAGTTAAATCCAATAAAGGGAATTTAAAGGATTTAATTGAATTTTTAATTTGAAATTTAATTTTTTTGACTTGGATTTGATTGATATATATTTGTATTTCATTAATATATGAGAACATAAATGATAATATAAATTGGCTTTGAGAAAATCCCATGACTTTGAAGTGGTTTGATCAAGGTTTAGGTTAAATCTATGAATGAAAAATTAAAGGATTTAAGGATATTTCAAGCATTTTAAATTTGGAATTTAATTTTTTGAGTTGGATTGAATTGAGCTATATTTATATTTCATTTATATATGAAAATATAAATGAGGATATAAATTGATTTTGAGAAAATCCCGAGGTTTTGAGTTGGTTTGATCAAGATTTGGAGTTGATTTGGGCTAAATCCTTTAATGAAAAATTAAGAGAATTTAGCAAAATTTCATGAATTGATTTTGAATTTTTAATTTGATTTAATGGGTTTGAATTTATATTTCATTTATAAATGTGAATATAAATGGACCATGAGAAAATCTCAAAGCTTTGAGTAAGTTTAAATCATGATTTTGGTTAAGTCTTTAAGAAGAGTTAAGGGCTTAGAAATTTTTGACTTAGGAATTTTGGTGGATTTTGATCATGGGTTTCAATCATGGATTTCAACCAAAGATTTCAATGAAGGATTTGAAACATGGAATTGATTTGGAGTTTGAGAAAATCAAATAGAATTGATTTGGAATTTTGCTTAAAAGAAGGAAAGTGAGGAATGGTTTAGGCTAAGGGTAGAAGATTCTACTAACACCCCTAAGGCATGACCTATTCCTATGGCTAACTCTTCTAAGTCTTCTAGTGCTAGGTGAGCATGTCCACATAATCACAAGATGTGTCTTAAGACTAAGAAACTCTTAAAGTCTAAGAGGAATCCTAAGCCTAAGATGGAGGTGTTGAGAGCTCATTCTAAAAATGAGGTCAATAGAGGACCAACTATACGAAAAGGGCGAAAGGCTTGCGAGATTTTCTTTGGACTAACTATACGAGAAGAGGATTAAATCACAGCCCTTGAAAAGTTTTATTATTATTATTTTTATTTCTATGAAACGACAAAGTACATAGTGGGGAAATTAGTTTTAGGTTTTATTTTAAAATTAAATTTACATAGATTTTAGCTTTTATTTTAAAATTGAATTTACATAGATTGATTTATTTTAATTAATTCATTTTCATTTTATTTTCACTTTCTTTTTATTATTATTATTATTATTATTATTATTATTATTATTATAACAATGCTATTTTTTATTTTATATACAAATTAATATATATACATATAATTCTATTAAAAATGAAGATAATATTTTAAAATGTATTTATTTATCAAATATATGTACGTGAGATAAAATATAAATAGAGAACATACAACAGATTATAACATTTATTTAAATTTTAAGATGATAATTTAATTTTTGATTTTAATAATTTTTATAATAAAATTAAATATGTAACTTTCATTCATATTTATAAGATATAAATAAATATATTTATGGCATAAGTATATTTATGTTAAACACACACACACACACACACATATATATGTATATATATATATATATATATATATATATATATATATATATATTAAATTTATCATATTATTAAGGAAGCCAAAGATCTCTTGATTTTGACTTCATTTGAGCATTCAAATACTTAAAATATATCAGATGATCGAGAGAATTATTTTGAACCGTCTGATAGAGTTGTTTAAATTTTACATGTATTTACAGAAATGTCATCCCTCTAATCTATTAATAGCCCCGCATTCTTCACATGAGGGGAGCCCAAGCTAAAGAGAAGAGAGCTCTAAAGCTTGAACATCCTCCAAGCATAATGGTGCCACTTTCGGTGGTGACCGTCGTCGGCCGCTTGCCGCCGGTCTATCAACCATCGTCGATCATCAAGACCACCATAGATCACCGAAGACCACCATGCCTAGCAACATCCAGCCGTTATCCCCCATCTCATCATCGTCTCCTATTGACTCACTTTTGGGTGACTCTTAACCTCCTCTTCTTAGACTTGGACTCTTTAGACAGAACTCCTTAATCATAAGACACTTAATTGGGTGAATACTTAACTGCTAGACTTAGAAGTGTTAATCATAAGATTAGTCTACACCTTAGGGCTTAAGGAAATTACCTATCCCATAGCCTAAACCCAATCTAGATACACTTTCTCAAATCAAACCCAAAATTCTCAAACTAAATCTCAAATTAAAATTCAAATTCAAATTCCAAATCTAATTCCAAAATTTCACTCCAAATGATTGAAACCTAAAATCAAATTCAAATCCTAAGACCCTTCCTAAGCCATATGAATCACATTCATAAGCTTAGCCAAAACTCCCTTAGATCAAATCAAACTCAATTGATCTCTTTATAAATTAATTATTCCTTCATGGTATATTCACAAATATAAATAAAATCCAAATTCAAATGACCATAACTATATCGAAAATTAAACCCAAACTCAATCTAAACCCTTTAAGCCAATTCTTTGGACTTAGCCAAATTCAATCCATATAAAGTCAAAACTAATGAATTTTCTCTTAAATCAATCATTCATTCAATTATCTACCCAAATATAAATGAAACCCACAATCATCAAATCAAATCGAAACCAACCCAAGTCAAACTCAACCTAGCCCTTTTGACTTGAAAAGTTCAAATGAGCTGAAATCCCTTAGACTCCAAATTGATTGTCATTGAATTTATATTTCAATTTAGGGCTCAAATATAAGTTCACCTAAACTCAAATCAAACCAAAACCAAACCAATTGACCCACTTAGGTCCACTTGACCTAAAGTGACCTAAAAGACCCATTTGAGTCAACTTTCAATCCAACCCAAATTGGATTGAACTAACCTCACCAAAACCCTCTACCATGATTATTAATCACCCTAAGATGATTAATTACAATCAATTGGGTCAAACCAAGCCCAATTGGCCATTTGATCCAAGTTGACCCAAATTGGTGTAAAGGACCAAATCGGGTCAAATCATTATCTAACCCAAATTTATTGCAGCAAATGGCTCAAGTTTATTCCAAATTGATTATTGAACTTTACCAAAGTCATAATTAAATCCAATTTGATCAGTCAAGTCCAATTGGTCAACTAGACCCAACATAGCCCAAATTGGCCTAAAGGGTCAATTTGGCCTAAATCCAAATTAAATCCAAATTAATTCAAACCGAAGACCACATTCATCTTCAATTAGCCAATTGAACATGAATCAACCAATAACCCTAGCCAATTTGGCCAATTTTGGTCAAATTGGTCAACCTGACCCAATATGACCCAAATTGAGCCAAATCCCTTGAAACCAAGCCATGACCTGTAGGGCATCAAACCCAACCCATTTTAGATCAGTCCAAAATCAACCCAACCCATTTAAATCTCATGGATCCTCACATAGAATTCCACCCAACCTCATTTAATTCTCCCCCATCACATGCACTTAACTCCTACCCAATATTTACATTGAATAGAGCTGATCATATGGCAGCAAGAGAGGACTTTGGAGAAAAAATCCAAAGTCATCAATCCATCCATCATCTACCCCAACCACCCCAAGCAAAATGACAATCAATTTGGAGCCAAAAAAGTTCAAAAAAGAATAGATTTTCAACAATTATAAAAGGAGGGAGAAATGAGGCTTCAAGCCTCTTCTCCCACCACCATGCAACCCCCAAAAGCTCGCCAAAGAAAAAAAAAAACTCATCCCCCACCTCTTTGAGCCATTCTTGAGCTCAAAAACACAAATAGTTATTTTTCTGGAGAGGCAACAGTAAACATCGGAGAAGACGACGTTCCAAAGGGAGGCGAATGTTAAAAATTATTCCAAAACTTTCTCACATACCTAGGAGTTTGCTCGGATCTTCACTGCCGCCGGAAACCATCCTCAGCTAGGTAAATTTCGCCAAACTTTAGCCGGTATTAGCATTTCTCGCATTTTGTGTTAATTTTCTTGTGATTTTAGGAATTTCCCCTAAATAATCCTGTATTTTTACTTTAAATCATCTCAATTAGAAAATAAAATTTTCTAATGTGAATCGATGTGAAAATGAGTTCATTTGGACAAGTTTTCACTTAGAAACCTCTTTTTTTCCCTTTGAAATAAATTATTTTCACTATTCATCACTGGCGGATCTATAGTCATCGTCCGATGCCGTGGTTTGTGGGATCCGACGGCTCGGATCGTGCATGGATCATGCAATCTAGGCCTTGATCGCGATGCGACACGGGCCGTCCGTCGCATGGTTCGCGATCGAACTCCATCGTGTGCGATCACGGCCTCGGATAACGATCACGATCACCGCCCGTCCCAAATTGGATGGTCAGAGTGAGTCGCTCGGGCCATGGCGATCTTTCCTTGATGGCGGCGTCGGTCTGCCAATTTTTTTATTTAAAAAATTAATTTAAATCACTTGAAACTTCAAAAATTCATAGAAAATAAAATACTTAACAAAAAATAACAAACAAGAGCTCGTTCGATTCATTTTTTTAAGAGGAATCTAACAAATTCAAAATCTGCAAATTTCACTGAGGATTTTGTGCTTAATTTGAGTTTTAATAAAAATCAAATTTTATTAATTAAACCAAAAATATATGTCAGATTAAAGTTAAAACACAACTACCATATAAATTTTAAATGAATAAAACTTTTGGATTGGGAGAAATTAAATTTTGAATTTCAGATTTTTCATTTTAATAAAATAAATCAAAAAAAAATTCAAAAATTAACAAAAATCTTCAAAATGGGTTAAATCACTTCAATTGACATCTAGGACTCTTAAGAAAATAATGTGATTTTCTGAATCCTAATGAACCCCAAATAAACACAAGATTAAAGTTTAATCAATTAAGGAGTTAATTAAAACATAATCTAAAAATGATTTAAATATCAAATCAAAATTAGAAATGAAATAGCACTTAAGCAATCATTAATCAAACCTCAAATCAAAAAAATATCATCCTTAGAGGATTAAATATGATTAAACCTATTTAAGTTAATAAAACTCAAGTAAATGATTAAATCTTAAATCAAACTTAAAATTAAATAAATCTAGGAAATTTTAACAAAGGTCAAACTAGTATAACTAAACCTACACCAAACATGGAATCTTAATCATATGAAACTCCTTAATGAGTATAAATAAACTGAAACTAATTAATCATTAAATAAACTAAAAAAATCAAATTGATTAATAAATCAATTCAACATAATCATTTAATATTAATCAAATTAAACTAAATAAAGTTAAAGTAAACTTAATTAACATATGATTAAATCACATCCATTTGGAATAAGATAATTAATTAACCATTAAATATTTCAACCTAATAACTAAATCAAACATGTTAATGAAATCAAATAAACATAATAAATGAATCAAATCAAATAAAACTCTAATCATAAATACTCAAACTTAATTGAAATGAAATAAATAATTAATTCACTTAATAACAGTGATAGTAATAATAATAATCATTTAATCAAATCAAACTTAAGTAAAACACTTAATTAAATCAAATTACTCACATGTGAGAAATTAAGTCATTAATCTCAAATTAAACAAACCCTTAATTAATCTAATGATTTAAATAAATTAATTACCCTTAATCAAACTTAATTAACCAAACATCTAATTAATGCAAACTTAATGAATTAATCCATCATCTTAATTAATCAAATTAATTTAAATAAGTTACATTAAAGCTAACTCTAAAATCAAGCTTAAATCAAACCCCTAATTAAATTTAATAATTAATCACACCTCGCAAGTAAGCTATTTAAGTTAATTAAATTAATCATATTAAACCTAAGCTTAATCAAACATAATCAAAATGCAGTTAAATACTGATCAAAACCTAAATTAAGCCTAAATCATTAATTCATTACTTACATCATTAAGAATTAAATAGATCTTTATTTAATTTAATAATTAACTTAAACACACTCTTTAATTAAACTAATTACCCTTAAGCTAATCCAATTGAATAAACAATGAATTAATGCAAACTTAATAAATTAATCCATCATCTTAATAAACCAAATTAACTTTATAAATCAGATTAAAATTAATTCAACTCAAGCACTTAATTAATCTACTAATTAATTTGATCACACATCTTAAATAAACTAATCAAAGTCAATCAAATTAATCATATTAAACTTAAATTTAATCAAACATAAATGCAATTAAATACTAATTAAAACCTAAATTAAACCTAAATTATTAAGTCATTAATTACATCATTAACCCAAATAAATATGAAATCAAATTAAAAATTAAACAAATCTTTTTTAATTTAATAATTAATTACACTTCTTAAATAAACTAATTAAGTTAATTAAAGTAATCACATTAAACCTAAGCTTAATCAAACTTAAATGCAATTAGATACTAATCAAAACCTAAATTAAACTTAAATTATTAAGTCATTAATTACATCATTAGTCTAAACAAGTATGAAATCAAATTGAAAATTAAACAAACTTTTATAATTAACATAAATACACTTCTTTATTAAACTAATCACATACTAACATTGAACCTATGTAAACCCATAGACTAATAAATCTAATCAAATCAAATTAAATCAAATTAAATTAAATTAAGAAAGACTCTCATCAATTTAATATGTAATCAAATCAAATCTCATTCAATCTACTTAAATAAGATAAACTAATTAACTATCCAACGTATTAAATCAAAATACAAACCAAACTTTGATAAACATGATAAATGTATGAGATTAAAAATAAAATTCTAATTACAAAGAATCAAACTCAATTAAAATCAAAATAAAATCTCAATTAATCTAATCCGATCAAACTACAAATAAATGAGCCATAATCAAATCAGATAAACATAAAGTTAAGTCACATAATCATAATCAAAGAAAAGAATTAGGTATTAATTTAAAAGGATAGTGAATTATCAAGATTTAATTAAACCAAACATCTAATCTACAATTAATCAATCAAAAACATATGAATTTAAACAAACTTAAACTTCATTAGAGATTAAGAATACTGAATTATCAAGATTTAATTAAACCAATCATCTAATCTAAAATTAATCAAGCAAAAACACATGAATTTAAACAAACTTAAACTTCATTAGATATTAAGGATATTGAATTATCAAGATTTAATTATATCAACGCATTTAATCCAAAATTAATCAATCAAATACGTGAAGATTAAACAAACTAAAATTCTAAATTCTAAATCAAATCAAATCAAATAAATCAAATCAAATGAATTACACAAATTCAAATGAGCTAATTAAGATACTTAAGAATCTTAGTTAGACTCTTTTGGAGTTAGGATGTAGAATAGGGTGAGTTCTGTCCACAAATGGAATTCATTCTACTCTTCATTCTTGAAAACTTAAACATCACTTTAACCAAATAAAAGTGAAATAAAAATGAAAAATAAATGATTAAATCATTTAAATTGAAATCACCCAAAAGTAAAATTTAAATAAATTCAAACTCCAAATTGAAACTTAAACTGAAGAAGTCCAGTAAAGTCTTGCCACACAAGCCTTAAGCACACACATTAGAATACTAAGTCACCACTTCTAGAGCTAAGTTAGGGCGTTGTATGTATGATGTTGTGTTTTGTTTTATGATGTAATATTTTAGACTGGATGTTAGGGTGTATATCTCGTAGATTGGATGGTAGATTGTGATTAGCCTAATCATATTTTCTATTGGGGGTTGTGCTTAAGAGGCTGCTGCAATAAAAATATAAATATGTTTGTTGTGCAGATTGCTTAGTCCCTAAGCATAACTCATGTTAGGACAAATGGGCTTGGTTACCCATGTGTGGGGTGTTAAGTCTAAATTATTCATATAACTGCTTGGTTTGTATGGTGTGTTTAGCATTTATTTTGCAGATGTAGCTAGATTTACTTTTTCTAATTTTGATATAATTTTACATTAGGAATTAGGATTAGTATTATGGGGGATTAGGATGAGCAGTGGCCTGGAGGCTTAGTCCCTAGGGTGTCCTGTGATGCCTTTGGAGCAAATCAAATTAAAAGAAAGAGAAAGAAGAAATGAAGAAAAGAAGACCCTCATAGCATGTATTATTTTTTTGTAATCCCAGTTATATAAGGGTAGAGCTCGGATATCCATATTTTTTTCTCTTTTCGGAGTGTACGGCGGAGACCGACCGCATTGGCCTTTTATTCTTTTACAGTAGTCTATAAAATTATTTGATGTTGTGTTTAGATTATGCATTAGAATAGCATGCTTTTCATAGTTTCTTTATGATTGATGCTTGAATGTGTGGCCTGGATGCGGTAGGCTCTTAGGATGAAATTAATTTTTCTACCCTAATTAACAACTCATAACTAAAATTTTAAAATAACTCATAACCTCACATAAAAGCCTAGGAATTAAATCAAGATAATAAAATTTTTAGCAACCCCTTAACCAGATGAATGAATATATAATATCATGCATGTCATATTCTTCCACTCTTGTTAAGAGGGGGCTTCCATCTTTGTCAGAGAATGAAGGCTTAACCTGTGAGAGCCTTTGATGTAAGAACACCCCTTTCTCTCTTAATTTGGCCCATAATCAAGTTCTCATGCATTTAGGCATACAAAATCTCATAGCCTGTGCCAAAATAAAGAGTTCAAAAGAATCAAATAAATTTGATAAAATTTGCATTAGATTAAGTCATGAATTCATACCACTCATGCTCTAGTCTCTTAGGGAGTGAGTTTAAGGACTTAGTTTTCTTCTAAATAAACAACAGTCTAGCCATCTTGCAAAGCATAAGACTTTCGTACATTGATTTAAAGCATAGGAGGAGTTAGCTGGCTGCCACTCTAGGTGGTAATAAGTCCAGCAGTCGGGCGATTTATTCTCTCTTGTGGAGGTAAACTATATACCCATTTTTTGCTTTAGATTTAGGTCGTGCTTTGGCCCTCGTCAAAGCTCCCTAGATTTTGGATCTAAGGTAGCTGTTTCCTTCAAGCTACAAGCATAAATTCTCACATCTTAGGTATTTTCACAATCTTATGTTCTGGAATTATAAGCCCTGGCAATCTAATAAAATGTCAACTCAAATAATTAACTCTCTTCAATTTCAAAAATATAAAGCCCAATTATAGGTGGAATTGGCTTTACTGCATCATGAGCATTTCTACTTTCTCCCTTTGGATTCCAAAAATAAGTCCTCTCCTTGATTTATCCTATTTGATTTTCTAAAATAGCCAATCCTTTGATAGTCTTAACCTTGAAATCTTTGGAGACCCTAATTGTCTACTTTAATCAAGAGTATTCTTAAGAAATTCCCATTCCTTAGGATGTAAATAATTATGGGGGCTTGCCTCCATAGGAAACTTAATGAACCCGGCTTAAAATAAACCCTACTTTACTTTTCCATATAAAGTTGGGAAAAGATCTCTGGTATATTCGAAGACCCATCATGCCTTAGGAGTCCTTATTAGGTGATTATGTCCATTATAGGGTATTTATTTCTATCTTTTGAGATAGTGCATCATTCCTTAATATTGTGCCCAATCACTTCGATAAGTATCCCCTAAGATCTGTGTGGTGTCCTACATGCAAAAAATAAACACCACAACCACCGTTGCCGATTTTCACCACCGACTATCATCAGGGCAATGAAAGTTTATCATTTTAGTTGTCGACTACTTCACTAAATGGGTAGAGGTTGAACGACTAGCTAAAATCACGGAGGAAAATGCTAAATAATTTATTTGGAAAAATATAATATATCGATTCGGTCTTCTTGCAAAGATCATCACTAACAATGGAACATAATTTAGTGGAAAAGTCTTTACGTCTTTTTGTAAAGATCTTCGCATTTATTACATAGGTATCCTCAAACTAATGACGGTGAAAACTACCTATACTCAAAGGGTTAAAAATGTATCTCGAGAAGGCTGGGAGGCAATGGGTTGAGGATCTCTCTAATGTTCTTTGGGCTTACTGCACTACATCGTGAACTCTAACTGGTGAGACACCATATTTATGTTTATGAAGCTATTATTTAGATATTGGGATTCCAAGTCCAAGAGTCAATCATTCAATCATGATAGTAATGAAGAAAAACTCTGACAGAACTTGGACTTACTCCCTGAAACGCATTACATGGCCCTACTTCGGACTGCTTCCTACCACCAAAGGGTAGCTCATCTCTTCAATAGAAGCGTGAAACCTCATCCCATTTTTGTCGGTGCTTGGTCCTGCGAAGTCTTGAAGCTGCGGGCAAAGGCCCTCAACGCAATAAGCTCTCACCTCTTTGGGATGACCCTTATGTGGTTACAGCTATGGTCAAGCTAGGAACATTTAAGCTCAAGGATCCAGAGAAAAAGCTTTGCCTCGAACTTCAAACACGGAGAATCTCCAAAAATATTATCAGTAATTCCTACTGCATAAATATTACAACTTTTATTTTATCTCGTTTGTTATTTCCTCTTCAACTCATATCTTTGTTAAAATTATATTATGCTTGTATCACCGACCTTATCAAAGTAATGAGTTTATGACCTTTTCTTTCAAATTTGTTTCTTCATTTAATCTTACCACTTGAGGAATGCACAACTCACATTGTGTCTCAATCAGGGCATGATCAATCGCAAGGGGATTTGATCGGACCTCTTTCATATAGGTAAGAAGTCAAGTAATACTTTGACTAATGTCTAGGATAGGTCAAAAAGTCCTTGGTGGACATTCCACAGCCTCTTCCATACTGGTAAGAATCAAGTAACACTTTGACTAATACCTAGAATAGATCAAAAAGTCCTTGCTGGACATTCCACGGCCTCTTCCATACAGGTAAGACGTCAAATAATATTTTGACTAATACCTAAGATAGGCCGAAAATTCCTTGGTAGACTTCCGACGACCTCTTCCATACAGGTTAGTGTCATCGAATAATATTTCGACCAATCACCTCCGATAGGTTAAAATAAAACGTGAGCAAATCTCTCAAAAATTTTAATCTACTAATGTCATTGATAGCTCTAACTTGATGATATAAAAAAGAATCAAAATTCTGGATATAAAAAATAATAATAATAAATAATAATACATAGATAAAAGGGAAAGAAATGCATCCTCAAGTGATACTACATGATATCAACGTCCTCATCACCGTTAGAAGATGTTTCCTTAAACTCACTCTCAACCCCTTCATCTCCTGAATCTGGCGAAGGGTCTTCAGATACTTGGCTGGGAGACAGATTCTCAATACTAGCTTTAGTTTTGTGAAGTACTAAACAGATTCCTTTTAGAAATCCTCGGATGAAGCCTTCCTCCAAACATTGGTGCTCCAAGTCCTTCACTTCAACATCAAGAATATGATTATGAGCTTCTTGGATATGATCCTCGATAGCATCATGATAAGTTAGGGAGTTCTTAAAGTCTTCTATAGCCTTCAACGAGACTTCATTTGCTTCTACTTCTGACAGTATAAGCTCCTTCTCAGAAAGACGATCCTGTAATAATTTTTTCTCTAGTTCAAGAGCTTTCTTCTCCACTGTAAATGCCTTGAGTCTTTCTCTTTCTGGTGAGTCTCTGCCCTCACCTCAATCAATTCATCACGAGTGCGCTCCACCTCCTGACGCTAGAGAGAAAGAGAAGTTGACATGGTTGCTAACTCAGTTCTACACCCGGTTAGTTGATCCTCTAGAGCTCCACTTCTTTGGCCTTAGCACTCATCTTTCGCTCATACTCGCCTTGCAAGTATTTTATCTTCATAAATTCAATATTCCACTCGTCTAGAGTGACACCCAAATGATTCATAAGCCCTAACATTTGGGCTACCTACAATCAAAAAATCATAAATATTACATGAAGAAAAAAGGAAAGAGGAAAAGAAAGAGAAAGAGAAGATAACGTACGTTTGCTCGTTGACATCCAATGCATATGTGCTTTAACACCTCTTCAGGAATATGCGGCTTCGAGAAGTGAATCCACCCATTATGAGTTGAGATAGCTAAACTCATAGAGGCCAACTGGGGGCGAACATCTTCTCCATAAATATTTGACGTAGTTACTTTGACACATGTCTTCTTTTTCTTTAAAAAAGAAACATTGTTGTCACCCTGATTTCGTAACAGGCTTCTTGAAAGAATCATGTGAATATGAGGAGACATTTCATCAATTTTACTTGATCTCTTCAGTGGAAGAGCATGAGATCTCTCTGCATGAATGGAAAGGCCAACCTTGAACATTCTATCTTCAATTATATACTTGCCAATATAACATAACTCATGCTACAAGCTTCTTACATCAAGAATATTATGAGTCATTAGGATTTCATTCTCTCCAATTAATAATGGATCTGGAAGGTCATTCAATCTTCCCCATCTCTCAGGGAGGCATCACTCATTTTTTTCAAAAAAGAACTCCTTAGACCAATTTCTATATGGATCCCGTGCTGAAAATTCTATCCAATTCTTTATAGCTTGGTAAGAAACACGTCCCTGAGAATCATATGTGAATCTACACATTCAGCACAAGTATTTGATGTTCAAAGTCACACCACACTCTAAAGAAAATAGTCAAACCAATGATGATCACTAAAGCATGAAATAAAAATTGTGGCAAAGCTGCGCGGCATATTGTAAAGACCTTAATCAATTTAGGAACCAAATGGAATCACAGTCCCACACAAAGAATCATCTCAGAAATAGTAAAGTATCCTGGCGAAGGAGAACGTGCTCGATCAGACATTTTGGCAACAATAGCCACCAACTCATTGAGAAAATAAAATTTCCTGTGGAGCACCATTAAACTGTCAGCTATGATAGTGGATGATATATCTTCTGTAACTGTCACGTTATTGGTTTTCTTTCTGCCATCGTCCTGCAAAAATATATAATAAATATGAAATAGAAAAGAAGAGAGAAAGACAAAGGTCTAAGAATTGTGTAAAGCAACTCACTCACCTCAATACTTTAGCATATACTTTCCTGACTTTGTTGCTCACGGATAATTTTGGATAAAATTTTTTGCCTATGATTTGACGAAAAATATACACATACATATGAGATCAAAAAGGAAAAAATGCTATTTCTCTCTAATGATATTCCAAAATTACCTGCCAAATTTTATGAAATTTTTGAGGGATGGTTCCTAGACGCTTGTCATAACCTTCCATTGAAATTTGAAGAAAGCTTCATTTTGGTCCGAAGAATAGTTGGAGGAAAATCACATTGTTGTATAAACTATGGGGCTTGATCGCCTCCAAACCCAGTCAATCCGATGAGGACAGTTGACTCCTCTCTCGAGGGAAAACCAGAGCCTCGCCGTATGAACTACGTATCTTGATCACCTCAAAACCTGGTCGATCCGACGAGGGCAATTAACGCCTCTCTCGAGGGAAAATCAGAGCCTCGCCATAAGAACTACGGGTCTTGATCACCTCCAAACCCAGTCGGTCCAACGAGGATAGATGACGCCTCTCTCGAGGGAAAACTGGAGCCTCGTCGTATGATCTACGGGCCTTGATTGCCTCTAAACCTGGTCGGTCCAATAAGGACAGTTGGCGCATCTCTCGAGGGAAAATCGGAGCCTCGCCGTATGAACTACGGGCCTTGATAGCCTCCAAACCTAATCCGATGAGGACAGTTGATGCCTCTCTCAAGAAAAAATCGGAGCCTCGACGTATGAGCTACGGGTCTTGATGAGTAAAGCGAATGACCTTCTCTTAAGAAGTAGGTCAGAGCTTCGCTGACAAAAAGAAAAGAAAAAATAATTTTTTTACCCTAACCCTTAAACTTCTGATAGATAAAAAAACTGAAAGAAACGAAAACAAATTGAAAAAATTAAAAAAAACCCTCACCGACACACCTTTGTGCACTCGGCGTTGTTTGTGCGGAAGCGTTTCGCTGGGTGCATGGACCGACACCTGTGGCAGCCTCGCTTATCGTTGCTCCGGTGGCCAAGATCCTCTTGTCCGGCGTTGCTTATGCCCAGTGGTGCCGACGGCACCCGCAGCACCCATAAGCATCCGAAGGCGTAGCCGAGCTCATGCCTGCGTGAACACCCACACCACACCCGCACCGCCTGGTGATCATAATATTGTGCACCCATGAAGATCTATTCTCTCAAACTATATGATTAATGAACCCACAAATTTCATTGAATAATTTGTTATTTTCAATTATTTAGCATATATTTTTGGATGATAGAGATAATGTCATTTAAAAATATGGGGCAACTGATATGATACTAGAAATTCTACTAGTCGAAGCATGGATCTTGATGTCAAAAGCAATCTAATCATAGGTTGAAACTAGTACAAATCAAGCACTTAAAATATCATTGAAAATTTTGGGATACTAGTTAAATCCCTAAATAATTCTTAAATATGGAATGTTTCTGATCAAATCGAGCGTCTTGACGAGCTGGATCTAACAAGCCCAAGATCTCTTGATTCTTACTTCATTTGAGCATTCAAGTACTTAAAATACATCTGATGATCAAGAGAATCATTTTGAGACGTCCGATGGAGTAGTTTAGATTTTGCATGTATTTACAGAAACGTCATCTCTCTAATCTATAAATAGCCCCTCATTCTTCACATGAGGGGAGCCCAAACTAAAAAGAAGAGAAAGCTCTAAGGCTTGAACATCCTGCAAGCATAATCGTGTTACCACTTGACGGTCACCGACCATCACCGCCAACCACCGCCGACCGACCATTATTACGACTTTGGCTCCCGCTGCCAACCATCGTATCACGCCAACCACCGCCATCACCACTATCGGCCGCTGCACCATCGTCGCCGCCGGCCCACCACCATCAATCATCGCTATCAACCACTGCCGCCGGCTACCGCCACCACCATCATCGACGCCACCACATTAATTGTGGCCGCCGAGTAACCACCACCATCGATCATCGTCATCATCGACCACCGCCGTCAATCACCGCCGACCGCAGCTGTTCACCACCACCAACTGCTACCAACGATTTTTACACCATAACCACTACTGCATAGCTGTTGTCACGTGATTCTGAGATTCCCATTATTATACTTTCTCATATACAATTCTGTAATCCCATTATCGAGAAAATTTTATACTCTGAAATAAATATATAGTGGAAGATCTTTACTGGGCTAGGCCTCGTGAATTTTTCCCCTATTCAAGAATTTTTTCACGTAAAAATTCTGGAGTTTATTGTTTACTCTCTAAAATTTGTGTATATGCTCGATTTCATAATAGGGCTAAGGCGTAAACTTTTATTCTACCGTAACTAATTTTCTAACACACAACAATTATATTTATTTTTATTTTGCACTTAGAGAGTTTTTTTTTCATTTTTTTTATCTTATTTATTTCAAGAAATGAAATAATAATAAGGGTCAACAGGTATGTATGTAAATCACCCTTTTTAATATTACTTTAAGCATGAGTTGATTAACTATTGGAGAACTTAATCATGACTAGAACTTTATAAATTAGAATCATTTCAATTTTAATTGTCTTAATGATATGATCCCAAATCATATAATTGCCAATTTGGAACAGCCTATCCTATATACAAGATATATGAAACAACTGAATAAAAATCCAACAGATTACAACCTTGACAGAGGAATAATAACCATCAGAAACAAGATGAGCAACAGAGAGCTAACAAGAATAACACCTACGAAATCGAAACCAATTCTAAATAGCAACATTAACTTTCCAACGCCATTTCTACAAGAATGAGAGAACTTACATCAAATAGCAGAACTTCCCACGACAATATACAAGGAGAAACGCTCAAAAAATAGACAAGAGGAACAACTCATCCATTTTATAAGAAAATAACAACCTCAGAGCGGTTAGAGAGCGTGGATCCACTTAGTAAAATAAGATCTAGGCATAACGAGATGAAGATTCTAAGAGTCGATGCGAGATCTATAAATAGAGGAATACAGACAACCAGAAAGCTAATCAAGAATTTTACAGATAGCAACTTAGCTCTTCAGTCTTTCCCCCTTTTCTTCTCTTCTTCCTGATCAGTTCATCTCGGTTTCCCTCACCGGAAACCATCGCAATCCACCGGAGAAATCGTCGTTTCTCCGCCGATCCCAGCCGCTCTCCCCGTTCTTCCCTGGAGCTCTTCGACGGCTCGAACGTCGAACGAATCAACTGAAACAGAAAGAACAAGGCAAGCAAAGGTTAGGTTAATTCAAAAACAGCATCCAACGATCAAGAAGCAGCCAGCGCAAACCCAAGCTACGGATCAGATCTGATCCAAGGATCAAACCGCGCAGATATCAACAGCTGGAATCCACTAAAGCCATTAGAAGAATCAAGAACCGCTTGATCAAGAAACAGATCCAAGGGCAGAGAAGAAAACACGGCAATCTGACGGCTCAAGCAAGAAGCAAAGAGGGACTCGATCCAAGTGCTCCAATCCAACGGCTGAGCTAAAAGACGCTAGATCCAACGGATCAAGACCTAATGCCACAAAATTAATCCACTCGGGTTCAAAGACACCGAGTTAACTCACCGCATTAAGCTTAAACCAAACCATCGACCCAAACCAGGGAATACTGAACTCAATAGAACCGAATAGAAGACGAGTAGATATACACTCCTCATCGACGATCGATGTGAAAATAATCCTTATCATTGGTGCTCTCGTTGATTACTACATCCTCAATCAGAAAATATGGCAGAAAGCACAAGGTACACATCCAAAACCCTAGATGAATGTGTTACCAGATTGAACAACAATGAACAGCAAATGACCTCAATCACTATGGCATTGAATGAAATATCAAAGAGATTGACATCAATCGAAAACAGATTAGAAAAACAACCTCAAAGCCAGGTATGTGATGCATCCCTTTATGAATCCTATTCCCCAAACGGAGACCACATACACACCCATGTCAATGCCTCTTAAAATATATATGCCCGATTTAATGGAGACAACCTAAAGAGGCGTTTCAAAGCAGATTTTCAATATCACAGAGAAGAACGTAAGTTCTTAATTGCCTCGGTTACATGGATGGACTGCACTTAGTGGTATCAATATATGCATCTTAATAAATAGCTAAACTCATGGAATTTAAAGAATAAGTTATGAGATTTGGCCCTTCTCTACACGATTTAAGAGGAGAACTAGCTAAGCTTCAAGAAACAACAAGTATGGTTTTATCTTGAGTTTGAAGACCTAACCAAATCTCAGACATCCCACGGAATTGCTACAAAGTCGCTTTGAATCGGGCTTAAACCGAAATTAGAAGAGAAATAAGAGCTACAACCCGCTTCCTTGCAAGCATTTCAAGCTAATGGAGGATAGCAGATGACATTCACATGGCCAAAAACTACAAGATCAACCAAGTTCCAGCAGTAAAGCAACATCAAATACAACAAACACCCACACTGCCTAATCCACCAAATGCCAATCAACACAGCAACAAACAGCCCTTAGCAATTCAGAGGCTAACACCAACACAATTAGATGAAAGAAGGCGAATGGATTATGTTGTTGTGAAGAAAAATACCACAAAGGGCATAGATGTCAAGCCAATTTATGTGCATTTATGATGGTCAATGAAGAACAAGAATATCAACTACAGCATTATAGTCAACCAGAAATTCAGTGGATACAAGAAAATGCCTTAGCACCAAGCTTCAAATATCAGCCATTCAATCCAGGTTAAGACAAGACATATAAGTGTCTAATTATAAAATAGTCTAAATAGTTATCAATAAATCTGACCATGGAATTAGCCTAGAAACATAAGTCAGATATAGCCCCATCTATAGAGTACCATAGAGCATAAAATGCAAATAGGATAGTCCATAGTAATAAATCGGGCACATATCCTTCTGACCTTAATTAAGAGGGACAAAGAAAGGTCACATAATCCACCACATACAAAAGGAGTTTTATTTTGAGAGGACGACCATATAAATCGGGAAGCTCAAAACCAACAGAAACAAATGGCGATAACATAAGAACTTCAATCCAAGACAACAACAATATAGACAAGCTTTTACACTACAACCAGTGAGAAATCCTATCAAGTGAGATCAACAATTACAGAAACCTTAAAATGGGAAGGAAATGTTTAGCCACAGATGTTCCTTGGATGACAAATAAAGAAATACAGAAAGCATCCCCAGACGTTGACCTTGAGGACAAGGTCAGTGTGAGGAGGGGAGTAATGATATGATCCCAAATCATATAATTGCCAATTTGGAACAGCCTATCCTATATACAAGATATATGAAATAACTGAATAAAAATCCAACAGATTACAACCTTGACAGAGGAATAATAACCATCAGAAACAAGATGAGCAACAGAGAGCTAACAAGAATAACAGCCCTTACAGAAATCAGAAACCAATTCTAAATAGCAACATTAACTTTCCAATGAGCCTACAAGAATGACAGAACTTACATCAAATAGTAGAACTTCCGGACAATATACAACAGAAAGCTCAAAATAGACAAGAGGAACAACTCATCCAATTTATAGAAAATAACAACCTCAAAGCTAGAGCGGTGGATCCACTTAGTAAAATAATGATCAGGCATAACAGATGAAGAAGAAGATGCAAGATCTATAAATAGGAATCGATAACCGTAAAGCTAATCAAGAATTTTACGAGATAGCAACTTAGCTCTTCGCCTTTTCCCCTTTTCTTCTCCCGACAGTATCTCGGTTTCCTCACGGAAACCATCACAATCCACCGGAGAAACCGCTTTCTCCTGATCCAGCCGCTCTCCCGTTCTTCCTGAGCTCTTCGACGGCCAACGCCGAACGAATCAACTAAAGAAAAGAACAAGGCAAAGGTTAGGTTAATTCAAAACGATCCAACGATCAAGAAGCCAAGAAACCTGCTACGGATCGATCGATCCAAGGATCAAACCGCAGATATCAACAGCTGGAATCCACTAAAGCCATTAGAAGAATCAAGAACCGCTTGATCAAGAAACAGATCCAAGGGCAGAGAAGAAAACTCGGCAATCTGACGGCCAAGCAAGCAAAGAGGGACTCGATCCAGTGCTCCAATCGGCGAAAAGACGCTAGATCCAACGGATCAGCTAGCACCCGCAATGCCCACAGAATTAATCCACTCAGCCGGGTTCAAAGACACTCAGTGAGTTAACTCACTGCATTAAGCTTAAACCAAACCAGATCAGACCCAAACCAGGGAATACGAACTCAATAGAACCAGAATAGAAGACAGAACAGAGATATACACTCAAGCCTCACTGTATCAGATCCAGTTACAGAAAATAATCCTTATCACTTAATTATGTAAAACTAAGCTTAATTATTTCGGAAAGATCACCTTTTGAGAATAAGTTTAACTAGTTTGAAAAAATAACTTAAA
Organism: Cymbidium sinense; assembly: GCA_021442155.1. Classification (NCBI taxonomy): domain Eukaryota; kingdom Viridiplantae; phylum Streptophyta; class Magnoliopsida; order Asparagales; family Orchidaceae; genus Cymbidium; species Cymbidium sinense. The sequence continues at coordinate 71,243,741 of CM038220.1, read as the reverse complement.
AAATGGCTAAATTTACTGTAATTTAATTTTGCTTAATCATCGCGAGAGATAAAGCTTAAACTCCTGCTAAGGGCTTATACTAAGCTCAGTTTAAATTAAAATCCGAAGTGGCAATAAGAGGGCGATTTGGAGGCAAATATTTGCACAAAAGGACGACCAAGATCAATGAAATAGCCAGATTTTAGCGTCGGAATGGAGATATTCGAATAGTCACCACATCAATAAAGAGAACTGAAGGAGAAATGAAGACAAGGAAGGACTTGAGCATTGCAACTAGTTTTTTCCCCGCCTTAAGCTTGAAGAAGGGAAAAGCAGCATTCAACATAAGAACGATTATAAGCAGCTGTTTGATTCTTAAAGGTGCTAACTAATTAGCGTTGCTTCAGCGCGAACCAAGCAGACCAATAAGCTTAAGCTCATTACCCACTCAGATTATGTTTTTGGCCAGCTTAAGTTCTAAGATGAGATAAGTCTTAAAATTAACTGTGTCAAAAAACACTGTTTGATCGACCTTAAGAACTCAAAGTGCCTTAAATTTGACGTAAGCTCTGATAAAACAGCCTCTATAAACTGTTAACTATTGATATGACAGTGAAAATTTCACTAATCGAAGCACGAATCTTGATGTCAAAAGCAATCTGATTCTGAGTCAAGACTAACCCAGATCAAGCGCTTAAAATATAATTAAAAATTTTGCGATATCAGTCGGCTCCTAAATATGGAGTGTTTATAGTCAAATCGAGCGTCTTGACAAACCGGATCTAACAAGCCTAAGATCTCCTAATTCTAACTTCATTTGAGCATTTAAATACTTAAAATACATCAGATAATCGAAAGAATCATTTCGAGCCGTCCGATTGAGTGGCTTGGATTTTGGATGTATTTACAGAAATATCACTCCTCTAATCTATAAATAACTCAGCATTATTCACATGAGGGGAGGCCGAAACAAAAGAGAAGAGAGAGCTCTAAGACTTGAAGATCCTCCAAGCATAATCGTGCCACCACTCGACGGTCGCCGACCACCGCCGGCCGTCGTTATCAACCACTGTCACCGATCATCACCGTCGACCACCGTCGCCGGTCACCGCCGCCACCAACCATCGCCACCGCCGCCATCAACCACCACCATCGATCATCATCGTCATCGACCACCGTCGTCGGTCACCACCGCCGACTACCGCCGGTCATCACCATCGGCCGCTAACCGCCGCTGTTCACCATCACCAACTGCCACCAACAACTGTTACAGCCTAACCACTACCGCATAGCTGTTGTTACCTGATTCTAGGATTCCCATTGTCAGACTTTCTCATATACAATTCTGTAATCCCATATCGGGAAAACTATGTACTCTGAAACAGATATATAGCAAAAAAATTTTGCTAGGCTAGGCCTCGTGATTTTTTCCCCCTCTTTCTGGGGTTTTTTCACTTAAAAACTCTGAAGTTTTCTTGTTCATTCTTCAAACATATGTGTGTGTGTTGGATCCCACAACAAAACTAAGGCGTAAACTTTTATTCTACCGCAACTGGTTTTCTAGCACGCAACAGTTTGGTGCTATCTATGGGAACATTCCCTTTACATCTTCACAATGGTTGACAATCTGACTTTATGTTTAGAATAGCACCACCTATATAGTGAAGAAAATCTTACTCTCGAGGAGCACATAAGAAGAATGAAGATTCATCAAACTTCAATCTTTCAACTTTTCTTGGAGACTGGGGGGCAACTCTTAAAAGATTATCCAAATCAATATTCTGGATATCTAATTGATTATCAGTTCGAGAAGCAAGTCAGTAATACTAATGAAAAAGGCAAAGGTCAATGAGAAACTTTGGCTACAAGCTCAAACAAATGTTTTGATTTGACCCTTCCACACAAGTTGACGTCATCGAGCAAATACTCTGACAAATAATCTTGGATATGTCAAAACTTCAGACCTACTCCACACAAGTTAATGTCATAGAGCGAAGACTCTGACAAACAACCTCAGATAGGTCAAACCTTTACCTCCACAGTTAACGCCAAAAAGACTCGACAAACAATCTTAGAGTCAAAACTTGGATCTATTCCACAACGTCATCGAGCAAAGACTCTGACAAATAATCTTGGATAGGTCAAAACTTCAGACCTACTCTACACAGGTTAATGTCATCGAGCGAAGACTCTGACAAACAACCTCGGATAGGTCAAAACTTCATACCTACTCCACACAGGTTAACGTCATTGAGCAAAAGGCTCTGACAAAAATCTTGGATAGGTCAAAACTTTAGACCTACTCCACACAGGTTAACATCATCGAGCGAAGACTCTGATAAACAACCTCGGATAGGTCAAAATTTCAGACCTACTCCACACAGATTAATGTCATCGAGCAAAGACTCTGACAAATAACCTCGAATATGTCAAATATTTACACCTACTCCACACAGTTTAATGTCATCGAAGACTCTGACAAACAACCTTGGTCGAAACTTTACACCTACTCCCTACAGGTTAACGTCATCGAACGAAGACTTTGACAAATAATCTCCTACATTTAATCCTCCCACTTGAGAAATGCGCAACTCACGTTGTATCTCAATCGGGACATAATCAGTCCCAAGGGGATTTGATCGGACCTCTTCCATACATGTTAACGTCATCGAGTAACACTCTGACAAACAATCTCGGATGGGTCAAAAATCATAAGCGGGTTCAATTCGACCCTTCCATACAAGTTAACGTCATCGAGTAACACTCTGACAAACAACCTCGGATAGGTCAAAAATCCTCAACGGATTCAATTCGACCTCTTCCATACAAGTTAATGTCATCGAGTAACACTCTGACAAACAACCTCGGATGGGTCAAAAATCCTCAGCGGATTCAATTCGATCTCTTCCATATATGTTAATGTCATCGAGTAACACTCTGATAAACAACCTCGGATGAGTCAAAAATCCTCAGCGGATTCAATTCGACCTTTCCATACAGATTAACGTCATCAAGTAACATTTTGACAAACAATCTCAGATGGGTCAAAAATCCTCAGCGAATTCAATTCGACCTTTTCCATACAGGTTAACGTCATCAAGTAACACTTTGACAAACAACCTCGTATGGGTCAAAAATCTTCAGTGGATTCAATTCTACATCTTCCATACAGGTTAACGTCATCAAGTAACACTTTGACAAACAACCTTAGATGGGTCAAAAATTCTCAGTGGATTTGATTCGACATCTTCTATGCAGGTTAATGTCATCAAGTAACACTTTGACAAACAACCTCGGATGGGTCAAAAATCCTCAGCGAATTCGATTCTACCCCTTCCATACAAGTTATCGGTATCAAGTAACATTATGGAGAATGATACTCTGAGATTATCTACCAAATTTTCTGAGTTGTTCGAAGGATGGTTCCTAATTGACATTTTCCCGCCATCTTGGCAGTTGTCAACTGCTAAATCATCCATTGGAGTTTCAAGAAATTCAATTTCCTACAAGAAGTAGAAACTACGGGTCTTGATCACCTCCAAACCCAGTCGGTCCGACGAGGACAATTGACACCTCTTTTGAGGAAAAACTAGAGCCTCATCGTATGAACTACGGGCCTTGATTGCCTCCGAACCCGGTCGGTCTGACGAGGATAGTTGACGCATCTTTCGAGGGAAAATCGGAGCCTCTCCGTATGAACTACGGGCTTTGATCACCTCCAAACCCAGTTGGTCAGACGAGGACAGTTGACACCTCTTTCGAGGTAAAACCGAAGTCTTGTCGTATGAACTACGGGCCTTGATCACCTCCAAACCCAGTCGGTCCGATGAGGACAGTTGATGCATCTTTCAAGGGAAAATCGGAGCCTCATCGTATGAACTATAAGCCTTGATCGCCTCCAAACCCAGTCGGTCCGATGAGGACAGCTGACGCCTCTTTCGAGAGAAAATTGGAGCCTCGACGTATGAACTATGGGCCTTGATCGCCTTCAAACCCGGTTGGTCTGACGAGGACATTTGACGCCTCTTTCAAGGGAAAATCGGAGCCTCGCCATATGAACTACGCGCCTTGATCACCTCCAAACCCGGTCAGTCCGATGAGGACACGCCTCTTCGAGGGAACGGAGTCTATATGAACGCATGGGCCTTGATCGCCGAACCCTCGGTCCGGGGTCAGCTGACACCCTTTCAAGGCAAAACTAGAGCCTCGTCGTATAAACTATGGGCCTTGATCATCTCCAAATCCGGTCGGTCCGACAAGGACAGTTGACGCCTCTTTCGAGGGAAAATCCAGTCTCGCCATATGAACTACGGGCCTTGATCGCCTTCAAACTCGGTCAGTCTGATGAGGATAGTTGACGCCTCTTTCGAGGAAAAATCGGAGCCTCGCCATATGAACTACAGACCTTGATCGCCTTCGAACCCGGGTTTGGCGAGGATGGCGCCTCTTGAGGGAAAATCAGCCTCGTGATGAACTACGGCCTTGATCGCCTGAACCCGCCGAGGATAGTTGGATCTTTCGAGGGAAAATCGAAGCCTCGCCGTATGAACTACGGGTCTTGATCACCTCCAAACTCGGTCGGTCCGACGAGGACAGTTGGAGCCTCTTTCGAGAGAAAACTGGAGCCTCGAAGTATGAGCTGCAGGCCTTGATCAATAAAGCGAATGACCTTCTCTTATGAAGAAAGTCAGAACTTCGCTAACAAAAAAAATAAAATAATAATAAAATTACTCTAGCTCTTGAACTTCTGCTAGATAATTTCTCATCCAATGCAGAAGAATACTAGAGCATATGAGAGTTGTGTCTCCTTACTTAATCAGAGGGGGGTTTTTATAGATCCACTGTAGAGGAAAGAGAGAACAAAGTTTAAAAAAAAACTCTCTCCTCATTATGACATTTAAATAGAAAAAAAAATCTCTCCTCATTATAACATTTAATTAAAAAAAATTATCTCCTTATTATGACATTTAATTTTAAAAAAACTGCATCTCTTTCAAGATTAAATGCCTTGATAATTAATTAGTCAATAAATAAATTAATACATATAACATATGTAATTATAAATTGTAATAATAAGTAAAGTTGTTTTATTTAAAAAAATTAATATATTTTTGGATGAAATAAGTAATGTCATCCAAAAATAGGGAGCAACAGATATGAACGAAAATTCCACAGGCATGAATCTTGATGTCAGCAATCGACTGAGTCAAGACTAACCCAGATCGCTTAAAATATAATTGAAAATTTTGTGATATCGGGCCGCTCTAAATATGGAGTGTTTATAATCAAATCGAGCGTCTTGACGAGCCGGATCTAACAAGCCTAAGATCTCCTAATTTTGACTTCATTTGAGCATTCAAATACTTAAAATCATCACATAATCAAAAGAATCATTTCGAGCCGTCCGATGGAGTGGTTTGGATTTTGCATGTATTTATAGAAATGTCACTCATCTAATCTATAAATAAATCCTCATTCTTCACATGAGAGGAGGAAGAAGAGAGAGCTCGCCAAGATCCTCCAAGCATAATCGCCACACTGACTCGGCCAGCCGGTCCGCCAACCACCGCGTGCCATCACCACCCCCGGCGTCATCACCGCCACCGCTGCCATTATCACTGCCGACTATCACCGGCCGCCGCAGCCAACCATCGTGTCGGTATCAACCACCACCATCATCATCATCGATTGACCACCACCGGTCACTACACGCTACGGTCATCTCCGCCGGTCATCACCATCGGCCGCTAACCACCTTTGTTCACCATCACCAACTTCCACCAACAATCAGCATATAACAATCCAGATACTGTTACTGGATTAGATTTCATCTGACTTTTCATATATAGTAATCCCATATCGGGAAAATTATGTACTCCGAAACAGATATATAGCAAAAAAAATTTGCTGGGCTAGGCCTCGTGATTTTTTCTTTCTTTATGGGATTTTTTTACGTAAAAATCCTGGAGTTTCTTGTTCGTTTTTCAAATATCTGTGTGTGTGCTGAATTTTATAATAAGGTTAAAATATAAATTTTTATTATACCGTAACTGATTTTATATCACGGAATATATATATATATATATATATATATATATATATATATATATATATATATATATATATATATATATATATATATATATATTATGTGGATTAGTAACAGGAGAGCGTTCGAATTTATTGCTGTGGAGATGAGATAAGACCAGTAAAAATATAAAAAATTTCGACCACTTATCCCCCGACCATCTTGGCGCATCAACTGTGTAATTCATCAATAGTTAAACTGAACACAATTCAAGTTCGCTATCTCATTTTGTACGTTGGAATTTTTAAAAAAAATGTGATTGCGAGGATTAATGGATTTCAGAAATTGTGTGAAATCGCAGTCAGTCCGTCGTTGTCAGCCTGTCACGTTTCTGACGACCTCTTTACACCCCCCAACGCCATGATAGGGTTGTGAGAGGGAGGAGAATCTTGAATGTAAAATGACGTTTTTTTTTTAAGAACTAAAATTTTAAGGGGGCATTCTGCACATGTCTAAGCGAAACTAGCGATTTTCGGATCACCTTTCTTATTTATTGGAAAGAGATTTTAGATTTACATCCATATCACTCGATTTCTATCTATATTTATATATTTAATATTCAATATTTGATCGACATGTATATTTATTACATCATATGAAAAAGATGTATTTACTTTTAAAAATATAATAATAATAATCATATTTTAATATAAAGTTTAGAATTTAAATGTTATGTATGTAAATATAAAGTTTTAATTAGATATATGAATACATTGGAATTATGTGATATGTTTTTCTTATTTAATTAATTTAATTAAACCTAATTTATATTATTATGTGAAATACAAATATATTTGAAATTTTTTTGTTTATTTTTAATAAAACTTTTAAAAAAATTAATAATATTTAAATATTTATTTGTGAAATCTTCATTGATATATTTCATAATTTCACCATTTTCGATTTACATTGAAGTATGTGAAAGTAGAAAAGACTTTTGTCAATTGCTTCTTTGATCTCGTCTTTGAATTATCACTGCAACACTTACTCTTATAGTATAAAATCCTAAACACCTTATTTATATCCAACTTCTCATCATAACAATATTTAATCAAGCAAAAAAAAGTCAATAAAATAATATTACCCATTGTGATTATCGAGAAGAAATGCTTAGAAGATTGTTGTGGCGGAGATGGGGATGAGAATTGTGCTAGTTAGGGCTGGTTCATGAATTTTGAATAGGTGAAGCATCAAGCTCATTAATTAACAATGGAAAGGAGGATCTTTCTCAACTCCAATTGGAACTTGGCAAGGCCAATAATGCCTCTCTCATCAATATTAAAGTATATGAAAATAACTTCATAAAGGGTGATCTAACCTGATCGAGTGAAGGTGTCATGATCCAACTATTTCGAGAACTACGCTGTTAGTTTAGCCCAAAAATTAAATCAAAATTTGAATCGAATCGATTACGTTGAGCCGAGCTACTAGCCAAAATTTTGGATTGAATTTTTTTTTCGAGCCGATCTCGAGCCAGACATAGATCGGATCGAACTAGCTCCATATCGAATCGAATTTATCTATTATTAAAAAATATTTAAATTTATATATAATACTTCAAAATTTATAATAATAAAATTATTCTTAAAATTAGGTCTATATAGTTATAACTTGTAATCTTTTAAAATAAATATATTATATTTTTAAGTATAAATGTTATTTTTTTTAAAATCATTTTTTTAATTCATGCACAGAATTAAATGTTTTTTAAATATTTTTTAATAATCTTTTTTATTAAATTCAAGTTATTCTATTAAAATGAGCAACTCCATTAAAATTTGAGTCAAAAAAAAGATGAAAACGTTCAATTTGAGCTAGCTTAAAATCGATTAGAAAACGAGTCGAGCTGGCTCGAAATTGAATGATTCGAGCTATGAGCCGATCTTGAGCCGCTCAAAAATATTTCAAGCATCGGATCAACTTAAAATTAGCTCGTTAACAGCCTTATCTAGAACACGATGTTGATTAACCTTGTGACTTTAACAGGCAACACTAATATTATAATTGAGCGGGAAGATGAATTTGTTTGTGAAAGTAACTCCCGATAGATAATTTTTTAAATATATTTTTTATAATATTAAAAATACTGAAAAGCTTGTTTTCAATATTAAAAAACAATTATTTCTAAATAACAAATATATATATATATATAACTTTTTCTGTTCTATAAACAAAACAAAATAAAACAAAAAATGATCTCAAATAGAGCCTTAGGCAATGGCTACTTGCTCTTGGACAGGTGCGGCACAGGTTCATGTTTTGGCCAGCTGTAATGATTTGCGAATCCAGTAAGTTTGATATTAGGTTGGATTGGTACAGTTTGCACTGAAAATTTATTTTTAATTAGAGCAATATTTGCAATTCCAACTAAACTCTCATGCAAATCAATGGGTCGTATATGTGGGCTTTACCAAACTTCTTAGACTTCTATGAATGGACAGTCTTCAATCCGTATAAGTTTGCTGTTTCACATTGCATCGAAGTTTTAAAATAAAATTTAAAAGAGAATTGCTATTGCACTTCTCGAAAATTAGTTAAAAATGGTGCGACGGATTATTCTTTTTGCACGTGTTTCAAAATTTCTTGATATCTCGCAACAATTTTACAGGGTTCAATCAGAAATTAATATTAGTTTATTTGAGTTATATTTTTTATTATAATTTTAGGACTTAAAATTTTTTAATATAAGATTAAGAAAATATCTAAGAGTAGGAATTAAGCTTATGGCCCGCAAAAGAGAAAATCAACTTCAAAACTTAAATCTAAGGTGAAAATGAGTGTTTGGTTTCATAGAGAAATGACAAACCTGCCTACTGAACTTACAATCTCTGGAGAAACAACTAACTCTTTCTACCATTTTAAATAAATATAATTAAATTTTTATGTTTATACAAGATAATTAGGTTATTGTTATTTAGAAAAAGTTATATTTAAAATTTAAAAGAGAATTGCTATGGCGTATTATATTGATTGACTAGAAATGAGTATATTATGATGATTCTTAATATCAAAAAGATATATATGGGATTTATTATGGATGATGGTGTAGCTTGTGGTATTTTTTATTTGATTTTAAATATAGTAATAATTGATTGGATGTATTGCATGAATATTTATGAACTGACAATTTTTTTTATATAAAAAAACATTTAATTAATTCTTTGTGAGGAACATTTTTTTAGCCTTGTTTATTTGATTTTGAACAAATTGAAGGACTTATAAATGTGATTTATTCTAAAATTTCATCTTAGAAATTTAGTTTACAAGGAAATGTGAATAAATACTTTTTTTCATTGATAAATTTCAACCCATTCTTAATAATAAATAAGAAAAAAAATTTATGTAAACATAATTGTGGCGTACAACACCCCTTTTTTTTTTTAAAAAAAAAAGATAAACATAATTTCTTATCAATTAAAGAGCCATGTGGGAAAACTTCAATATTTTTTTAAATTTTATTTTGTCAATATCTTGATTTAAAATAAAATATTTGATATTTTGTAATGCGTTTTTTTATTTTTTTTAAATATTATAATTACCACAAAATATTTTATTTTAAATCAAGATATTGACAAAATAAAATAAAAATTTGTCAATATAAATAATTTGTTTAAACATCCTCATCTAAGCAATCCCATTTTCAATAAAAAAAAAATATATCAGCGAAGCCCTCTAGCTGCAATGTTATTTTAAGCAGCCTCATTTCAAATTTGTCGGCCTCTTTCAGAGACTGAGGTCTCTAATTGTAAAGCCACGGGTCTATTTTCCACGTATAAGAGTCAACAATTTTGAATAGTGTGATAAAGAAGTCATAGGAGAAAAAAAATTGTTCTTCAAGTGCTATATATGTCTTTATCAGTTGAAAGATAAAAGAAAAGAGAACAGGAAGAGATGGCCACAGAGAATATTAATAAGTAGCTGCTGCCACACCTTATTTATATATAATTTTTAGGGGTTGTTTATTATCATTATTTTTTTAATTTTACATGCATGACATAATTCATAGATATTTATATGTCTAATATCTAAAATTTAATATTTATAAATATAATACTTTCTTATTTATGAAAAATATGCATTTCACTTTAAAAAAAATTAATAAAAAAAATTGAGTGTTATACATGTAATTATGAAAGTTTAAATATGAGATATGTAAATATATAAGAATTATATGATGTGTATGTAAATTCTCCTTTTATTTCTTTTTTTTATTTATTTTATTTTATTCTTTTATATTTTGATTCACAATAAAATATGTTTAATATTGATAATTATTTTTTAAAAAATATACAAAACATCTAAAGTTATTTTGTATTTTTAAAATCAGAAAAGGAGGATTTAAATAATACATACCAAATAATTACAATATATTTACATATTTAATAATAATCATTAATTTTTACCTATATAATATATTATTCTTTAATATCACATCAAAAATATCATCATCATTATATTTTTAAAACTCAAATACATCTTTTCAACACACGAAAGTGTTATAAAAATAAATCTATCAAATATATTTCTTTCAAAACAAAAATATTAAAAAGAATATATCAAATAAATATATTTAAAAAAATAACATAAAACAAAATTATTCCAAACAAACCCAAAACCTATCAAAAATATTCCTCCTACAATGAAAGTCATGTAATTACTTTCAGATAATTGAGCTTATTTTTAAAAAAAAACGTAATTCAGTCACGGCTGAGAAGATAAACTCATAAAAGCAGCAAGTTGAAAGGGATGCATAGCTAAAAAGCCGGTTGCGTGAGAATCGGATAAGCTAGGTAGACTAGGAGCTGTTGCCCTGTGGAAAAATTTGGCTCCCATGACAGCAGCCAAGTCGTCGCCTATTCTTATCAAACTTTTTGCCAGTAAGTCAAGAACAAATGTGAACTTGTGCTGATCCAAGTTGAAAACAGCAGCAGTACTTTGTGTCTCTTCGAATGCTACGTGCTGCTGATCATCTGACCATGCAGGCACTAAAACTATAACAGGCGACATCAAATCATTCAAATCGAACCTTATGTTTTTTTTTTTTTTTTTTGAAGGGTATCCACTCAACATCCCACCCATCTTATGGGTGAGGATGTCATTAATATATCCAGACCTCTGACGTCCATTCCGCGTATGGTCGAAGACATGCTTGGGGTTCGGCCACCTGAGCTAAGAGACGGTGGGTGAACCTTATGTTTTACCTTTCAATAGCGATTGGGTCTCATTGAAAGTGACCCTCATTGTGCAAGTCTGTCTTTTTCGTTGGTGGAGGGTTCTGCTTCTATTACCGCCGTGATGCAGATTCGAGAGTGTGTGAGTTTGTCGTTAAAGTTTAATTTTTCAAAAAAAAAAAAAAAATCAAAAGGTGACCCTCATATTAAGATTTAAAATGGTATCGTAATTATATTATGAAAGATTTATGCATAAAATGTGTTGTATCTATTAATAGTATTATAGTGATGTTGATAAAATTATGATTAATATAATTTTTTAGCCGTATTTTTTTACTTGTGGTCCGACTTATGATTAAAAATTTTTAATCGTAAGTTGAAGTAAAACAATATAAGACAGATCAATTATTAAGATAACATCACACCAGAAAAGTGGGTGAACAAATCAAGCTCTAAATTTAGAATTTAGCGTCTAATTAAATATAGAACAAATGCGCAATATTGGCTTCAGTAACAATCAGTAGTAAAGACAAGTGCTCCCCCTTCCTGTGACTGAACAGCATCGATGGGGGACAATGAGGAGACTGAAAGGGAAGTAAACTTAATTAAAGGCCAAGAATTATTTGTCCCCACATATCTATATTAATCCAATTCGAGTGTTTTTGCGTAGAGGGCACAAGAGTTCAGTTCCTTAGTTATGACAAGAAAAATGGTGGTTGGGTGTTATATATTGTCTGGCTCTAAATTTCTTTTTATTTTTCCCCCTCTCCTCTCCTCTCCTCTCCTCTTCATGAATCACTGACGCTAATTGAGAGCTGATATCAGATTTAAATAAAAACGCTGCATTACCTTTGTCCTCAGTTACTAGCGTGTAATGTTTGCCAACCACTTACATCTGAAAAGGACACCACTATCTAAAAAACTTAACCCAGAAACTGCTCAGTTCTTGACTTCTATTTGCCATTTCCACAAACTATAAAACACCCGATAGAAACTTCGCACAATAAAAATAAATAAACCTCGTCTACAAAGTCAGGTGGTGCTGATTAGGGCTACAGCAGAACCGAGCTGAGTTAAGCATGTGCTTCTTCTTGAGTTCAAGATTGTTTACTCAGCTCGAGCTCCAGCTCGAACCTAGCTTTTAAGATTGTGTTCAAATTTGAGCTCGTTTAAAAAAATCATATTTGATTATGAAGCGAATTAATTCAGAATCTGTTAACTTTAATTCTGAAGGCCAACCCAGCAAGCAGAATATACGACTTTACGTGTTGGGCAAAGGACGCCAAGCCTGCGTTACGTAGAAGGAAACAATTATTAATTGACAAGACAATTTAGTTAATAATTAAAGATTGGTTGAACCGTCGGACTCAAAAGTAGACGTTTTTGTTTTGAAACTGCGTTTTTGGGTTTTGCTTGTCTTTAGATAGGAATCCAGCAGCCTCATATTATAGATACCAGTCAAGTACTGAGGCGGAATTATCAGCAAAGTAAGCTTATCGACATTTTTAGGAGGTTTTTGCCGATTTAACTCTATTTGATAGAAAAGATTAGATGTATAATAATGAGCAAATATAATGCTGCTTTTGTGCATTGGATGAAGTTATCTTTATAGATTTGTAAATTTTTGTAGATGCACAAATGGATTAGTGAGAGTGTGGGTCAATGACACCTAATATTTCTCTTATACCTCTAATTATCTTGATTATGTAGAGGATGAGTAGAAAGAGATGAAGATTATATTTGAGGCAGCAGCGCGATGCTTTGTTAAAATGCATCGCAATTGTCATTGTGTTTGACTTCATTTTAGAAAAGTTCTATGAAAAGTTGCATTTTTATACCTCATATAGTAAAGTGTGGTGGTTGTCATTAAGCTATGATCAAATATTTTAAAATAAAAATATTGTAATACCCACTGTAGCTTTAATGTTATATTTTTATACTGCTGCAATTCAGCTGCTCCAAACAGATCAAAAGTGTTAATAAATAGTTATAAGTGCTAAACATCTACAAGATTGGATGAATGCTCGGATGCAAATGCATGTCAATGCTGAAATTTGAACATGAATGAGTTAGTATTATAACATAATAGTAGAAAATTAGTTGAAGATGAGAGTATGAGTGAGATAAAAAAAAGTGAGAAGAATGAATAAAATGAAAAAAAAAGGTGAAAAGTAAACATATTATATTTTATAATAAGATGAATATTTATTTTAAATATATTTTGTTTTAATCAATAATTATGTTATTTTCATACTGTGCACATTATTTTGTTGTTTTAGCATCTGTTATTTCTCTTTTTTTTTTTTGAAATGGGTATCCACCCAACACCCCACCCATCTTGTGGGTGGGGATGTCGTATATTAATCTGCTAGCACATTCATCACCCACACATATTGGGTCCCCACTTGATTTTTCCACCATTACGCATAGGCACCTCCGCCCTGGAAAGGATTCGAACTCGGTTCGGGGGATTCCTAGCCGAGCACGCCCACCAACCGAGCTAAGAGACGGTGGGTGTTATTTCTCTTTGGGTATCTTGTCAGTTATTATATGATAAACAATATATTGACTGACTCATTAAAAAAAGTGTTGAGAAAGAAAAATATTTTAGGATGTCGGTAGAAAATTGATTGGCAATTATAGGCCACAAATCCTTCGATATATATTATTCTTAAGGAATTTATTGTTATATGATCATCGGTGCTTAATAGCAATCTAGCTCATGAGAGATAATTTATTGTCAAATTTATGCTCCGTGGAACCCTTATTTTATGGGGATTTTATCAGTGGTGGTAAAACAATAAAAAAATGGCAATTTTTTTAAATTAAGTATTGTTAGAAGCTTAATTAGTTAATTAAGTATTAATGAAAAAAATTTAAGAATAGGTATAGTTGCAATTAATTAGGCGGCCACGTCGACTCGACGTGGCATTTATGCGTTAAGTCTGCCGGTCACCCACTAATTGGGCTTCGTTAATTTTTTTTAAGGTGTGAAGTCAGTCACCCTGGGAGACTGGCTTGAGGTTATTTTTTTTAAGGTGTGATTTATGTGAGATAAGTAACAGCGTCATGGTTTAGGGCTTGAAATGGTTCGTGACCGCATCAAGTTGATAATAGTTTAATGGATAACAATCATATGAAGTTAACCAATTCATTTCAAAAATGGACAAATAATAAGAAGTTCATTATGACATAACCAAATTTAGCGTGTACATGACTCTCAAGTTTGTAATGAAACAGATAAATAAAATGTAATACAGACACAAAAGTATATTGTCATAAACCTTATACCGTGTGACAACTGTCTTCCTCCAGTGTCTGCGTGGAATCCTCCACTCGGGTGTGTCTTGGTCAGTGCAGATGGGCGATCCGCGGTGATGGTGGCCTCTGCAAGATCCTCGGCGGTGTCGCGTCATATCATTATTGGCGGAAGATAGGTGGCGTGACTCATTTGTAGGCGATATGTAGAAGGACACGGATCGATCATTAGAAGGACACGGATCGTGAGTAGATGGCCCGCACTCAGGTCGTGTGACACCCTCTATGAACCGATCCGTAATATGTGTCACCAATATGTACCTCATCCAGTCTCTGCATATCGCTCATACCTATCCATCCTAAGGGTGATCATCCACACAAGTATGAAAGATGTCCCAGTTCGCGATATGCTCGCTTTATGAAAAATAGTATATAAAATTAGCGACATAAATATTGAATTCAAATGAATAACTTATATCGAACTTACATAAATACGCTCCACGGTTCTGGCGTGTAAGTGGTCGGAGGATCTATCGAGGAGATACGGAAGCCACGATCGAACCACATATCTGGTTGATAATTTATCTTCGTCCACATCCTCATCCCAGGCCCAGGCAATCCTCGCTCTCCCAAGCGGTAATGTGTATGGTGATAATCAACCCAGTCGACATCCGCTTTACCCCGACCATCGACCCTTTTGAAACTAGGGTCAAATGGGGCTACATCTACTGAATAAAGGCTGACGGCGACTCTATCTGGTAAATGTCACTCAATCCTCTTCCAGCTGATAAGAGTGACTCGTGCTAACCATATGTTAGATCCTGCTGAGCATGTCGATAGATGTCGTGATTTCTCACTATCAGATCACCCATATATAGTAAAATTATGTTAAAACATAATGCATTCTGATATTTGAACTAAAGTGTTATTTGCGATCAACCGTGTTTGCGCAAAACCATCTAGCTCATTTTATAATATTTGACATTATTTTGAGCATATCTCATTCCATTGCAGAATCTGATTTAAACATATATATATATAAGCGTAATTTGAAAGTTAACAATACATACCTCAAACCAATCGAGACCAGACCTCTGCGGATATGAAAACATGTAGAGTCGGTTGAAACCCAATATGAAGGAGGTATAGGCAACCACCATGTTGGCCTGTTGGGCTTAGTGACTCCACTCCCTATATAGATGAGCTAAAACTGCTCCACCCATAGACATCATGCTAAAGGAATCCAGGTCATCCAGGAGTGGTAAATACTGCAGGTGGAAGGTATTGGTCTGCGGAGACCATCTCTCAACCAAGGCGGTCGAGAATGATGATCTAGCGGGATGAAGCGCGGTGACTAACACAGCAGCCCACTTCTAGCCCACGAATGAATTGTCTGCGTGATGGGTCACTCCTTCAGTATAAGCAAGTGTGATCACGGACCAGTCGGTCCTGCAAAAAAAAAAATCTAAGTAAGTGTCAAATAAAAGGTAAGCATCATGCTGAAATGAAAAATAAAATTCACTTACGATGTCGAGGTGGCCGATGCATACGTGAGAGGTAATACTAGGATGAACCTCAGCAGGTGTAGGCTCTAATGGTTGGGTGGCCTCCCTAGCATGGCTATGTCGTTGACGTCTAGCTGGCGGGCGGTGCTCCTCTGCCATCGTACCTGTCAGAAAAGAATCACAAATATAATAGTGTTAATATTGTAAAATCTAAGTAGTGCAATGCAGGCGGCCTAGCATGAAAGCAAATAATTTTGAAGTTAAGGCCATTATCTTATAAATGATTAACTGCTCTCAATTTAGAGACATTACAACAAAAGATCCCAACACTTATATTAATATTTTTTTTTGGAGATCTATTACACCTTCTAGTACTATAGAGTGTTCGACAATGCCATCGTATTGTAATTCATTTCATTCTCACTAAGAGATCATGCTAAACATTAGTTTAACTAACTTCTTAATGATTCCATCACTAATTGGGATGATCTAGCAAAAAGCTTCTTTTGAAATATTTTTCATTAACAAAAATAGTAAGGATAAAAATAACGATCATTAATTTTATCCAAATGAAAGGGGAGATATTGTATGATTCTTTGGAGAGGTTCAAAGACATCCCAAGCAAGTTCATACATCACAAGTTACCAAAGTGGATGCATGTGCAAACTTTTTACAATGAGCTTACCAAACCTACATGCAAATTGATCGATATCACATCCAATGGCAATTTTACAAGCAAATCCAAGAAGTATGTATCATTTATTAATGGAGATGGAAATAAATAATTAACAATATACAAGTGAAAGAATTTTACCCAGGTATGATAGTTGTAGCATAATACACTTATTGTACTCCTCTCTCTACGATGTTTCACTCATTAAACAACTAACGATGTTCACAATAATGCCATCTATGCCCTTGTACTTTATTATTATAATGGAGACAACCATAATAGCAACAAGTGCCAAAGAAACAATCCTTTCAATCAACCACATATAGCAAGTTAACCTTATAAAGAATCAACAAGTGAATACAAATATTCCAACATATACAATCTAAGGTGGAGGGACCATCTTAATTTATCTTAGAATAATGGGAGAAGGAAGTCGTCAAACGGCGTAAAAGCGGCTGTCGAGAAAAAAAAGAAGTTTATATCGAATACCTGGACAAGACGCGCAATGCAAGTCGACCTACGCGGCCGGAAGTTCAGAGAGGGGAGGACCGGTGCTCGGTGAGTTTGAACTCAACGGCGGAGGAAGCGATTTGGGGCGAATCGAAAGGAGATAGGGCGATCGTGCCCTAATAATATATCGGGGCTAGTCGAATTAGTGGTGGCGGCTCCGTCAAGCCGTCGCCCGCCCAGCGGCGGCCGGCTTTGTATCTGGCCGTCGCATTAGTGGGCAGCCTCAATTTCACATGTACGGTCAAACCCGTTGGAGCCGACGCGTGTGATCAATAATTAGCGACTATACCTATTCTTAAATTTTTTTTATTAATACTTAATTACCTAATTAAGATTCTAATAATACTTAGTTTAAAAAAATTGCCATAAAAAATCTACTATGAATTTAAATTTGAGATTGAAGAGCCTATTTATGAGAGATTTTTTTTTATAGAAAATGAGTTATTTTAGTATAGTTCTTCTAAACAAGGAGAACTAAAAGAGAGTTATAAACTATCTATAATACCTAATCCAGAGGGTGCTCCAGAATCTTTTCAATTGCTCGTTCAAGAACTACGATCTTTGTCCCTGGAACTGAATCATTTCCTTGTATATGAAACCCTTTTGGTATGAATAGTTTATCGGTCTGGGCATGGATGTTCTTATTTGGACATTTTGAACAGTTCACAACTCCTGGGTATCAACATGAAGTTTCACGCATAGGTGGTTACGTGTGCCTTATACTCTGCTTGACTTGAGTGCATACACTCTATCAAAGCGACTTCTCCTCCACTATGGCTTACTTGGTCTTTTCAGAATGCGGTAGAAACCTCCTAGTTCTATCTTCCGCTTCACCTTTTTTCCTCCGCAGCGTAGGCGGGAAAGGTTGACTTGAGGCTTACTTAAAGGATGGCCTAATTGCATGCTTCCAGCAAGTGCACTAGTGCTTTGAGGCACCAACGATGAAAGTGGGGGATCTTCCAACCGGTTCAAGCGTGCCCCACCCGCGATCAGGTTGTTACTACGCTTGCCCCAAACGAAGGTTGAATCCATCTCCAAACGCCGACGCCCGAGCAAAGCTACTCACTAAGAAGCTAGCTTTCACGGTTGGGCTCGATGGCTCTATATGAATTAGTTGTTTTCATTTTTGTCTTTTTGTAGGCTGGTCCGGTCTGGCCTAGGCACATAGTGCCCATGTTCTCGAAGTTCTTCAAATCGAGCTTGTGACTCGTCCACTAATCATGGGACCCTTTTGCATAGAAAAAATAGGAACCAAAGACTTCGATGAAAAGAAAAAGAGTTTGACCAGTTTAGATGATTCCGATTACAGTCGAGAGCTCTATCACTTTCGCTTTCAGTTTCTTTCTCGCGCAACTCAAAACACAGTCGAGTAGACATAAGCTAGGTCAGAGGGGACATCGACTCCCAAAATCGGAGCTCTTACTCCTCCAAGCCGAAGTGTGTGTTCCGCTTCGCTAACGCTCGGCTAAGTCGTCGAACCCTTGCGCTGACCGTTCGCTTTGTGTATGCTGTGAAGTTCAATTGTCTCGTATCATCTCGTTGAGTAATGTACCGTCCTCGGTATGAAGCCATCCCAAACTTCCATGGTAAGGGAGAAGGGGGAACAAGCACACTCGAAGAGTGCCGTAAGCGTCAGAATCAAAGAAAAAATATGCCCAATCTGGAATAGAAGTTAGGAAGGCAAGACATAGTACATAATGACGAAGCATTCCTTTGTTGGTAGCAATCAATGATACCATATTCTGGTAGCATTAACCACCACTTCAGTGGATGCTGCCATATGCCTGAGGCAATGATACCGATATTTTAGCAACAAATTCAATAAATCTAAGCATAGTGCTGGGTGTATTGATTTTTTTTTTTTTTTGGAAAGGGAGTGTGTGTGAGTTGTGTATTTCAAGAATAGGTTGGATTTCACCAGGATAGCTTTTTTTTTCTTTGCCGCTTCCTTCGCCCCTTCCCTTCATTTGCCAGGAAATCAGCACATACATTTAGTTTAAATAAAATAAGTATTGCCAGGATTTTCTTATCTATACTTCATTTAGTTTAAATAAAATATGTATTGCAGGGATTTATAATTGGAAAAAGTTATGCACTGAACAATCAGTCCAATGAGGCTTATGTCAAGAGAATTAGGCGATGACAGTAAGACAATAATTATAGAATGATAGTGGTCAGGTGATGATGATTGAACGATGATGATCTGACAGTGATTGTCAGATTACTATGTCTAAAAAATGATAGTCGGATGAGGCAATGATTCGATAATAGTGATTAGGTAGCAATGATGTGGTGAAGGTGACCAAATAATTATTATTGACTAATACTAATTTGATGATTGTGGTAAGTGAGAGTATAGATAATTTTAGTATGTGCGGAGTCCGGATAGAATTTTACACTCATACTCTAATAACACAACATCATATGATGCTTAACCAATATATAGCTCTTGTCTATTGGTTGTAGAGTGCTATGTATTATTGTATATTAATATAATGTTAATTGAATGATAATACACAATATTTATATACAAAGTAATGCACAATATTTCACACTCAATATCCAACACTTTATATATATATATGCTAGTATCACAGTAACATAGTATTAATGAGTTGATTTTTTTTTTTTTTTAAAAAATTATAAATTGTTCGATTAGGCTCCAATTGAATTTTTTCCTCTTTCTTTGGCTCGAAATCGAATGGAGATCGCTCATTTTGAACAAGCTAGCTCGAACTTAATAAAAAATGACTATTAATAATTTGAAAATTAAATTGAGTGCATGAAATTAAAGAAAATATGATTTTCAAACAAATAATATATATACTTATAAACATATTATATTTATCTTAAAAGATTATTAGTTACAATTCAATACATTTAATTTTTGAAATAATTTTATTGTTACAAATTTATGAATATTATATATATTTAATTATTTTTAATAAGAAAAATTTTCGATCTAATCTCGAGCTGGTTTGATCCGTTCTGCGACTGGCTTGAGATCGGCTCAAAAAAGGTTTGATCCTAGCCCTTGGCTCATAGCTCGACTCAATATGTTCAATTCAATCTCAATCCAATCTAAATTTCAATTCGATTTTCTAGCAATCTTCAATTTTCGAGCTAAACTAACAAACTTATGTCACATATTATATTATTATTGGAGTCGATGTAGCCATCTACATGCAATAATTTTTCAAAAAATAATGATAGTGCTATTTTTTATGTAAGACTAAATATTTGTTCATTATTTATATAATTGTGAAAGTTTAGATATTACATATATAAATATATAATAAATGTGATATATATATATATATATATATATATATATATATATATATATATATATATATATATATATATTAAGAAATTTATCTTATTTTTTCAAAACAATTTATATTTCTGAGATTACAACTTTGAAATTTAATTTTGTAATCAGTAGCTAAAATTTTATTTCTATGTTCGTTTTCTCTTACAATTGAGTAAGCCAGTAGGTTACAAGGGTAGGGAAGGCCATGGCCTTTATGATTGGCCCATCCATTTCTATAGCTCCACATTCCAACATATGGATTTGTCTGTATAGGAGGATGTCAACGATTGTGGATGCCTCAAATAAAGCGAAAGAAAGAAATAGATTTGCAGATGCATGTCAATGAAGAAGTTTTTTTCGTTATGCTCTTGTCGCCTAGGGTTTTCTTCTGGGCTACCACCGTTGTTTCCATGAAGATTTATCTGCGCTCTTGCTCAATTTTGACTGATCAGCCTCTCTAATTTTTGACGAGGTCCTTCCCCTATTTTATGGAATCTTCTGCTCTTCACCAGGCTTCTTCTTCTTCCCTTTTGGGAAGACCTCCCCCCTCTTCTTCTATTAACTGGAAAAGCCTCCTTTTCTCTCAGGCCACAAACGCTAATCCCTTCAACCTAAGCTTCATTCAGTCTTCAGAAGAGATTGTGTCATTCTCTGAGGAAGAGATTGCTTATGGCTCAAGACAATGGAATAATGCCCTAGTCGGGTACGCCCTCGGTCAGAGACCTTACTACGACAATTTGCTGCAGGCAATCAAAAAAAGTTAGAATCACCATGGTAATGTTGATCTCATTTCCATAGCAGATGGTTTTTTCTTATTTAAGTTCAACTGTGTGGAAGATTTGGATATGATTCTCACTAGGGGATGTGGTATATCTTGGGAAAACCCTTTATTTTTAAGAAATGGAGCCCTGATTTTACTCCTATTCGAGAAGACTTTAAAGAGGTTCTAATTTGGGTTAAATTCCCAAACCTACCACTATGTTGCTACTCGGAGATCAAGATTTATAAAATCGCTAGCAAGATTGGTACCCCACTAACAATTGAGCCTCTCACAAAAATGGCTATCAGTTCATCTTTGTTAGAGTCAGTATTCAAATCTTTATCACCTCTATTATGACAAATTCTATCACCCTCTCTCTTAATGGTAAAGAATTGGCTCAACAGGTCATTTATAAATGGAATCTCACTCCCTGCAGTTCTTATAATACATTTTCCATAACCCTTCTAATTGTCTGAAATCCCCTAACTACAAGCCTCCTACGGTTGCTCCCTTATGCAGTGCTAGAAGCCAGAATGTGACCATAAATGTTCCTCTTCTTCCCAAGGAACCCAGTCTAGAAAGAGCAGAATATCCTCCCTCTTCTATCCCCCCTACCACTATTGCTTGAACTTGGATTTGCCTATGCCTAACCTTTCTAAAAGCTTAGAATCAGCTGCTGATGATTCTAAATTCTCCAAAGATGAAGACTTTCTTGAAAACAATTCAAATAGTTCTCTTTTACCCCACAATACCAACTCTTTAGGTACTGTCCAGAACCTATTTGTTGCATTCACTAAGTCCTCCATTGATAATGGGGTTGACCTCTCAAAGGAACTTATCTCTAATGCTCTCTCAACTTCAAAGTCTATTAGCCAATTAACCTCAATCGAAGGCCGGAAAGGAAGACCTAAAAGGGGGTCTTCCCAAGCTCAGAAATAATATATGTCAACTCTAAATGTTGTCTCTTGGAATGTGAGAGGCTTCCATAGTGACTCTAGAGTCATTGACTGTAGACATTTTGTCAAGACTAACCAAATCAACATTATATGCCTTCTTGAAACTAAACACTCCATCCCCTCCATTTTCAACTCTTTGGATTCTAAGAACTTCAACATTTTCAAAAGAGAAGATAGTTTTAACAACTTCTTGAATGCCCTTAATGGTCATATATGGATCAAATGGAATGCGAATATGACCTCCTTTTCTGCTCTCATGTCCCACCTGCAGTTTATTCATGGTCGCTTTCCCTTAGCTCTTCTAGAAACCTTTCTTGTCACCTTTGTATATGCTAAAAACAACAATCATAGGAGAAAAGACTTGTGGAATTCCATCATATCCCTTGCTTCCACTATTAGTGAACTTTAGATTCTTATGGGAGACTTCAATTATGCTAGGAAAGTCAAAGAGAAATTAGGGGGTCGTACTTCTCTTCCCAATAAACTTCATGACTTCAATGATTGCATCCCAAAGCTGGTCTGTTAGATCTTCAAAATATGGGTCTTCCTTTTAGTTGGTTCAACCAACAACTTAATAACCCTATCAGATGCTTATTAGACCGGGCTCTTTGTAATAATCAATGGATTACCAAATTTCTTTTTTCTTATTGGAAAGTCATGACTTCTCTCACTTCAAACCACTCCCCCATTTTACTTTCAATGGGCAAGGTGCCAAATCGAAGGCACATATTTATCTATAAAAACTATTGGAGCAAATGTAATGAATTCCATGATATTATTCAGAACTCTTGGAGGTTACAAGTGGGAGGGGATCCCATTTTTGCCTTTTGCAACTGGCTAAGAAATGTTAGAGAGGCTTTAAAAGATATTGACTGGAATTCATTCAATTACAATTTCAATATGATCTTTGATCTAAAGAAGAAGCTAGAAGACATATACCAAAGCCTTCAGTCTAGGCCATCTTGTAAAGAATTACTTTCTGAAGCTCTTGCCACTCAAAATAGCCTAAGTGTAGCTATTGGTTGTGATAATAAATGTGTAATTCAATGGGATAAATGTAATTGGCTCTCCAAAGGTGAGGATGACACCAAATTCTTTTATCAAAGATTCAATATTAAGAGAAATAAGAAATTATATCAGCTCTCTAAATTCAAATGGGAGAGAGCTCAACTCATAAGAGGATATGGCTAAAGAGATTATCTCTTACTACTCTTCTATGCTTAACAATTCCAACACCTTCACTATTGTCATTGGCTGGACATCCCCATTGGCTCTTTTATCTCCCAACAAGATAGTGAAACTCTTATCTCTTCTTTTGCATTTGAGGATATTAAAAACTTTGTCTTCTCTATTGGACCTGATAAGGCTCCTAGTCCAGATGATTTCTTCTAATTTTTTATAGACACTTGGAGTATCACAGGTCCTTCTCTGATTGAAACGGTACAATATTTTTTCTCTTCTTCAAAGCTCCCCTCTAGAGTCAAGCACTTGGCTATTACATTTATCCCCAA
Organism: Cymbidium sinense; assembly: GCA_021442155.1. NCBI lineage: Eukaryota > Viridiplantae > Streptophyta > Magnoliopsida > Asparagales > Orchidaceae > Cymbidium > Cymbidium sinense. Next base: position 71,220,017 of record CM038220.1, on the reverse strand, counting down.
GAGCTCCCATGCTGAAGGTATTAATTACTATAGGCCTTCATCTTTTGCAATATTTTATACAAGATTATCTTCAAATTGATTGCATATAGGATGAAGTCTATTCTGCCCATGCTTATTCACCCGGCCCAAGCTATTTTCTTAAAAGAGTGAGATATTGTGGATAACATCATCCTAGCTAATGAGGTTCTGTATTACTTTAATAAAAAAATAGTCCTAAAAGCTTTTGTGCTAAAATTGATCTCAATAAGGCTTTTTACAATGTCAATCGACACTTTCTCCTTCATAGAATATTTCTTATGAGATTCCCTCCTACCTTCATTAAATGGATAGAAGCTTGTATTCATTATGCTCCATTTTCAATTATCCTAAATGGTGAAGTTAAAGGATATTTCTCTTCCTCCTCGAGTTTGAGACAAGGTTGTCTTTGTCTCTCTATCTATTCTCAATCATCATGGATGTCTTTTCTAGAATGCTTGATCAAGCCAGCAGTGTTGCAATCTATAAACTGATTATTAAGCATGATTGCCCCATATCTCACCTTATATATGTAGATGATATTTTGGTTTTTAGCAAGGCTGAGCTCTCTAATATGACTTGCCTATCTTCTTTACTTTATATGTTCTATAATGAGGGCAACCTCTCCTTTAATGCCGCTAAATCAGTTATTTGCTTTTCCAAATCTATGAATGACCAAACCAGAGAAAATCTAAGCAACATTTGGGGTTTCAGCATAAATCCCTACCTTGGGACTACCTTGGATTAACCATTTCATACTCTAGATGCAAGCCAACAGATTGCTCTAAGATAATAGAAAAGCTTTATCACTGGTTTAGTGGCTGGAAATAAAATATACTCTCTTTTGATGGTAGACTCCTACTTGTTAGATGTATGTGTTAGAGTTATTTTTATTATTGGTTTCGTTCTATCACTTTGCCCAAAAGTATCAGAAATAAAATCACTAGTTTGATTTGGTTAGTGCTTTTTTTCATAACAATGGGAATGATAGTAAACTAATTACCATCTCTTAGACCAAAATTTCTAAACCTCTTCAATATTGTGGGGAACATTCCTAATCTTGACACTCTAAATGTGATATGCAAATCTAAGATGATATGGTGAATTTACAATTCCAACTCCTATCTCTCCTCAAGGTTTTTAGAAATGAATTTTTCTATATTGAACAAAATCACCACCTCCTTAACTCCCTTATGTAGAGAGCTGAAGCTCACTGCTCTAAGAATTAAAGGTTGCTTCTCCCTTCGGGTTTTCAACTCTAGTAGACTCTCCATTTTTCTTTGACCCTTGGTTGGATGGTATTTCTCTTTTTTGAAAAATATAATACTTCTATTTTTTCTTGGTTTAATTGCTTGATGCATACTAAGCTATGTGATGTCATTAGCAATAATACTTGGAGTCTTCCTTACAACTTCTCAACCCTGGACAGTTGCATCACTTTGATTTTCCTAAACTCCCATTAGTGACAAAACTATCAATTGTGTTTGGCTAAGAAAATACTTTTACATTCACAAGACAACTCATTTATATCTTTTCAAGGATCTTCCTAAGCCGGATTGGGGGAAATTCATTTGGTACAAAGGCTATTCTCTCAAATTTGCCATGTTTGCTTGGAAGATCATCTTTGGGGGTTTGAAAATGAAAGATATTTTGGTTCGCAGAAATATAATAATTGACCTGAGGTGTGTTCTTTGCCAAAAAATTAATGAAACACATAATCACCTTTTTTTTAATGTTCCTACTCCATGGAAGTCCTAAAAGACTGCATTCCTATGGAGAATTTTTTCCATATGGGTTGCACCCTTATGCAATTACTCACTCATGCTGATACTATTATTTGCAAGATCACTAAATATTTTTTCTTCTTGCAGTTCCAATTATAGCTCACTACATTTGGTTGGAGAGAAATCACCATATTTTTAACTCTAATGCAGCTTCAAGCTGATGTTACTATCTCTAAAATTCGTTTTGCTATAAGACAGAAAAGTTACAAATGAAATTTACAGAGGATCTTGACGGAAGCTATACATGACCTATATTTTGTCTGATTGTTATTTATCTGTTGTTTTCCTCTGACTCTAACTTAGCTTCTCTGACTCTTGAGTGGCTCTGCCTACCCAGCCGCGCTTATTTCTCTGATAATGCCGCCTTGAGTTGGAAATTTCAATTTTTTTGGAGCAATGATGTTCTTCCAGCATTTTTGTGGGAGACTCAACCGGAAGCCAGGCACTTTTGCACTTTCCTGATACTACGTATTGAAGTAGTCATACAAAAGATCTATCTCCTAAGCTCCTCTTAATTCTATGGTGGCTTCTGAATGTGACTTTGGCTTCCGCTCTGAATTAATTGGGTTGCTGGATCACTGAGCTCTGTTACATGCATGGAACCTTTTTGTTTTTTTTCCCTTTACTATGAATCATTATTTTCGGGTTTCTTTTTTTATCATTCGTTAACTGTAGTTCTGTTTTGAGTTAATCACCATTATTTTTGGGTAGTTTTTCCTTTTGGCTGGGGATCAATTTGCCCTACTTTCAGTTGATGTATTTTTATTTTCTTTATTCTCCTTATTTGTACTTACTCAGTTTAAAGAAAAGAAATCTGGGCGAGGCCCTCATTACTCAAAAAAAAAAAACAAATATATTGCCGGTTCACCTTATTTAAGAATGCAAATCAACCAAAATTGTAGCGAGATTTTTAAAGACAGAATTGTATATGACTTGTTATGTGCTAGAAAATTTATAATAGTAGAATAAAATTTCACGTCTTAGTTTTGTTGGAAAATCCAGCACGTATGCAGATAGTTGAAAAGAAAATAAGAACTCCTAATTTTACGTAAAAATTCCAGAATAGGGGAAAACCACGATCTAAATCAATAAAATACTCCGCTATATATCTGCTTTGGAAAATAAAAAAATGGTTATTGGTGGCGATCGACGATGGTTAGACCGTAACGGTTGTTGGTGGCGATCGACGATGATAATAAGCGGCGATCGGCATGATGGTGATAACGAGCGAACTTGTTCTCTCACTTTCTCTCAATTCACTTAGCTCATTCCCCTTTCACAAGAATGGGTCTATTTATAGATTCGGGAGCATTTTAGTCATTGTAGTAAAAATCACAAACAATTATGAGAATATCGATTCATTTGATCATAGATAATTTTTTGATAATTTAACTATTCAAATGACCTTTGATTTGAATGATATTATGCTCGTTGGATTATCGTCGAGCGATTTTCGTCAATTTGGAAGTCGTTTGATCATCAATTAGTGTATCAAAATTTTTAGGTGTAGTCTTTAAGCAATTCGAGCTCATTTCATCTTCATTTGATGACGTTGAACTTATTTTATTGAGATATTTAATTATTATATAAAATAACATATATCTATATATATTATTTTAAAATTTTATATATGATATATCATGCCTCTTGTCGTTTTAAAAAAAAAATTACGTTAAGATGTTTTGTCACAAAATTGGTATAGTTATAAATTAAAATATAGATATATTACTTAAATTTAAAAATATATGATATGTTTTTAAAATCATCCAGCATATATGTTCCGCATTAGGATAACCTAGTGTAGTTTTTTTTTTTCAATAAAAATTATATTTATTTATTTAATATTTTTTCTTCATTTTGTCATTATTTTTATTTTGTGTTTGTCTTCAGTTTTATAAGCTGTGATCATAGTCATGTGATAAATATTAATTTTTAATTCGACAACGTGTTATCTACTTTTGTTTAAATTTTGCATTTTTTTTAGGATTTTATATAATACTGATATTAACCATTTTGTTGTTAATTTTCGAAGGTTTTGCACTTTTGCTTTCGGGTATTAGGTGATACATATAGGTTTAGTTTTTAACCTATGATCGATGTTGCTAGTTCTTCGGAAGAAAATTATTATATGTGAAGTTTATATGTAATTTTTATATTTAGATTTTAATAGCATAGTATTATATAATGTTTGATCAATACATAGCTGTTATATATTGACTATGTGAAGTATTATATATATAGATGTTGTGTATTATTAAATAATAAATATTATACAAATATATAATACATTTTACAGCCAATACATAATAGTTGTATATTGACTAAATGCCACATAATCAACCTAAACTAAATTATATTTGTGGCATAAGTAATGGAATGACCTAATATGATATCACACCACTATATAACACAGAAGTGTTAAAGATTTTAATATTGTAGAACAATAATCATTTATAGTATTCCACCTTAAAATGAGATATGAACAAACCTAATGCGAAAGTATTGTACTTGGTCCAAATGTTTTCTTTGATAGATTCAAATCCACAAAAGTTAACAATATGGTCCATTAATTTTCTCTTCTATGGTGATCATACATAGTTCATAGTTCTCAATAAGTACATTTTTCACTATTTATTATCATTGACAGAAAACTGTATGTCGCTTAGGGGTGTAAACAAGTCGAGTTTGAGAGAGTCAAATCTTTATTCGTGTTCGGCTCGTTTGAATATTACTTTATTCGTGTTCGGCTTATGTTCTAAATGGCTCGAAATTTTCGTTAGTGTTTCGAATTATTGAAATGGCTCGTCATAAATCAATAATCAAAAATATGTGAGTGAGGATTGAAACTTTATCTTTTGCATAACAAAAATTTTAACAACTAAGTCATAATTGCAATTATATATATATATATAATTTTTTTATTTCGAGCTAAATCAAATCAAACACGATCTAACGAATGATTGTTGTTTCCGTTTATAAATCGAAAATATTTGTTCGAGTTGAACTGCTTAGTTAACGAATGAGCAGACGCTGAACAATTTTTTTAACAGCCGTAATATCACTCGTATATCATCTTTGTGTGGCTGAAAACAAAAGAAATCTTGTTGCATTTTAAAAATTATAAATATTTTTAAGATTTGTGATAAATATCTTCAGACTAAATATTGTTCATTGTTTTTATTGATTGAGGATCTAAGATGCACTGATTAAAAATATGAATTAAACGTTCAAATGTCACCATAAGTTTTAAAAAAAAAATTAAATTTAAAAACATTCCTCGTGAAAGTGTATTTTAGTCACAAAAATGATTCATTTTCCCTAATTAGATCAGAGAGACTAGAACCGCTACAAGTCAGTGGAAAGTATCCTCTACTTGGGGCACTTGGGCCTAATTAAGATGACCCGCAGAAGTTTAAGTTTTGGGAGCAACCTTTTTTTTTTTTTTTTTTTTTTTTGGGAGCAACCTTGATAAGCTGTAACATATAGTGATAGATTAAAGGCTATTTAAGATAGTTAATTTTAATTTATATTTTTATTTTATGTTATTTTTTAAAATATTTATTTGATATATTTTTATATATCTTTATTTTTATTTGTAAAATAATTATATTATTTTTTAAATTATTCAAAATATATATAACTACTAACATCAATCAATTGATAGATTTCATAAAATTATTTTTTTAAATATGATTGATAATTTCAAAGCAATCAAATGAGCTCTTAGCTCTTCAGAAGCATTCAATCTCGGGTCACTAGCTCTAGGGCAACAAATAAATTGAGCATTCAACCAGTTCTTTATGGCTTAATTCAATTAGAGCTTATTTATAATTATTTAATTAACTAATCAAATGAGTTTAAGCGCTTCTGCAAAAATTTTTAAATGAATAAGTTTTAATAAATAATATCGCTAGTAGTCGCGAAATTCTCATCAATGAGCTCGATTATAGCTTATTACAACTCGATTAATGCTTATTTGTGAACAGTTTTGTTCAAATGTTTTAGGCTTCATAAGCTTTAATTAATGCCTCATGTATATTTCTCAACAAGTTGGTCACGAACAAGCTCAATAATGACATGATTAAAGCTCGTTTAATTCAAACAAGCTATTTATTAACAGACTCGATAATCCAAATTAAACTAACCTCATAAACAAATTGGAATCGAGCTCAAGCTCAAAAATGATAAACAAGCTCAAGGTTGAAAACCATCCTAAAAAGTTCTTATTGAGCTTGATCTGAATAATGATAAATAAGCTTAAACTCAAATACGTACATACTCGACTTAACTTAGTTCATTTGTAATCCTAATTGACTCATCGTTTTACCTTATATAGGATATAATTCTTCAATTTGTACCTTCGGGTACTCTACCTCTGAATGTCTTTATATTTATCACAAAATATTGTGCTCAAAATCCTATCCTATATTTTCAAAAGAAATTTGGGTGACGCCAATATTCTGATCAAAATTTAGTTGGAAGATATTTTAAATTTTTTGAATTTATTTTAATATAAGTATAATATAAGACTTGATTAATTATTCATATATTATGCTCATTTTTAAAATAAATTAAAAAATTAATATCATTACAATTAAATTTTGACGAGATTTCTCACCAATTTTCTTCCTTAACATTTTATCGCGTGAAGGCTCAGATGTCTGCTTTGGGTTTCGGTCCATTCGGATGGCGATTAGGATTACAAACTAGCCGAGCCGAGCCGAGTATAGACTTGTTTGAGTTCAAGCTTATTTAACATTGTTGAGCTCAAGCTCGGCTCGAGCTCGATTCGAGTTTTTAGGATAGTGTTCAAGCTTGAGCTCGTTTAAAAAAATCTTGTTCGAACTTGGCTCGAGCTTGTTCGCTAGCTCGATTCATATTGGGCTTATTTGAGCCAGTTAACTAGAACTCGTTTAATGAAATAAACGTGCCTTAATCGAGCTTGTTCGCGAACAGGGTGTTGAGAAATATAAATGATACTGTTTATGAATAAGCTTTAATCGAGCTATAATCGAACTCCTTAACAAGCTTGTACACGAGTTTTAAATGATACTATTCAAGAAAATAAATGAACTTAACAACAACTTACTAAAGCTTGTTCATTTAACAATCGAGTATTTACAAAAGTGTTTAAGCTTGTTCGATTAGTTAAATAAACGAACATGAACGAGCTCTAATCTAGCCAAATCACGAGTAGCTTGTTGAACACTAGATTCATTTGCAGCCTAATGGAGATAATTCTTGAGAATGTTAAAAAGACATCATGTTTGTTTTTGACAGAACTTTAAAATGACTAGTATCTGATTTTCATAGATCTAATTTCAGGCTGAATCAATTATATTTTGAAATATTTTTATTCCATGACTTCTTAAGGGGCCATATTAAATGCAAAGATAATAATAGGGATATTTTTTATGTGAAATTAAATTTTTGAGTATTATGCATATAAATATTAAATTTTGAATATTCAAATATATAAGAATTATGTGGTATGTATTTGAATGCCTAATCTTAATATTCACCAGTAGGGCTATAAATGAACCAGTGCACTTGTTGAACTACTTAAACTCGGCTCGATTAATGCTCGTTTATATTTGTTCAAATTAATAAACAAACAAACTTGAATGTTTTCTGAAAACTTGAAGGTTAAATAAAATAAGCATGAACATGATCATACTCGCTTGTTTATGTTCATGAACATACTCGTTTATTGTTCGACAAATAACTTATTAAATACTTGATATTAAGCTCGGTGATAATTCATTTATTATCCTAAAAATATGAGTAAATATAACTTATAAATTTTTTAATTATATATTTAATAAAAATATATTATAATTTAGTTGTATAAAATATATTATACATTTACTTAAATACTTATATAATATACTTAAAATTATAGCTTTATAAATTATAGGATAAATGCTCAAACTAAAAGATTAAAAATACATATATGAATTATATAAATATTTAACTAAGGCTAAAAGATTACTTTTAAATTGGTGACCCAACAAACTAATGTCACAACTCCTAGACTTAGCGCTAAGTTAGAATCTGAGTCGTGAATCTCGTGGTTTTTTCTTATTCTCGCATTTGCAGTTCACGCCCTAAGCTCTAAACTGACATTATCCCTTGAAGCGAAGCTCTAACTCCTCTCTGCATCGACTGCCATTGTTCATTCTCTCGTCTTCACATTGACTTCCACCGACTACCCCCTCTTCTCAAAGTGACTTCCGTCGGCCGCATCATATTATCAGAATATTTAGCTCTTAATTTTTATATATGCTTTAGTCAAATTACCCCATATTAAATTTTTCATGATTTAATTTCTTTTTAGAATCTAAATTTTGTATTATGTGGAAAACATGGGAGATTTAAGAGGATAGATGTAGCAAAAAATTAGAGAAAACTTAAGTACTCATTTAAAACTCATTAATTAACTCATTTATATGTTCGTTCGATTATTTTAAACAAGTCAAGTACGACTTAAGCTTGAACATAGATAAAATTAAGCAAGACAAGTTTGAGCATCTATACAAAAGCTCGGCTCGAACTCGAACTGAATGTGAATAATTTTTAATTTATTCAAGCCAAGTCTAATCCGATAAGTACTCGGCTCGGCTCGGCTCGATTACAACCCTATTCACTATCTCTCTATATAGAATAGAAATATACAATATACAATTAATTTTATTTCGTCCTTATATATAATTAGGTGACTCATCTACTAATCGGTAAATGATTTTATATTATATTTTAATAGCAAAATATTTAGATAGATTTTATTTGTGAATATCTTAAGATTAGGGATGCAGATGAACCGAGCGTTGGACAGACTACTCGTGACTCGGCTCGATTAGAGCTCATTTGAATGAGCTTGAACACTTCTATAAATAATCAGATTGTTAAATGAATAAACTTGAATAAATTGTTATTCGGTTAATTTATATTCATGAATAATATTGTTTAAAACTTGTGAACAAACTCATTAAGCTAATTAAGGCTCAATTACGGCTGAATTAAGATTTATTTGTGAACCATACTTCTAATTTTTTTTAAGGAATTAGTAAGCTTTAATTGATGCTTCTCAAGTATATTTCTCAATTAGCTACTTGCGAACAAACTGCATTAAGGCTTGATTAAAACTTCTTTATTTTATTAAACGAGTTATTTGTTACAAACTCGATAATATCAATTTGAACTAAGCTTGTGAACTAACTCGAGCCGAGCTCGAACAGATTTTTTTTTAAATAAGCTCAAGTTTGAACACCATCTTAAAAGCTAGAGTTCAGATAAACGAGCTTGATCTGAAACAAGCAGATGCTTAGTTCAGCTCGATTTGTTTGCTAAAGACTAATATTTATAATTTTAAAAGTTAGATAGGTTCAGTCCACATCTAAAACATTTTCTTCACAAAACTAACTCTAGTTGATAATTAAACCAATGAATCAGATTTATTTTTTGAAGAGTTAGCTGGTGCAAATATTGATCAAAAAGTCTGATATTTTGATAAGATGACTAAAAATAAAAGATTTAAATTAAAAATAATAATTAATTGAATATAACTCTTAAAAAATTTGATTTAGAATGATATTAAAAAAATGAAGTGTCTTAAATTAGAATGTTGTATTTAAAAAAAGAGAAAATTTTATTCTATCATTTAAATTATATTAAAATGATTTTAATACTTGTTCAATTATCCATATCAATCTTAAACTTCACCTTCCATTATTTTCAAATCCTTGCTAATATTAAATATTTATTTGTTGGCAACTATGTCATAACTTTTTAGTATTTTAATGGAGTTAGCTCCAATAGTTATAATACAAGCATTTAGAAATAAGTATTAGGAATGTAAGTGAGTTAAGCTGAATGTCAAGCTGACTCCTAACTCAGCTTTAAGCTTGGCTGAATAAATGCCTAATGAGCCGAACTCAATGACCTAATAATCCAAGCTCAAGTCAACCCTTGCTCTACTCATTAGCTCATGTGAGCCGACTCAATTAATAAATATCAATATTAAATATATTTAAAATATATTAAAATTTAATAACTTAAATATGAATCTATTAAAAATATTTAAAGATTTTATCTCATTCTCTTATATCAACAATTTCTTATTAATTTTCTTTTAAATTTCTTTTATTTTCGTTCTAAATAATTTAATAAATCCTGCTGGAGAATAGTCTAAACCCGGATTACTTTGACCTGCGTAAAAGTAAATATAAAAATAAACCGGCAAATAGAGAAGTTTGGAATGACACAATCCACAGATCCTTCATATTCAATAACGTGGACAAGTCGTCGTTCATGATAAATATTACATAAAGTAATTCCAGAACTTTATTGTATATAAATTAATAAGAAACTTCACGAAAAAAAAAAAAAATCAAAGAATTTCCCATGCCCAAATGCATAAAAAAACAGCTTCAGAATCAAAATGGTCTTTGCTGAAATTCATTTATTCTGCGTGTTTCTTCTTGTGCCCTTCCTTTACTACGGGGTCTTCAGCCCTTCTATTTCTTCCTTCAATTCCTCCATCTGAAATTTTAAATATTATCTCATATAGTCATTTAATAATTTAGTAAAAACTATATTATTTGAATATATATATATATATATATAATTTAGTAAAAACTATATAATAAATCCTGCTGGAGAAATATAAGTGAATAGATTAAAATATAAAAATATTTTATCATAAAATTTAAGATATTATAGTTTTATCTTAGGAAATGATTGTCATATAATTATTAAATAGTCCCATTATTTATTTATTTTTTAAATTTTAGAGCAGAATAAATTGAGCTTTTACGTATACAATTACCCTATTTATTTAAATTTATAAATTAGCCACCTTCAATTTTAATTTTTTAAATTGATATTTCAATATTGAAATTCATAACAAAAGCCTAAGCTATGTTGCACAATATTCGAAGGCTCTATATTAATGAGAAAAAGAAAATTAAATAATATATAATATAATTTTTTTATAAATTAATTATAATTTGAGAATTTCAACATATTTTTCTTTACCCATTAAAAAGCATCGAAATGTTAACCCTCTAATTATCATGATAATGGAAAAGAAACCTTTAACAATTAGTCAAGGCATAACCTTGTGAATGATTTCCTGGGTATGGTGAGCGTCTTCTGCTACTTCTTTAGCTACATTCTCGACAAAGAGAACAGCTTCTTTGAGCTTCCCATCTTCAGGCATCTGTTCTGCGATATCTAACGAAACCTTCTCAGCAACGTTGGCTACCTTCTCCACAATCTCTGCCGCGTTTCCCACCGCATCAGCTACGATTTCAACCTCATCTATACATAAAATACAGTTGAAACTCCATTGTTTTTCACCATTTTCAATCATTATTGACAGCTTTCTTTTAATAAAAGTGATGAAATCTTAATTGTATACCTTCTAGACTCGACAGTCTTTTCCAGGACTTGTTCCAGAACGGCAGTGCTGTAGCCAGCAAGGAACCCAAGATCCACTTTGCCCTGTAAGAAAGGAAAGTAATCAAAAGACTTCAATCTTCAGAATATGAAAAATGAATTGGTTTCAAAGTCTTTGAGATTGTCACCAACTGTACAAAGAAGAATGCTGAACTGGAGATGGCTCTAGTCTGGTGTGCAGATTCCTGCGGCTGAATGAGGCTACTCTCACGGTTGGAGCAGGATATCCATGGCTGATCGAAAGCAGAATATGGCGACGATAATATGAACATAAAGGCCGAAAGAAAGAAGGCATCGTGTTTTGGGAACTTTGCTTGCAGTGTTTCTAAGTTATCTTTTTGGCTGACATTTAGGGTTCTTCTTGCCATTTAGTTGTTCTTTCTTTTATATACAGATGGTGGATTTAATAGATACGACATTTCTTTTTCATTTTGTTGTTGTTGTTGCGGGGAAACGTCCCAAGAAGGTATTGTTTCTTGCGTGGAGGCTTTCAGAGTTTGAGAAGTTGGCGGGTACGCTACTTGGCGCAAGGAGTTGGCGTGATAACGTGATGCAAGAAGTTTAACTGAACCTAAGTTAGAGGAGGTTTAATTAGCGGCACTTTGAGTGGTTTTTTTAAGAAGCTTCAAAGCAAGAATTGGTTGCTTCGAAGTTTTGATAAGCACGGGAATGATGGGGTGCTCTACATATTAACTGATCGTTGTTCATATTTTTAATATCCTAACATAATTTTTATAATAATCATCACACTTTTTTAACTATTAGAACTGCTGGCCAACTCAGCATAACATGATCTATATATTGGATCGGTATAGTACTTTCTTGTCTTTTTATATTTGGATTGCTTGTAAATTTTTAAATTTAAGATAACTATTTGCTAAAAGGCAACATAGTTTTCTAATAATTTGGCCTTGAAGACGACAAAATCAATGCTGAAATCCAGGAGAAGGTGTGAGTTGTGAGTAGCTCTTCTTTATAATTTAAGAAAATCTTATATAATTGTATATAGTATAAAATTTTATCAGTAAATTTAATCACAATTATATCAATTACCGATTTAATTTTGTTATAAATTCTTTCCTTTTTTATATTTATATAATTAGAGGTGTAAATGAATCAAATTTGAGTGAGTACACTGCTTAACGTTGGCGACGATGTGATTTTGTCGTAGCTGACATCACATTCGACTACCCGCTATGAAAGGATAAGCACTAGCGGATTTTTTTGCAGCATACCACTTCCTGATGATTCTCCACTCAGTGATGACCTCCTCGATGAATAGATGAATAAATCATAAACTTAGGAGACACTAGTATTCACCGTTGGGAGATGTATTTTGATGGTGTGGCTTCCTCTCAAAGAAGAGAAGAACCATGATTCGAAATCTATTTGTTATAATTCTACTCATGTTTAAAATTATTTGATAATTTATTATTCATGTTTTAGCTTGTATTGACTGTATTAAGTTTGAATTGACACAAATTATTAAAACTTAGGGGCTATTTGGGATTATTTTTATTTTTTATTTTTTATTTTTATTTTTATGTTATTTTTAAAAATATGTTTATTTAGAATATTTTTATATAATTTATTTTTTGTTTTTAAAAATAAATAATATTGTCTTTAAAAATACTCAAAACATCTAAAAGATATATTAAATGTTTTTAAAAACAAACAGTATAAATTTTATTTTAAGCAAAACATAAACAAAATAAAATAAATACATAAAATAAAAAATAAAAAATAAAAGTGATCCCAAATGACTCCTTGATAAATTTTAATTTCTATTTAATAAAAATATCTTATAGTTTTTGACATAATAAATTTTATTTAGTTAGTATTTTATTAAGGGCTATAACTATTTAAATAAATACAAAAATTAATTTCATACACATATACAAAAAAATAGTAATAATAATAATAATTTTTTTATTTTAAGCTAAAATGAGTCAAAAGCATATCAAATGAAGGATTTTTCATGCACCGTTTAATTAAATGAATGATTCAAATACAAATTACTTAAAGAGTCGAACATAAATTATTTATTTACAAATTTTTCTTGATAGTCATAAAACTTTTGAGTTGTAATATATCTTTTATCCAAATAGTTTGACTAAAAGAATAGTATGCGCACTGTTAAAAATGTGTAATTAAGAATTACATCTGGGAATAGAATTCATATTTATTCAGCATTCTCATATAATATGGCTGCATTCTTGAAAGTAAAGCACAGTACAATGCTTTTACCCAATCGATTCAAGCTGTAATCTTCTCTAATTATGTCGGTGGGAAAAAAAAATCTAAAAAATAGAGTAAATTTTCGTAATATGTCATAAATGTAATTCAAATTTGTCAATAATATCAAGATCATTTTTAGTCCAAATAATCTAAAAATACGATCTCAAAAATATAATTAAAATTTAAAATTAACTTATAAAAGCAAATAAATTATAGAATTTATATGTTTAAATTTTTTTTAAAAAAAATGTATGACCAAAATGATGTCGAGAGAAATTTAACAAAAAACGAATCCTCCTAATTGGGGCACCCATGTGATACGTAATGAAAAAATAATAATAAAAATAATAATAAATAACTCAATTCTTATATATTTACATATTTAACACCTAATTTTTAATATTTATACAAATATTACTTAAAATTTTAAATATTTTTATAAATCAATCACATAAAACATATACATTTATAATTTAACAACTTTTAATTTTTGTTTGAACTATCGTATTTTTGTATTTGAATATGCTAAAATCATATTATTAAGAATTTTATAAAAATAAAAAAAGATGAATTGATCATTTACTATGAATTTTAATATTTGAATATCAATTTTAAAAAAAAATTCAAGATAATTAATGTATAAATATAAAAAAATAAGATGATTATATGTAAAAGCTCTAAAATTTTAATATTATATTCAAAATATCATAATCATTAAATGCACCTTTTCATGCATTTAAAAAAATTTATATTTATAAATATCAAACTTCAAATGTTAGATATAAAAGCATAAAAATTATGTCCTATGTATATAAATCTTTCTCAAAATTTTGAAAGCTGTTCTAATATATACATTGACAATGACATCATGAGGTGTTGTGGCGCTAGTAGATTAATATCAAGCAAGGAAAAACAAATTCTCAATAAATTGGTGAAATTTCATTAGTGTTTTCCAGCCCTTACTCTTTTATCTGATCTATTCACTCAACAATAGTTGTTTACTCCCACTGAGATGAACAAATCAATAAAATACAATGCCCCCTCCAAGTTTTTGTTATAGACAATTTAAGTTATTTTTTTATTTATCAACTCCTTTATCCTTTTTATCCTTGTGGTGTTGAGAGCATCAAGGAACTACCCTCTACTTAGTCAATTAGATAACTTGTCGATAATTAACAACATTCGACCGCTACCAGCAAACATCATTGCACCAATATCAGGCCACTGCCGCTAACCATAAATCTTTCGTTGACTTAATCATTTTCAAAGCAGAATGATATGAGAGGCCAAGTACACAATAGTTCAATCATTTCTCAATCAAGTGAGGATATGATATAATGTATTTCCTATTAATAAGAATGAGAATTCTAAATGCTCCTAGAGTTACAAAATAATCACCGCTTATTCTCGATATTAACAAGTTTTATAGTTACTTGGCATCCACCAACAATATCCACTCAATACTTATCATTGTCTTTCATTGACTGACATTGATCAGTTGATATATACTGACATCTAAATTATTATGCCAATCATCTTCTTCATCAACTTAGCATCGACTGCATCCAATTTTTGGATCGCCGATCTCTTTCAATGTTCATCAATATTAGATGTCTATCGATAATAAAGGCCCAACATCTTCCACATCTGATAGCTACCGACTTGATTTATACAATTTCCCTTCCTCTAAAGAGATCGACAAGTTAACCGACTTTAAACGCCCTATGTCGCCTTACATTCCCAACCAACATTCGCTAATCAAAATTCGTTAAGCAATGTCCTAACCTTAATGCTAGTCATCAACTTTTGTTCGTCTACTATCATCTATACTCAAACATTTATCATATAATTTCCAACTCTTAAAGGAATCATCACCATTTTTTTTTTTTTGGGAACGTTTAAAGTGAATTTAATTGCAAACTCACACACAACATATGTGCAAAAACTTGAACCCAAAATCTCTTGGTAGAAAGCTAAAACTCTCAATCAATAAACTAAAATGCTTTGTACTTCATATAAAGAAGAACATTCAAAGGCCATTGTCACCAACTTTCTAGTCAAATAGCATACCCACACCAAATAACAACAGTCATGCTTCACTAGCACTACCAACTAATGCTGATCATCTTTCTTTTAATATTGCCACCTTCTACAGCTAGCTCAAGAGATGGCCATCAATTCAGTTTTTAACTATAGCTGATAAAGAGCATAACTTAATCTGATATAACTCTAGACCAGCAATGAAGAAATGCCTAGTGATTCCAGTACATAGTAGCGTATTGATTGTTCATGTTTCTAAGGCTATCTAGTGACTAATAACTCTCATATGATTAATAAATACAAAGAACTTACACTTTAATCAAGAAAGAGTATCAATTTAGTGTCGAGAGAAGATTCCAGGTGAATGATATAAATTTGTATTACAAGATGCTCACATTATGGGTTTGATCAGTTTGTCTGTATAGCACGCTTCAAGTCTTGCTATTCCCTAACATGAAAAATTTTGCACGAAAAACTATGCGTCAGTTGAATATTTGATTACATCAGCAAATGCATAAAATTTATCTTTCATCGCACATAATCTACGGCAAAAACCTCTGAAAAGCTTTGTGGAACAAATGCAACTGAAACTTTAGGCTTGGACTACCTTCTCCATCATTTCAGCGTCTAGAGAATTTAGATAAGAGATAGACCACAAGAAAGCAGAACAAGGCAAAGAGGATCACATGTAAAACATGGTTAGAACCCTGCTTGAAGATCTTCTTGTTCATCCTCCTTATGTTGTTCTTCACTCCCGCCTGAACTTTGATGAGTGTCATTTGCTGTTTTTGAGAACAAAAATGGTACATCAAATTCCTTAAAAAAGCTCTGAAAAGGCAACAACTGTACGTTTAGTTGAATGAGATTATAAGAGATACGAGAGGGATTAAATCTTAAACCTCAATAAGCACTTTTTTTATGCAATGCAGAATAACGGAACCAAAATTGCAAGTAAGAAGGGATGAAAAAGCTTAACCTAGATTTACGAGCTTCAACACTTATATAATATGCATAATTATAAGAAAATTTAAGAATAAAAATTTTATATTATATATAATTACATAGGACCTTTTTCAAACCTGGTAGGAGCAAGAGCCACCCCTAAACCCTTCCTGATTTTACCAATAACGCACATAAATGAGATTTTTGCAAAAAACTTGTTGATAGAACCATTTCTGGTAATCATTTTGTGCATACTAGAAATTTTAACCCATATTAACAGCCAAACGAGAACTCCATGTTGTTGTTGGCCTTTGTGAATTCTTTGATAAGCTTTCTGAGGTTTGATAGTAGCAGTATACAACAAGCATGTTCAATTGTTAATATGAATGACTTCTATTAATTTGACAATTCATTAGTGGTCTTTTGGTTCATCATTTATGGCTTCCCAAGCATATTAAAGCCACTCATCTTCATCACGGTTTTACAAGAATAGTGATCATCAGCCAATCAGAAAAAGGCTGGCTCTCAATTTTTATTGAAAAAATATATAAATATTATTGAATTTATATACAGAAAGAAAAGAGGAGGTAGCATTTATATAGAAGATAATTTTTTAAATGGAATATATAAAGGATTGAAGCTATAATATCTTCATTTTTTAACTGATTCCAATAAAACTTGTTCCATGAATCCCAAGATTGAGGACCAAACCAGCCGATGCTACCAAAAGCAAGAGTTCTTAGTTGCATCAAAAGAAATAAAAAGTCAAAGAGTAGCACTGGTTGCAATGAGAGTTATGATTTGTTATCACTTGTACTATTAAATTTCATTTCATTCCATTTGAAATAATAGAAATGAGAGTTTAATGATAAAATACTTTTTGGATTAGCATAATTAACAGAATCATAAAGCATAATATAAATTAAAAAATGAAGTCAGCTCTAAATAGATGTATGGATTAAAACTTTATGTCCATATGAGATGCCTCATGAGATTGAAGATTTTTGGGGTCCAAAAATCTTGAAGATTAAAAGGAAATCAAATTGTTGAAAAAAATATATTATGACAACAATATTTGAGAATAATATAGATGTTTAGATTGGGCATACATAATGGTAAGTAAAAGATGGACCAACAAGAAACAAAAAAAGAATTAATATTATAAGATCATGAAAGACATATGGTTAGACCAAATAACGTGGAAGTTATGTGAAAAGATTTTCATAAAATAAATTTATCATTTGACATGAATAAAAATGTATGAAGAATGAGGATTCATAGAGCCAACCAAAATAGTTGGCTAAATGAGAAAATTTTCATTTTACATATTTTTTTATGAGTGTCAATGCCATACAGATAAACTTATGAAATCAATGAGTTGAAGTAGACACAAAGTTATATTTGGTCCAACAAGCTGAAACAAAATGCTTGCACTTCTTAAGAAAGGCTTCCTACATGATCAAAAATTTTACAAAGAAGATCATAGTAAGAACTAGACCTCTTCATGAAGCCTCGATGAATTCTCATTTCAAGGAAAGTCTACATTTAAATGGGATAACGTTAACTAATATTTAAGTATGAGTTGAGGTGGGAATTTTTGCATACAGTTTCAAGTTCATCTAGCTGTGACATTTGTTTGACCAAAACGTACGTGGAAGCAAATATAATTTTCCCAAAGGAAATAATGAAAATGTGCTCGTCATCTAAGGCCCCCAATTGAAAAAATATTGACATATGCTCATCAAGATCTTGAAGATGTAATCTTCCAGCCTAAATTTATCCACCACAACTATCCAGGCCCCGGGCTGTTAAGTTTTGTGGCCTTACGGCCAAACATACAAGGATGAGAAACGTAATTCCATGAATTTATCCGTTCCCTACATGTCTGGTGCACGAACTGTTGGTTACTAGGGAAGTAAATATTAATAATTCAAAGGGGTGTTTCAATCTTTTTCAAACAATACAATTGACATAAAAAGGTTTTTGGCTACTTATAGACCGTGGAAGATATTCAAAAAATTTATGATTCTACAGAGCACAATGACACTTTGGGCTAGGAAATATACTGAAAAAATTAATATAATATTTGTCTATTTAGTCAGGGACATCCAGCTAAATCAAGAGGGTTATCTATATCCATATTTCCTCCAAATAATGTCTTTCTAAATCTACAAATGAATGTTTTCTGATCACTTAATACATCAGTCCCACAAACTGTTACGAATCTCTGGTTGTCCACATCTCCAGTTTATATTATAAAATGAGCATATAATTGGATCAACAGAACACAATATATCTAGTGGCAATATGCTTGGAATCTGATGGGCATGATAAGTATACCATATAGATTATGAATACATCTCCATGTCATATAAACAAAAGCTCTGGGGAAAATCTCATATAATATTCATATGGTGGAACCTCACAGAAATTGAGAGTCAATAGAACTGACAATTACTTAGAATATTTAAGAATTACATTTTAACTCAATGACTCAATTTACCAATTGGCTTATGAAGTCGTTCTGAAACTTTGCCTCTGACTCTATCTCCTGAGCAACCTGCATTGTCAATTTCAAGAAAAGCATTTTAGCATACGAAAACAAATTAAATATTCCAGAAATGAAAGAAAGCTACCAAAGGAGATGATTTTAAATGCAAAGAGAACATTCAAACGAAAGAACTTGAAAAATGACTATAAAAAACAATGGTTAATAGTTGCACTCAGTAACTAATAGAAACACAGCCTCATGTACTTCTCGAAGTCAGGATGCCAGGAAGTAGACCACATACATTGGGTCCTCACTAAATTGTGATTTTTTTATAACACAATAATGACATCAACCCCAAAAAAAAAGTATGAAGGTGCACAACATTATGTAGGGATGTCAAGTTCAAGTCCAACCTGAAAGTAGCATGACATAAATAAAATCAACCTGAATTTGATTCTTTTAATAAACAGATAAAAATCTCAACCCGACCATGGTCTGACCCAAAAAATAACTAAATTGTGATGGGTTAGCATCAACCTAACCAAAAATAAATGTGAATACCTGATTTAGATACAACTCAATAAAAGTAACCAAAAAAATTTATTTTAATATGAGATTTCACTAAAAGGTAACCCAAACTCAACTAGACATGATCTAAACCCAACTTGATTTTTTTGAGTCACTTAAGCTAAATTGAACCCAACCCAAATATTACATGAGTTGACCCAAACAATATAATGCAAAATGATCATAACAAGTAATCATGAACCTAGAATAAATTGACTCTATCATTCTCTTAGGCAGTCAAAAACTCACCTCTTCAAGAATTAAGAGTGGCAATAAAGGAGGTGAATCGGAACAGGTTAGTATGCCAAAAAACAATCACCAAAAGATCCGCTAAGCAATAATACATGATGCATTAATAACAGAGCCTATGGCATAATCTCAACATAACTTATGGCAAGTGATAACTCTAAAAACAACAATAATTCCATATGGAGAATGTTTAGGGAAAACAAAAATGGAATGACTCGCAGGAGGATGAGCAGTGGCAATGGGTGGTCTGGAAGAGTATGTTGAGTTGTACTTGGAGTTTGGTTTGAAAGGTGGTAGTAGGGTGTTTTAGGATTATGGTGGGATACAAGATTTTGGAGAAGGGGGCGTAGGTTGGGGTTAGCTTGGCAATAAAATTGGTGAAGTTTGATTTCTAGTCAGGAAATGTTTGAATGAGGTGGAGTTGGACAAGTAAATCAGGTGGCATTGGCATGGTATTCTAATGTTATAAATATGATTTTGAAAGATATGAATGAAGAAAAATTATGTTTATTTGGATAGAATGAGAAGAAATGATTGTGTTTTGGAATTCTTAATGAAAAAGGAAAGTTCTTCAGATTCTTGCATAATAGTCATAATTTAATGAGGGTATCAGGATTCTAATGGTGATAAACTAATTGCAATGTGTCTAACAAAACATGTAGTCACCTTTCAATGTCTACAATGAACTATTTCTATACTTATTGGTTCAAAGAGTCTCACCAATCTCATAATATCATGGTAAAATATTCACAAACCTAGATGTTATTACTAATTTTTCTTCTTACAAATCACATTTAGAAATTTGATTCTTAAATTGATTAAGCATTCATTAAAAATTCAATTATCTTATCTTAGATTATCATTATATGTAAGTAAGTATTTACCACTCAAGAGAACTTTCAAGTCAACTAAAGTTATGATAACATGTTCTGCAAAATTACCTATCATAATGGGCTATATGCCAAAACCTATCAGCAATACGAACTAATTTAATCTTTTGCTTACTTAACACATTCTTGATCATTCAAAGAATATTAATTAATAATCTTCAAGTTTAGATATACAAAAAAAAAAAATTTCAGATCATATATATCATAAATCAAAGTTGGGGTATCAACCTTGACTTATTTTAATGTTTTAGATTCACCATAACCCTAACCACGGTGAACCTTGTGATTTCTTTAATGATGCCCACAGTATTGATCATCATGACCATCAAAATAATAATAATCTTCAAAAAAATTATAAAGGGTATTTATAATATTTATATTATCTTTGATCTCTACAAAATTTAAAATTATGCAATCGGGTATTGAGACATAGATTGATAAGGCGAGACGTAAACCTCAAGGCATTTTAAGGTGTAAGTATCAGAATCAACAAATTGCGCAAAACAAGCAATATTGTACATACATCAAAATACAAAATAAGCATATATTAATATCCTAATCTATTGGCATATTAAAATGTAACAAATTAACACTGAATATAGTAGGAAGTAATAAATTGTGCATATTATTAAATAATACATTAATACCTTGACATCAAATCATGAAGTAAAAAGTGTTATAAAAATATCAAAGCAAAATTTAAAATTATGCAATTGAGTATTGAAACGTTTTCGCCTATGAAACAAGGCATAAGCCCTAAGGCATTTGAGGTATAAGCCTCACAATCAACAAATTATACAAAGTAAAAAGTTGTACACACATTAGATTATAAAGCAAAAAGTACTATATTAATACCTAACCAACTGACATTAAAATGTAACATATTAACACCTTAATATAATTAGAAGTAATAAATTATATAAAGTATCAAGTAATATATTAATATTATATCAAATCATAAAGAAAAAGTATTATATAAATATCAAAATAACCTAAGATATTAAAAGTAATAAATAATGATATAATAATTTAAAATAAATTTAATATGATAAGATTTTCTCTCCCACTCCAATTAACCAATATCAGAGTAAGAACATCACAAGTAATGATAGTGATAGCGATGTCCAACGAAGTGGATGAGAAGCAAAGAAAGTGTGGGAGTAGTGGTGCATGAGTATCTATCCCAAAATCAGTTGTGTTCATATTATTTGGATAATTAAAATTTATATTTTTTAAAATAAAAATCCTAGATCTAAAAGCATATGCCTCAAAAAAATATAAGATTATGATTTTTTTTTTTAAAGCGATGAAGCAGATTTTGAGACGGGTTTTTTATTGCTCAATTTTAAACATGACAATAAAGTAACATAAGATATCACAGTAATGGCCAACGACAACAATTCAAAATAAAATTAACAAAATAAGTTTTTCTTCTCCACTTCAATTATCTACTATCAAATCAAGAACAATGGTGACATTGGATGCCTAATGTTGTGCATGAGGAGTAGAGAGGACAAGAAGAGAGGCATTTGAGTAATGCTTATTCCTAAATTGATTGCATGTGTGTTAGGACGTGTGTTATTTGGATAATTAAAATTTATATTTGATTAAAAAACTAAATCTAAAAGCATATGCCTCACAAAAATCAAAACAAGGCGTGACTTGAGGGTGAGCATCACATAGCACCAATGACTTTAAAGCCTCAATGCAATTTTTTTAATAAAAAAAAGCGTTGAAGTAGATTTTTTATTGAGCAATTTTAAATAAGGGATCTCTCAAATTCCAATGATCTCTAAAATTGATATGATTTCTAATGTTTTTGGTATGATTAGTCAAGAATGATTAACAACTAGACCTATCGTAAGAGCATTCCTAGCAACCCAAGCTCTAAGGGGGGCAACGTGATTCATATGTTGGGATGTCCTAAGAGGTGCATCATAAGTACTACAATAACATTTGATAAGTTTAAAGCAAGTAAAGTTCTCTTAAATCACTCAAGAAAGTAACACCACAAGAGATTCCTTAGCTATAATTTATAAGTTGGTTCATTTAAAACCTTTGGCCTTTTCAATTTGGCTAAGCATTACATCTAACTCACCCATAGTTCACCCAAACTTATCTTCTAGACTTTAAATATTTCTATTCAATAATCTTAATTTTTAAATCTTCTATCATATAATCAATTCATTCTATATGCTTAGATAATCTTTCATTTTAATATTTTCATGCATCAAGAATTATCATGATATGGATACAAAGTCAACACAAAAGATGTGTTGCATGTGTAATGTACAATTAAATATTTGTTTCAAATTTTAATTACATACAAAATGCAACAACAACAACAATAACAACAAGCCTTAATCCCACTAAGTGAGGTCGGTTACATGAATCCTTCATCTCCATTGTGTCCTATTATGTGTCAAATTCTCATTTAATTTAAGTATACTAAGGTCATTTTTTATATATCTTAACCAAGTCTTTTAGGTCTATTCTACCTTTCAACAAATAAATCTAATGCATCTACTCTCCTAATCTGTCATCTATGTGGCCAAACCATCTAAGCTCTAATTCTCTAATCTTATCTACCACTGAGCTACTCAAACTTTTTCCAACATACTATTTTGCATTTTATCTCTAAGAGTAAAGCCACTCATCCACCTAAGAAACCCTCATCTCGTAAAACTTAACTTAATCTTATGCTTCTCTTTTATTAGCCAACATTCTGCACCATAAGTCATTGCAGGTCTTACCATCATCTTATAAAATTTTCCCTTAAGGCTAGATGACCATCCAATTTGAATTCTACTAATAACATCTCCATCTATTTCATCATCATTTTGAACAATAAAGCCTAAATATTTGAATCGGTCACTCTTATTAATGACTTGTTCACCTAATGTCACAACACTACCACTAGAACTTCTACAACTAAAATTACACTCCATATATTCAATTTTAGATCTACGAAACGAAAACCTTTAGACTATAAAGTTGACCTCCATAATTTCGGACTCCTCTCTAGTCTTATCAACAAAAAAAATATCATCACAGAAAAGCATACACCAAGGAACATCTTCCTATAAATGCCTTAAGAACATCCATAAAGTAAAAGATAAGGGCTTAAAGCGATCCTTGATGTAATCCAAAAGGAAAATATTTTGTCAATCCTCCTCAGTAAATACAACTCAAGCATACATATCCTTAATGACTGAATATAACCAATATTAACTCATTTCTATTTAACTCTCCAAAGAACATCTCTTGAAACTTTATCATAAGTTTCTCTAAATCAATAAATATCATATGTAGATCCTTCTTACTTTCTCTTCTCCATCAAACCTCTTAACAAATGTATAGCATCCATAGTAGATCTACGCATAAAACCAAACCGATTATAAGAAACTTTTGTATCACATCGTAACAATTACTCTCCCATAATTTTAATGTATTAACTTAATTCTCTATAATTTGTACACTTGTATCACCTTTATTCTTAAATATGGAACCAACAAACTTTTCTACTCTAACATATTTAGTCTTTAAAATAACATTAAAAGATTTGTAGAAATTTTGATCTCCTAAACATTTTCACACTTCTATTAGAATATTATCTCCTACGTTTTTTTCATTTTCTTTTTAAAGTTTTCTAACTTCGTGATTAACTAATACGATAAAATGAAATTCTCTATTTTTTTGGTATAGGTTCTAAAATCAATCGTATTTCGATCCTTTATTGAAAAATTTTATCAAAATACTCATCCATTTATTTTCAATATCCTTTCTAAGAAAAGACTTTTATTATTTTCATCCTTAATACATCATTGAACTTATCTCTATCTCTTTTCTTAATTAATACATACATCTTTCACCTTCTTAGATCTAATATATCAGATAAATCACTAAAAGTTTAAATTTTTCAGCATATATATTTAATCTCTCTACGCCACTTTATATTTTTCTCAATTCTCCAAGTTTTACAAAACCAAGTTTTATAACAATTTTTATTTATTATCTTTTCAGACACTCATTCACCACCAACTATTCTTATTAAAAAAAACTTTTCTTTTGATTATATCTTTAAGAACTTTTAATTTCACTCATACTTTTTCCACATAATATTCTTCTTTATCCCAAATTCTAATCTCTTATAAATTTTTCTTAAAATATTTTTATTAACTTTTAATAATAATTTGATTTATTTTTCCTCTTACAACCTTTAATCTTAAAATCTAAAACTAACAATCGATGCCGGTGACTTAAATTTTACTTGACCTACAATCTTTATAATCTAAACGATCTATTTTTCTTATCAAAATAATCAAATCAGTATTTTACTAGATCCATTTTATAAGTAATAATATGTTCATCTCTTTTCTAAAATAAAATATTAAGAATTACAAAAAATCATAAGAAAAGAAAATCTAATATAATCTTACCTTCTTCATTAATCACTCCAAATCCATAACCACCACGAATCTTTTTAAAATCTTCTACCATTCTATCAACATTTAAATCTCCAATAGATTTTTTTTCAGAGTATTTGTATTAATCCTCTAATTCATTCCAAAATTTTCTTTTGAACTACATCCAAACCTACTGAGGCATAACCACTTATAACATTGATAATTTTAAGATAATCTTTAAAGTTTTTTTTTATCTCCATCTATTAATATTTATAATATTATCCTTCAAATTTTAATCTATAATCACATACACCATTTCTTACTTACCAATACCAAAGTTTAAAACCTAAACTATCAATCTCCTCTACTTCTCCCCAACCCATTTAACACATAAAATATTTATCTTCTATGAACCATAATATCTATTAATTCCATTAATTTATAGTAAGAATATATTCCAAGATCCTAACATAATTCTAATTTCTAACTTCTTTGTCCACATCGTAATGTTAACCTTGCTTATTTAACCGCACGCACCGAGTATTTCTAAAGACATTTTTTCATCAGATTCGTCATACAACGCTTGGACGCCCAAGATTTAATACAATGATTTAAAAGATTCATGTCATGATTATTTCAACAAGTTTTACGCTGGAAATCGACTACTTATCGCAACCCTCCACTTTTATCTATAATTACATACAAAATGCAATTATAACAAAATCAATTCTGCACAATAAAAAAAAAGAGAAATTTCAACCAAGTGTATATCAGTTCATTATTCAATGACAATCTAAATAACTCAAACAAAAAAAATATCCTCCCTATCATACTCAATTGATATCAGATTAATAGTAAAGTGGAGTTTTCTAAAGGAACTATGTACGATACTACTTTTTAAATTCATAAAACAAGTACACAAGTTTTAATCGAAATAATATCTTTTTGCAGAGCATGATCCAACTTCAGTCTTGATGAGCATCTTTAGGAAAACCTAAAGCATATCTCTTTAAAAGGTGACAACAATCTTGAAGGAAGAAGGCTCTTGGTCATTCTCTTCTCTTTCTATTTTCCTTATATTCTCTCTTTATTTTTTGACTTTTTTTTCTCTCTAGTTTTTCTTTTTTTGTAATGTCTCGACATAGCTGAATACAAAAGACAGAGAGAGAGAGAGAAACCATTGCAATATAAGTTTATCCTCAGAATTATCCCAGTTTAATCATCCTTTCAATAATAAAGTTCCACGTCCAATTAGAGTGACAACCTAAAGTCTATATACTTTCTATTACATGTGCTGGAAATTTCCTATAACGCCAGAGCATAAACCTTAAAAATCAATTGTCCTAGCAAAGCAATAAATCATCAATGATACAGAATTACTTAGAAGAATTCTCCTATTCCGATTTTTTGTCCATCTTGTATCGTCTGTGTCAAAAAATTTCGATTACAGAAACAGAAAACAGCATCACAAATAAATTCCCCTATTTCCAAAGAGAATTTTGATTCCCACTACTTAGCTATTTTGGAAGTAAAATTACAGCAAACTCCAAATGATAAATTCTGCAAACGAGATCAGAACTAAGAAAAACTCAAAGTGCACGGATTCAAAACTAACTCCTTTCAGTTGCCTAATCTTGCTATGGAGGCCGGTGATCTGCTCGTCCAAATCCTCGTGCATGGGATCAATCCGCAACTGGATCTCATCGGTGCCCACCGACGATCTTGACGTAAGCCCTTCTCTGCCACCAAGAAAAAGATGTAAACCATAAGATTACTAAAAACACCACTGTGGGGGGATGGACAAATGGACAAACCTCGATCTTAGAGGACCAGATCCATAGTGAGGATTCGCCATGGTAGAACTGAGTCGAAGAAACAAGAAAGGGCTGTTTGGTAGCAGAATTTAACCTAAATCCTGCCAAACAACAAAAATGGTAACTTTAAATTCTACAGAATTTTAAATCCCGTTTCTCCTCCTTTTTGCCTTAAGTCCAGGATTTAGTAAATCCCGTTGCAGGTGGATTTACGGGATTTACACAAACTGAAGCGCACGAAGCCCGAAGGTGGGTGAGAGGAAAAAAGACGGTTACCTTCGCGACGCCGCGTTCTCCTTTTTCGGGTAAGGGGAGAAGGACGAGAATTTGGAACGCCGAAATCCCGTCAAATTCCTTCGCTAGCGAGTTCTCGTCGCCACAGTTCCAGGTTTGGTTTTTTCGAGAATTTCGGGTGGAAGAAGACCGAAGGGCAGACGAGGGTTGCCATTAAAATAATTGATTAATATTAATAAAAAGATTTAAGTTTAAATTAATAGAAAGATTTATATACATATCATATAATTAATAAGTCTTATGTATTTATATATCAAATATTTAAAATTAAATATTTATTTATTTAATACTTTTATATGCTAAAAATATATTTTTTATTTTAAAAAATAAATTATAATATTTTTTTGATATAATATTAACGATTGAAATTAGGGGTGTAAACGAGTGGTGTCAGATTCTACCGCTTATTATTATTTTTTTTTCAAATTTACCGTAAATAACTCGTTTATACCGTCTGTTCTCGAAAAATATTCTGTTCGCTTTTAGCCGAAATTTTTTTATATTTTAATAATTTTATTTTTTTTATTTTTAATTAAAAATAATTATTAAAATCTTATGCAGTGAAAAACTGAAATACTATTGACAAGAATTAAAACTAAAAAATATACAATTATATAAAATAATTATATACAATCATAATTATTATTTTTACACTAAAAAAAGCTTTTACAAAAAAAATTAAAATTAGAGATTCATTCAAAGATTTAAAATCAAAATTATATACAGTTAAAATTTATTTTATTAAATTAAATGATTTTCATAAGAGATTCAAAATCATTTTTTACACAAAATCAACACAACTTCAAATACTAATTTATAAACAAAATTTACAAGATCATATATCATATATGATATACAAATTTATAAATTCATAACTTATATAATTTATAAATTTACGATTTACGCTTTCTAAAATAAATTCAACCTAAAATTTTATATGATCATATACAACTTACAATTTCAAAAATAAAAGCTAAGAAAATAATGAAATTATAATTTCCAAATATCAATTTCTAATCAAATCAATTGCTTTAATGTTAAAGTTTTATACCTTCAAGCTCATATCTTCAAAATCCAACAAATCTCAATCTTCAAAATCAATCAGACTTTATGTTAACAAAACTAAAAAAATTATAAAATAAATATTATGAGCTCGAAACTAAAATAAATAATCATCAATGTCAAATAAATTAACTATGAATATTGTATTCAAAAAAGATGATAAAATGAAAGATTAATATTAATAAGACTACTGTAAAAAAAATGAAAATAAGTGTAGATTTGCTAAATTGATAAAATAAAATCACAAAAAATGACAATGAAATCACAAAAAAAAAATAAAAATAAGGCGCGTGTTCCAAAAAATCCAAACTATTAAGCTAACTATCATTGATTAAATGATGACATTCAAAATTGACAAAATATAATCACAAAATTAAATTAAATGTTTGAAAATACATACCAAATATCAACCTAAGTCAGATCTCATACATCTATTTATAGTTTTCATCATAATTATTAATGTGTAATATCACAAGTGATATTACACATTAATAAAGATATGTTCCAAATTGACTAAAGAAGAATCAAAAGATCTTATCATAAAATAACAGGATGCAAAGAACAAAATCACAAAGAATATAATGCACAAAGAGAAAAACCAAAGAAGCAAACAAAGAACCAAACCAAACCATAAAACAAAGAACCGACCAACAAACCTCCTTTGCATTGTTAAACCAAGAATGTAAAGGAAGACAAAGATACCCCTAACTTACCAGAATTACGTAAGTCTATCGGAGAAGAGATGGGAATACAAAGAGATTAGAAGAAAGTGTAAAGGTTGCACCACAAATAATTCAATAAAAGACAATCGAGATAACATTAAGCCTTGCTTAAGAAGAACTCAATAGTCCTCGCAACAAATATGACACAATAGCTCCATAAATCCATTCATTTAATAAACAAGATATAAGTTAAAATCAAGTAAAGCAAAAGCATAATCATAATGATCACATAACAAAACCAAGAGGGATAAAATAAGAAATGAGAGATCAGTAATTTCAGCAACAACAAAAATAGTCAAAAAACCAAAAGGCAAGAAACAACCAATAACCACAAAGACAACCTGCTGGACAAAGGATCCGAAAATCCAAAAGCCACCAGTGGAAACAAAATTACAATTATTACACCCACCATATAAAACTCCATTAAAATCAGATGTAGGTGTGATGGAAACAAAAGTACCAAACATCGATTTAAGAATGAAGATTTGCAAAGCAAATTGTAATCCTTCTTTAGAAGAGTTTATGACTCCACCCATTTGTAAAAGAATGGCCCATTTATGCCCAATTTAAAGTCGATCATTCATCCCAAGATAAAGTTTAATAACTTCACAATTGAAATGCAAGAACAATTATGAAGTTGTTTTGAACATTAACACTTTTAAATCCGATTAATAGTAGGTAAGGGACAAAAAAAAAACTATAGTTTACACATCAAAGAACAAAGAGCTTTGAAAAGCCTCAATGAAACCAATGAAATTCTCATGCCCAAAGAAATATCATAAGTTACTTACTCATGTCCTTCATTTATGCATGGTCAAATCATATATCAAACAAGCTCAAATTTAAAATGATTAGAAAATGAAGCACATAATTCACTACTCCGAGAAGCTGCTTTATTTATTATACAATGAAAACATTGGCCGAAGTTCCCAAATAAAACCGATGACCACAAAAAATAAACTTCAATAAGTTCTAGCACAATAAAGTGATGCCAAGACTATACAAGAATAAGTACAAGATTTGAAGACTAGGATAAGTTCGGGTAAAATTGAAAATATTTTTAGTCAACAAGTATATGACCCTTCAGAGTAGAAATTAAAAATATTGAAAATTGAAAATTGAAACCTTATTAAAGAATGATTGTTGTAAAATTACCGCAATAAACGCTGATATATTGTATCCTTCTCCAAAGCTAAATATTTTCCTAGTTTAACATAAAGGTTCTCCTCCTCCATTAACTCTGTTAAATAAAAAATAGATAATGACATTATAATGAAGTTTATTAAATTTATTAAATAGACTAAATTTAGTTGGAAAAGTACCAAGGATCTTTAATGTAGGTTGAGTGCCTCTAATCCAACTAATATGTAAACAAGTGCATTATTTTGGTGATAAAGAGCTCTATAATCATCAAGAACTCTACCACCAAAGACTAAATAGATTGGATGCAATGGTGATGAAATTGTTAAAACATCCCTAATCTTGGACAAAAAAGGATACTTGAGAGTATTCATCTTCCACCACTTAAGAACATCAAAAGAATCATTATTGCTCAAAAATAATCCTTCATCCAAATATATTTGCAAATCGATTTTGATGGTAATAGAACCCGGCAACAACAAAATCAACAAATCCTAACATACAAAGTTTGATGAAAAGGGCACATCAACTATTGCTTGTGATGATCCAAAAGAGCTTGAAGCACTATTATCTACTCAATATTGATTATATATCTTCCAAATAACATCCTCAACGCTCTTTATCTTGGACTCTACCTCAAAACTAGATATATTTTAGGAAATGTAATGAATTTCATTTTGAGGCGGATCAAGATCAACCACAACCATGAGTAGATGCATTCTCCCCAATATTTGTCAAATTTAATTTTCATAAGTGGCCATTTGCTTGACAAATTGATCCAAGAAATTGCACTCTTCATTAAGCAACTTCTTAACATGCACAGGGGAAGAAACAAATTGGTATGGATAAGAAGAACCTAAAACCATTTTGTCACATTAAAAAAACAGAAAGAAACTTTCTAATGCTCATAGTATGCCATTCAATCTAAGGTAACCACTTGTAGTAATCTCGATAACATAATGAATGAACACACGCGAAATAAAAGCGACTCAAGCATTAAGAAGGGAGTGTTCCAGTAGAACATCAATACATAATCCCTTTGAAGTAGGGACCCCTAACTATTTCCACTTCAACAAACTTATGTAAACGAAGAAGACTTTTGAGGTATTTTCTTTCCTTATTTTAACTGCTATTTGTTGCACCTCTTTCAAACCATCTTGAACCAAGATATTCAAAATGTGAGCAAACATCTAACATGAAAGAAATGACCAAAATGTAACTTCCCTTGAAAAATTAATTTTAAAGTATTCAGAACATCATTATTACTAGATTATCAGTGATAGTAGATACCTTGTCCCGCAAATTTTAATCTAGCAAACAATCACATATAGCATCACAAATAAAAGTACCAGGTGGAGGATCAAGCTCAAAGTCGATGATTCTCTTGCAACCGCCAAGAATCATCATAAAGTGAATTGTTAAGCACATGTAGCCCACTGTTTGATTTGATGTCCAACAATCAGAAGTCAAAGAAACTCTATGAATGCTCTTAAGAAAAGTTTTCAATCTCTCTTTTTTCTTTTCATAAACTTTCATGCAATTACTTCTAATTGTGTTTGTAAATACCCTCTCATAATTGGGATTCAATACCTTCAAAAGAATATTAAACCACATATGCTCAACCATCCTAAACGGATACTCATGCACAATAATCATCTTTACAATTATCTCCTAATCAAGATGATCATAATTTTGGGGTTATATAATGGAATCTCATTTGAATTGACATCAAAAGGCATAAAATTTAATTTTTTTTTTTGCCTTTTGTCCAATTCAACAACTGCTTATTCTTGGCCTGATTTTTTCACATTCCTTCACATCGCAAAGTTATGAAGTTGTGCCGCTTTTGATTTATGAAATTTTCATGATAATATATGCATTGTAAAGAGGTATACTCTCCCCTTAAATACGTATGGTTTATAAAATACTCCCATAATCAAGATACTCTCTTCCTACCTCTCTTAGATTGACATCACTAGTAGTCTCAAGTGTATGCTCCTCCGATTCAACTTGTTGTGAAGTACTTGGTATATCATTACCTACAACTAAATCATCACCACATGATGCGAGAATGATCCACATTACATGATTGTACACTAAATAAAAAGAAAATATGAGTTAGACTACATACACATACACTCTCCAATCTCCATACTAAACTCCATATTCAATGTCTCATACTCTTCTCATTTAATTCAAAAAATTGCAACTCCAAGATATACATAATTTAGCTAATCTACTATCAATTCAAATAATAAATAGTATCCATGCCAGAGACAACAAAATAATGGTAATGTAAATAAATAGTATCCATAAAGAGACAACAAAGTAATGAAACCAAAATAAATAGATTCATGCCAAATGTAAAATTGAAAAATCAAAGAGAGCCCGCAACATATATTTCCAAAATAACAAGAGAGAATAATGGCAAGGACAAATTAGAATGAAGAAAAAAAATTAAAAAATAACGAGTCGCAATATATAGTTCCCAAATAACAGACAAACAGAAATATCGGACAGACAAATTAGAATGAGAAAGAAGAGTAAAAGAAAATGAGAAATCAAACAGAGACAAAGAATATATAGCTCCCAAAATAACAGAATGGTACGTGACAAACCGAAAAGACTTCAAGCATTTTAATAACCTACAAAGAATAACCGAATCATCCACAACAAGCATAATGATAACATGTAGAATATCGTACATGGCATAACCGAATACACTTCAAGCATTTCAATGTGAGGTCTGAGACAACAACATATACAGATATCAAGTGACTAAGTCTACAAATGAAAAATCGAGTCACAAATTGTAAAAGTTAAGAGCATTTCTCCTTTTAACATGAAACCAAGTGAAGCTTGATAAAAGAAGAAAATAATGATAGCAGACATGCAAAGTCGAGAGTCCTAAGTAGAAGCTTGATAAAACAAGAAAATAATGGTGCACAAACCCTGAAATTGGAGATCGTGATCGAGGTTCTGACTATTGCTTACGATATTACCATTGCAATTTGCAACTCAAAACTCACAACTCGTAAGACTCTTGCTAGAAGAGTAGAAATTGGCCAAAAAAATAGACGAGAGAGGGAGTCGGGACTTAGGATTAAATGAAAGTAGAGTCGAGAGGTCAAGAATAAAATGAATGAGTCGAGAGGCAATATCGATATCGCCACTCATTTTATTTTAAATAGCCGTTAATATAAATTCCTACTATGGGATTAACTAATACAAGCTAAAACCTAAACAGTAAACAGTAAGCATAATTATAAAAAAAACTATAATAATAATTACTAATATATTTTAGCTTATTTTATTTAAAAATTTTTTAACTAATTTTATAATTAAATTAAATATCAATTTTAAAAATATTTAATGACATAAATTATATTTTAAATAAAATTTAATATAAATTATTTATTTATTTAAATCGAAATTAACACATCGAACAAAGATTGTTGTTCATTTACTTAACTAAATGTTAACAATGAAGCAATAAATTAACATAAATTAGATGTATATATATATATATATATATATATATATATATATTGAAGTTTGGAATTAGATATATAAATACATGAGAATAATGGGGGTATGTATCTAAATCCCTCAAATTAATATTATTTATAATTCAGTTTAATTATATAGTAATTTTTTAATTAAATTTATATATTTATAATCAATAATTAATTAAAATATTATATTATATTAATTTTTATTAATGATTAATTAAAACACTATATTAAGTTACAATTATTTTTTATTTTTATTTGTATAACTAAAATTCTTACTTTTAATTAATTAATTCATGATAAATCAATAAAAATTTAAACAACAATTCAATTTATTTAATAAAAAATTAATCAATGATTGATTAGCTTAGTAAATAAATAATTAGTTATTAATAAATAAATATTAACTGCTAATTGATGATTAATTAATTTAATAACCTTTTTAATAAATAGTTAAGTAATCTTTAATATAATTAAAAATAATAATTTTAGTAATTTTAATAAATATATCATTAATATATAATATTAAATTTATATTTAAATTAATAAATTTAAATCCTAAAATAAGATGTCAAATAATTTATAAGATTTAATCAAATTTAACCTCTCTCGTTTCAAGTAATTTTTAAATTTTAATCATTAAAAGATTTATTTAATATGATATTACTGAATTTGCTATTACTTGCAGAATAAAAAAAATATTGATTCTATTGTTAGATAGGTTGTTGCTCGTAACTAAACGAGAATAACAATATTTCAAGCTCGATATATAAACGATAACATTAACAATCATTTGTTCGATCGTATGATTTAGAATAAAAAAAATTATAGTGCTAAACTTTGTTATGAAAGACGCCGCGTTCAAATCCTCCTTCATACGAATTTTCTGATTATCAGATTGCCAATTTCAACATCAGCCAAACATAACAAAGAATTTTCAAACTAACACTAACTTAAATATTTCTTGTTTAATTTAACAGAATAAATTTCAAACAAATTACATTTAACAAATTCTCTTCAAGTCTTACATCCCTACTTGCAGCCCGAAAATTGTTCCTTTTCCGAGGGGTCTAACTACTGTGCCCTAGTCAGCGACTATTTAAATTTCGGGATTGTTATAATAAAATGATTAAAAATAGCGGTTAGAAGAATCTTAAGAGAAAATTTCTTGAAAAAAAAATAATAAATTATAAGTTTTAAATAAATTTACATTTAAATTGTTAAACTCTAATATATTTTAAATATATTTTATATTAATATTTTTAAAGAAATAGACTTGAGAGCTAACAATTCAAAATTAACTCAAATTTAACTTAGAAGTGCATGGAGTTTCCTACATGATCATAATCGATATGATATGGTGGGACCTGCCTTAAGATGAAGGTGCATATTTGTCCATCCTCAAATTATTTTTTTTACATTTTGCTCACTCTTAATTTACATTATAATCCCTTAATCTCAAATGATTATTTAATTAAAATAAAATTTTATAAATTTAATAATTTTATCCACTTGCATTTTTTTTTATAAATTTGATAATATTATTTTACTAATTATTTATATTTTTCTTTAAACATATTGGCCTCTCTAAAATAAAAAAGTTAGTTCCTCTCCTAACTACACATTAAAGGCATCACCGAATTGCCACATCCTATTAAAAAAATGGCTTCAATTAATGATTTCTATATATATATCATCTCTTGAAGATGAAAAAGCAGTATATTAAGCCCAAAGTTTGCACGGATTTCTTAATAAATTAGTGATAATACCACTTTGGCAAACTTCTAAAATAAATAAACTTATCTTACTTCCATAAGTGAACCAAACCCTCACTTTTCGAAAATTAAAATATTGAAAAAAACCCTCATTTTATCACAAGCTGTTACCTTACTGAAGTCAAATCATGTAAAATTTAATGTTATAATATCAATTTTGTAACTGTGTTAATCATATTTAACTCTAAATAGGTCTTAATCATACAAATTAAGTTTTCTAATAATTTAAATAATCAGGGATTATGATACATAAATATTAAAAAAATACTGATTAATGAAGGAAAACATAAATGAATCCTAACTACTGAATTAAAAAAAATGATTAGACCCATTTCCTGGTAGAGCTAATCATGCAGAACTACCTCTCTCTCTCTCTCTCTCTCTATATATATATATTTGACCCATCTAAATCTATAAGTTGAAATTTTATTATGATGTAATAGAAACACAATATCTTGACAATAACTATGCATACATACAAAAGATCAATACAGACCGAATCGTTTATCACTTTAGCTTTTCTGTATATATATATATTTGGGCCATCTAAATCTATAAGTTAAAATTTTATTATGATATAATTGAAATTCAAACACAATATCTTGACAATAACTTTCAAAATCTCAAACAATCAGACTAATTAGCACTCATACCAATCACAACAATTTAAATGCATCACTAGTACTATAGAACATGTTGCCTATAATCGATCGTATATAGAACATGTTAGTCATAATTACAAAGAAAATACGCACAAAAAGTAGCATAATGAAATTAAACTATATATCTTTTGAAGTATCACAATGCATGTACAGTGGCATAAAAACCATTTTAACAAAAGCAATGTTCAAAATCCATTAATACATTATCTTATTGATAGGAAGAAAAAGAAAAGGCCATTTTTAACAACATAAGACGCTAATGAAATGTCTAGAATAAATTAAATTCTATGCAAACTAGAAATAATAATCCCATGCTACCATAAAAGAATGTATAACCATCAGTCCCCCTTGCATCAGAGTCATATATTTAACTATGGGAATACTCACAAAACTAAGGCTGAAAATGGCCGGAATCATTCAAGGCTTCCTGCAGGTGATTCACAGCACTATCATAGTTCAGGAATCCCATGAACCAGAACTCATGGTTGTCAACTGACACAATCTGAATATATTTTTCTGCAGAGTTTACTTTGCTTTTTGAAGGATTGACGGATCTCAGTTGGCGCACAGGAATAACAACCTGTTATCAGTTCAATTAAGGATTTAAAAAAAAAAAAAAAAGCTTTAAAAGTAGTACATCTTACAAAATGTTCAGGACAATCAGGTGTATCAGGGAGGAGAAAAGGCAACAATAGACTTGTTTGGCTAAGTACCACATGTGAAATAATCAGGATATTTGAAGAAGAATTAGTATTTTTAAGAGGGGGTGAAAGGGCTTAAACAAATTTTCTATAATACATAACTGAGAAGAAGGATTCATGTGGCCAACCCCACATAATAGTATAGATAACTAACACGAATTTTCTCAAACATAGAGGGATGCCCTCTTTAACTGCACCACTATTGACAATAAAGAAATTGATTTACTCTAAGCTTTAAATTTACAAATTATCATTTCATGAACATTGACGACTGGGGTTTCCAAATTATCTGTTCTTTTTAACGAATGATCACAAGAGCATGATCTAATAATTTAAGATAGAACATGTCACAATAAGGATCACAACTCTTCTAGTCAAGATCTGTTGTTTTGAAAACTAATTTAATTGGAAAAACAAAAGAGGATGAGCATCACTAAGAGTTATGTTGCCTCAATTGGTGTATTAGGATTTAGAGTTTAGGATTTGAATCATGGCAGTGAACTGTTTGCAAAGGAAATGATGATGCTTTAAATCCCACTCTAACTCTAAAGTCTTTAATCAGTTGAGACAAAAAAAAAATTAATATATATGCTTTTCATCGAAAACAAAAATTACAGTTTAGTTTCATGGAGTTTACTTCAACACTGTTTAGGTTAAATCACAAATTTGTTTCTCGAAGACCATATAATTGCAACAAATAAAAAAGAACAAATAAAAAGGGATACAGGACGAAAAAGATTGCTTACTTTGTAGTAGCTCCATTCAGTTTTGTCCATAATTGTATAAGAAAGAGGATTATCACTGCAAAAGGCTAGCTTAGCAGTAGAAAGGTACAAGGTTCCCATAACTGGGCCAGCTGATGTTGACAAGTAACATGCGTATGTCTTTTTAAGCTGCTCTTCAGGAAATGTATCAAAAGTTTGTTGAAAAATCTTCTCGTAACCTCCTTCAGCAATAACTTTGGTTCCTTGAGCTACCCTCCCCAAGGCAGCATCAGCAAAACTAGGTCCTGTTTTCACTGTGTTTGAAAGATCTATTCAGCAGCAGGCACAATATGAATACCAATGAGACATTAAAAAAAAAAGAACATTTAAATAGAATAAATAAATAAGCCTTATTGCATAAGTTTATAATGATTATCTATAAATATAAGCAACAGAATATGAAGGTATAATTAGTGAAACCGAAATTCTACTGAGTAATGAGATTAGATAGAGTAAATTCCCTCAGAAATTGCACCCAAACAAGAAAAATCTAACAAGACACATGCATTCATACATAAAAACCATAAAATTCTTAGGTATTTGCATATCAAATGCCTAAAATTTGATATTTACATTTCTAATACTTTATCTATTCATGAACATGTGCATTCACTTCTAAAAAAATAATAGTAGTGGTATTTTATGTGATATTAAAGATTTTGAGTGTTATTGATGTAAATATCAATGTAGATTTTGAGTATTATTGATGTAAATATTAATGTTTAAGTGTTAGATATGTAAATATATAAGAATTATGTGGTATGTATGTAAATATCCCATATATATATATATATATATATATCAACAATCCATTAAAAAAAAAATTCAAGCAACTAGTTTATGATGTTATTTCCTTCAAATATGAAATCAAGTCTGCCGATATTAATCTATTAACCTAATACTTTATGAAAATATTTGGTGGTCAATAAAAATTTAAAACAAAAAATGAGTCTTGTAATGTCATATACTAAGTACTATGTGCGTTTATGTATGATCTAATGGCACATAATTTTTTCAACTTCTAATCCTAATGTAATCAACACTTTATGCATCAAAATTTATTCATAGATGAATCTAATTTCATCGTAAGATGACTACGATTTGAAAGTATAAAGACTTTAAAAATATTCTTTCTTAAATATATGAGTTGTTGAAAAATATTTAGTATTCATTGGATGATTTTAATTAGTGAAATATAGCTAGACTTTTATGAGGGCTTCTATACAAAATCAAATCATTCACACACCGAAATATACATTATATATATATATATATATATTATTTTTCTCTCAATATCTGATTCTGACGAAAACAACATATGAGGAGGTCCCAAAATTTGTTATAAAAATTAGCAAGTGCATGTATCGAAACAAATATGTAATGATTAGAAAATATTGCTCTAATGGAGACTAAAAGCTATACCTAGATTGGTAAGTACTTATTTGTATTGCTTGAATTTTTTTGGATTGAATTCTAAACTGCAGTTAATGAAACAAAGAGCAAAGCTAAATAAATTAATTAAAATGCAATTTCTAAATCGATTAAGTTGAAGAAAAATTTTGATCTATAATCCCTCTTCAACAATCCATTCTAATGAAGATCCTTAACTTCTCATGATATTATTATTTCAAAAGCGATTGAAAACTGAAAACAATAATTTTCTATGAATAACAATTAATAGACAAACAAAACTCTTCCTCTAATCAACTCACAATATATCTATGTGAGCCAAATAAAAAGAGAAACGCCAAAATCAAATTTTCAAAATGGTTGCAGATACAATATTAGAAAAAGTCTCATATATCAACACACGTTACTCTAAACCAGCCTTAAAAAAATAACTCGTCTAAAATTATTATAGTTTATCAAATCAAATCAATTAATGGCCAATTAATGAATCTGCAATAAGCACATGATAGAATAAGCAATCACATATAAAGCATATCATGGAAAGGAAGAAAAGAACATTAATCAAGTGTCCCAGTACAATTCCATCACAAACTAAAAAAAGAAAATTAGTTCATGACTACATTAATTACACACCTCATGACTCTCTTCAACATGAGAAAGAAAGAAAATAAAAGATGAATCAAAGTTCAATATGTCGTGGTTGTCCATTTCCAGTAACTTTATCATTTTCCCTTTGCTACCCTCTTTTCTCCAGATTCTCTCCTTGCCAAAAGACTGCTAAAGTCCCCTCAAATCCTAAGAAGCTTTCTTTTATAATCGCTCCATTAATCCTTCAAAATAGGTAAGCCTCCCTTTAATTTCTGCAAGTTTAAATTTCAATCATGTATAGCAAAGCCTAGGTGCTGAGGTAAAATGCCTAAGCACCACCTTGCTGCCCACACCCTAAGAACCTGCACCCTGGCACCTAAGCACCAGCCACCAACATGCCTACTTTTTAGAATCCATAAATTATCATCCTTTGCAACAAAAATAACTTCAAATCACATCTCTCATTTGGCAATCATGATCTCACTAGATAAAAATCAAGTAAAAATATGACACATGAAAATCACAATTAATTTGAGAACAAGTAATATATCAAGTGAGAAAACCGTAATTTGTGAGTTAAAATTTACACACCAAATACCACCAAACTTTATCATTTTGTAAATCCTTCAGTAAAACAGTATCACATAAAAAAATCATATGTAAGCCAACAAAATTGTAAACACCATATAGATGAAAAACACTGATGTGACTTTGATCCAATTCAAATTTCTAGAGTGGCCTCATGAATTAAACCAAAATTTTAACTTCACTAAATATTTAAATATTTTGTCCTATCAGGCATTCAAATTGCAAGCGAATCCCACCCACCTTCAACTCCTGATATGTGTCTGTGCAACAACTAATAACACACCCAAGTTGCAGCTTAAATAGCTTTACCTAATTGTTGATTCAAAAGGCTCCAAACTTCATAGGTTTGCTTTTCATGCTACTCTCCACTCAAATAAGCTAAACATGACTTGAAAAGCTATGAATGAATGGTGTCTCCAACAATGAAAAATTAATCCCACATATGTCAATTTTTAATGATCAACATTTTTTTCATTTTGTTTCATTGTTTAATTTTATTGATTTTTTAACAATTTATTGTCACCAAAAGTCCTTTTGACTTGTTTCATTGGAGAATATAAACTTCTTTAACAACACCCACAGTATGTCCACAAGATTTATAAGGCATCCCACAATTTCATCAAGCTATTAATATGCATAAGAACCAGGAATTGCAAGAATGACAATAAGCTTAGGCAAAGCTAATTTATATGGGTAATCAAGCAGTAAGATATAAACTAAATGGAGGAAATTAAAAGATTTTTCTAAACATTTTAACTCAAGTAGTAATTAAATAAGTTTTAAAATTGGGTAAAGATATAAAAAGTTCAACAAAAATTAAGTTACCAAGTTAATCATATAAACTAGCTAATTAATGTATAATATTTTATAATTAAAATTAATTAAATCATTGTCTCATAACAAACAAATAAAACTTAAACCGAGACTCAACAACATGATTTTAATTCATTTCAATTCAAAATAATTCAGCAAGAAAAAAAAACTAGGGGATATTAGAAAAGTCTCTACATAGTCAAAAAAAATAAATCCAAGAACATCAGAGAATTGGATGGTTAGAACTTATATTTATGGAACTCATATTTCAACCTAATTAGGTCGAAACAAACAACGATAATTATAATCATGAAGTAACACAAATTATTATCACAAGCAAGATGATAGTTTTAGTGCTTACACATTGGCGTGTAAAAATCATCAAAGTTCTTTAAAAAGTGTTTAGGCATAAAAACTAGATGCTCCATTGAGACCTTGCCCGAAAAATGATCTCAAAAACATTTTTAAAAGATCCATGTCAACACCTCTTATAATTCTTAAAAGAATTTCAAGGGAAAAACATCTCGTCTAAGAGATTTTCTTCTCAAAGCTTAGACTTGCTACAAAATAAAAGTTTTATGGATAAAAAGATCATATCACCAAGTCATGAAGGAGTCAATGAAGGCCTTAGAAATATCTTTATAGCTAGAGAAGATAGATTTCCTAACTATAATATATTAAATAAAATTATTTTCCGATTTGAATTGGCCCCATGATAGAAAAAAGCTATACAATTATTTTCATTCAAGTAGTAATCCACTTTAGATTTTTAATTCTAATAAAAATTTGCTAAAATTTTATTAAAAAAAATTGAGCTTATCTTTCTCATTGAGACCACCAATCTTAGCATTGGCATTGTCTCAAACAAGAAAATTAGTCTTAACTTTTCAACATTAATAAGAGTTACGCACCTATTCTCTATTCAATAGATAGCCACCAGCCAGCTGAGTTTATAAAGTGAATGTTAAAAAACTAAAAAGAAAAAGAGATAAACCTAAAGCTAAATAAATAAAAGTTTTCAAAAATGATTCATGAAGAATAGATTCAATACCTTAAATAGCCCTCGATAAGAACAAATGAAAAATAAGATCCACTACATGCCAATGATGATGATGATGATGATGATGTTAAAAAAATCTTCAAAAAATCAAGATCAAATTATTAGGATCATTTTACTAATGAAAGTGCCAAACATAAAAAAGGTCCAGCCTTATTATTGTTGTGATAAATTATTCATATTTGAATACAAATGGAACTTTTACTTGAAGAAAGTGTCGAGGAAGATGCAAAGAGTATCCTCACAATGATTTGGATAAGAGACAAAAGACCTAGCTTTGTTGAGAATGGAAAAGAGAGAGATAATGAGACTCTTCTTAGAAACTACTAGAATGAAAGTTACTAAGAAGATTATTGTCAATAAGTTTTCTTTTATGCATGTTGAGTGCCCTGAATTTTGATAGTATTCTATTATTTACAAATAAAATTTCATATTGCTTCATGCATACTATTACATGAGGCTACCTTTTGATGCACCTTAATGAAAAAGTAATGGAGAAACTCTTAAATAGTTAAGTACATATAGTCAAAAAATTTGTCTCACAAATAATACTTAGACATCTATTCAAAATCTTAGTTATTTACAATGATTTAAAAATCAAACTAAACCCATCAATCTAGTCAGTTTAACCATTTGATCTATTCGATTTAAATCTAAAATCATTTTTGCAAAGAATTGTATTAAACCAGGTAGAATTAGTGATTGAAATTATGAACCAATTTTAATGTTTTGATCAACCGAACAGTTTCATATCAAAATCAATTTATTATCGTTCATTTTTATTAGATGGCGATCTATAAATAACTTATGAGTAAGCATACTACTATTTAAATCTATAAACCCCAACCATTTATGAAAAGCATGCTTTTAATATCAAGTTATTGATTTTTATAATCACTCTTTATAAAAAAAAATGATGATGAATTCTTTAAAAAAAGGAATGAATGGAGAAAGAGAATGCACATGATACCTATTTATTTATTTTTATTAAATGTATTAATATTTTGAGTTAATATCATTTTTATGTTATAATTTTTTGTCACGTATTTATATCATTGTTACATCATTTAAGCAACATTTAAATAACTTTTTTCTACGCACAAGTTCATAAGATAGGACTTTATTTATAGTGTAGAAGAAATTCGAACTCAAGATCTTAACAACTTCCAAAGCTCTCACCAATCGGCCTAATTAGTACCCATAGTTAAAATTTAAATAATTTAATTATTGATTACATCATCTAATTTAATCTCAATTAAACCTTTCATTTTTTTGCTTCGATATCCACTATGATTATTAGAGCCTTAAATATTTTATGTCATACAACACATTTCATTTATAGGGATTGGAACTTGCTCAAGAGAATTTTAAACCTCTATCATATTGTTGGTCATAGAGGAAAATATAGGGATGATTATTGAAAGTAGTTTGTTGCGCTTTGTTGATCACCTAAAAAAACCCAAAAGGACT
Organism: Cymbidium sinense; assembly: GCA_021442155.1. NCBI lineage: Eukaryota > Viridiplantae > Streptophyta > Magnoliopsida > Asparagales > Orchidaceae > Cymbidium > Cymbidium sinense. Next base: position 71,176,564 of record CM038220.1, on the reverse strand, counting down.
TAATCTTCTCATTATTCTAACTCCTTCTGGCCCCAAGATTGAACACCTATAGCCATATGTGACCTTGTACAAACTTATACAAAGTGTGTATTCACAGGCACCTGTCTAAGGCTCAATATGCACTTTTCTTAACAATATGAAAATCCCGCATGTTATTTATCAACACAAACAAGAAAATACATTGATGCAAATTACTTTTATAAATATTTGCAAGTAACTCAGACACTCATACACACTTTATTAGAAGTAGTGGAATTGTCGATGTATTTCCTAGTACAATTTTAAGGAAGTGATGTGATAGCACTACAAAAGTTATGATAAACCCTCATTTATATGAACAGTATTTACCTTTATAAGAATCTCAAACCGCAATACACACCTTTGTTGATGTGAAGGGAAATTTAGACATGGTATTAGTGCTCTGCACCACCTATACATCTCTTGGTTGTTCTAATAGGATAGACAATAGAGAAGTGGCCCCAACACATCATACATTGCATCATATATACCTTTCTTTGCATGGTAAGATATCCTGGAAGACTTCTAAGACCCCCTTCTTTAGGGTGACAAGTAAGCACTACCAAATTTTCTAGCAAATCATTTACAACAAACTCATGATAAGTAAGCATGTAAGCCTAAATATACAATTATATTCAAGATCCACAAACATAAAATGAATATAAAAGATATTTAAGTAAATATGCAATAACATAAATACAATAGGTAAAACAATTAAATGTCAACAACACCAACTTCAACAAACAAGAGAAGATACCTAGGGATGTAAATATCAATCAGATGCCATGTCATGAGTATTCAGATTCAACAACAAACAAGAGAAGATACCTAGGACTTATCTTAATTTGCATTTGAAACTCCATGTTACTCAATGTACTTTTCTAAATCTCCAATGAATGAATAGATAGCACAATAAACTCATGTGAGCTTTTTAAAGCCTACAAAATGAAAATTAGAAATGATTTTTTTTCAACTACTAATTATGTCAGTTCCAATGATATTGCAATGCTAATGTGGCTAGAAATTTAATGCTTGAAAAGTCATTTTTTTAATTTATGAGTTTATTCGCATGCCATGTCATGCTCATATTCTTAATCTAACGTTAGTGATGGAAGTAAAACCTTATCTTATTTAGATGTTGGCATAATATGGAATGCAACTTATTTTATGTTTCATGTTGCTTTAAAGCTTCAAAAATAAAAATAAAAATTGAAATATGGGAATTGGATGATGGGCAATATATGACCACGCTAAATGGAAAAGAGGAATGCCACCTAAGAAGGATTGGAAAGTTGCACGTGATTGCATATGATCATTTTTTTATGATTATTATGAAACTACGAATCATTTATCTAGCTGTAGCTCTAAACATTCATTTGTGATTTGTCCCAAATAATTATAGTAGAATTATTGAGGGGAAATTAAATATTTTAAAAGTTGTGGATACTATAAACATATTCTTTTCTGATAAAGTCAAATAGTAGCTTTCTTATAACTATTACATTCTATTAATTTTGATTATTAAAAATTGTTTCTCATAACAAATTTTTTTTAAAATAATAAAAAAGTTGTAGCCAAACAAGATTGTGATTGTTGCCAAGGGAAGTTATGAGAAAACCACACCAAATGGACTCTAAATAAATTCATTATAATTTCTACTTTTAGAGATAGGTTAAACTCCAAGCACACTTGCAATAATGATGTGAAAAGTACTGATATCACCTTAAGTACAATCAAAAAGAAGATGAAAGCAAAATTTGATAAAGAAATTGTGCAAAGATAAATGTGATTCATTAATGGCTGTTCTAGATCCTTTGTACAAGTTGAAAAAGCTAAAGCTTATTTAACTGGAGTCTTCGCACCTCACATTGTGGATTTATTATTGATAAGGTGAAAAGGACTTTGAACCATTAATATGATGGAAATGAAGTTTCTGCATCAATCTCTAGTTGTAGAAATAAACATGAAGAGCATTTAAGTTTTTTTTCATGGTGAATTAGAGGAGACTCGTTTTAGAAAGATGAAATCTAAGTTGGTAAAATTAATAAAAAAGGAAGATGCTGTTCAATGTTGACAAGGCATAACAAAATTGTGATCTTTTGAAATGTCCTATTCTATCACAAGTGGATAGGGATGTAGAAGCCACTCCTATTTCTACTTTAGCACTGAGTCTGCGTATAGCTCTTGTGAGCAACTGCTTGATAGTTTCCGAAGTTTGTGAAGGCACTTTTATGCACACAAGATTGGTTGCCATCGAAGTCTTCTCCCATTACCAGTAAAGAGAGCATAGATGAGCTTGACAAGCTGGAGATAAAGGATATTAATAGCTTTTTTTTAATTGAATTATATAATTTATTGCTGAAAATTTATGTTAAGCATTTTCTTTCTTGTCTCAGAATTTCAAATCTAGCATCTGTAAGCACCTAGGTCGTTTGGACATCAGATTAAAGTTGTGCATTGAAGAAGGGAAGAAGAAACTATTGCTAACTGTTTAATTTGCTAGCATGGATAAATATTGTATGTCATCATTTCATTGTTGTAATCTAATGGGAATTAGAATGAACAGACAGTTAACATACTTGCTAGTATTTATTACAAAGTTATTTTTTAAGATGAAACTATTGAATTATTATTTGTTTCACAATTGCTTCACTTTGTTCCATCTGAAGTATCATGCGTCCATGCTCATTGGTAAACTACATGAAGCTGTGATGAGTCTGAGTGACAAGAAAGGCTACTTCAATCTCTGTGCTGTGGCAGTTTCTTGTTAGATAACCGGTTTCAATGTGTTTACTAAACAAGCTTGAATCATTCCTTGCCCACCCTTACCTAAGGAAAGCTAATATTCCCCAGAAAGAGTTTTTTTTTTTTTTTGCTTCGATTGCCTTTATTTTATTTTATTTAAAAAGCCCATTTCATTAAGAACTATGATGATTGCTTCTTTTGTATAGTAAACAAGTTTTCTTAATCCTTCCTTGCCTACTCGTGCCCCATACCACTCTACACCACCTACTGCTTATATACATGTGATTTTTAAAAGCCCACTATTGTGATTTTTATTTGGTTATGAGTGCACGAATCATGCTTTAAAAATCTTTTTTTTTTCAAGTAAGACTCTCTCTAGCTTTGGTGTGTATTGCTTGAGGGCGTAAAAACGAACTTTAAATAGATATTGAGCAGTAAGTCTTATAGTCTAGAGTTCACTATATAAAATTAGGAGGAGATGCACAAAAAAAATATGTATATAAAATAACATAATTTATAGTTTCTAAACTTTTATCTTAAGCAAAAAAGTCCCTCTTATTTGATGTAGAATAAAAAAAACATATTATTTGAACCAAAAGATAATATAAAAATCACAAGATAGACATTCTATGAGAAATTTAAGAGCCAAAGTAAAATTCTGCAATAAATGAAATTTACAACAAAAAAAAGAAATCAATATGTATCAAATTTGACTAAATCTCAATCACTAAATAATTTAGTAGAAATAATAAGGATGGAAATCACAAATCAAAAGTTCAAGCCCTCAAGCCAAGATAAATAAAAGATTTATCCCCCAAAAGTAATCATCAACACTTATGAAACACTCAAAGAGAATCCACAACCAAGCACACAAAAAAATTGAGAAAAAAATTTAAATTTTATTTTCGTTATCAAATGTTCAATGTTTTTATATGCTTCAGGGATCCTATTTATAAATAAATAAAAACATCAAAAATAAGTAACTTCTCTAGATCCTCTAAGATCTAGTTAAAAAATAGGAACTTTCAATTCAACACACTTGAATTCCATCAAAACTAGCAAGTTTCCAATTCCTTAAAAAACAAAAAAAAAACTTTAGGTAACGTTATAGCCCACACAATCATAAGGGAAACCCTCAATAAAAAAAATATCAATAAACTATCGAAATAGGCTCAGTCGCATATATACTACAATTATATATTGTTAAAGTAACGAAAAGAACCAACTACACATGTTAAGTATCATATTGCAAAGGAAGTTTATAACAAGAGGTGGCATTAAATGCATGTGAATCACACTACCTTGTGCAGCAACAATCACTACATGGAATCAGTAACATATTTAAAAGCCTAATCAACACGTAAGTGATTCCAACATATGAACAACCATGGCAAGCTAGAAAGCCTCCTCAAGTGAATTAATGTTAAGTAACATCATTTCTTCTTTTTAAAAAAATTTTAGTTTAGGTTTTAAGCAAGATTTGAACCTAAAAAGTTTTGTGTTCGAATTCTCCCTTATTACCAAATGTAACAACAATTCTTCAAACTACCTCATGCATTCATTTAAAGTCTTTATTTTTTTATTTCAATAAGTTATATTCATCATAGAGTCGAACACAATAAGAAGTCAAATATTTCATAAACAAAAAATACAATTTGTTAACAATAATTTCATCTCAGCCAAAGTAGTAAATGGTTATAATCCTGATCTTTCACATTGTCTCCATGTCCATTCATTACAATATAGCTTGTCTAGATTGTTTTAAATTCACAAACTTAGTTGAAGCTCAGTAGACATCATTTGTCACCCAAAGCCAAAAGCATCAATGATAGAACATTGGGTATGGAAGGAATAGAACTAACCATATTTTATGGTACCATATCATGAATGGAAATAAAACAACTAACTGCACATATTAAGTATCATTATGTAAAGGAAGTTAATAGTAGGAGGTAGCATTAAATACATGAGAATCACACTACCATATTTAGTAGCAATTACTACAAGGAATCAACTAAATATTTTAGAATCCTATTAATGGTTAGAAAATAAAAAGAAAATAATTTCCAACTCAATCCAATAAAGAAACAGAGGACTCCACAGCACTAGTAGAAGAGCATTGACTTTAATCATGTATTGTGCTTAAGAATAATCAATTTAAACAACTTGCTTGAAATTAATAGAATTGGTCCTATATGGATAAACAGGTCAATTTGGATTCAATTAGGTCGAGGGGTCCAAATTTAATTTACCAACAATCTATTTGTCTCTACAAGTTTAATATTGACTTATTATGGCCTATTCTGAGAGTTTTTTTTGCTTAGAGAAAATTTAAAAAAAAATACAACACAAATTTATAATTCTCATCTCAAAAATTACTTTTTGTGCTTCCGACAAGTAGACGCTTCTAGATTTCCATCCCTTAGCACAGTCATTTTAGTGCATAAGTTTGATGATGGCCATTGATTCTATGAAATCTACAAGGATAGTTCATTCATCTTCTAAATGTTTGTAGATTTGGACATCAAATAATATGACTTCCTTCTAAACACTCATGGATTTTAACTTATCAACTATTGAGTAATCAATACCAAATTCTAGTTCTTTAAGAAATGAGTTGGAAGCCTACTAATGAATCTAAGGCCAATTATTGAATTCCAATTTGTGAGATGAAATGTCAAGTATCAATAAATAATTAATAAATAACTTAGTGAACTATGTAGCAAGCAATCAATGGGTTCTTGGGAATTATCAATTTTTAAAGAGATTTGAATGACAGATGTACCGATAATCAATTTTTTATGCAACAAAGAAGTCAAATAAAAAAATGTCTTAGCACTTGCCATTATAAAAAATGTGATTGAAATATAACATTCATAAAGTACTTTAGTTTACAATATTTTCTACTTGGGATATACTTTTTGCTATTTGGATAACTTAGGCAAAAGTGATTTCATGCCTTCTAGCTATTTTATTTCTTCTTTCTTCTCCAGTTTCCAATTGTCTTTTCAGTTGAGCTAATAAGAAAATTTTTTAGTTTTTCAACTTTGATGAGTTTTTCAATTAAGAATTGAAGACTTGGACCATCTTATATGTCAAAATTAAAGTGCTTATAAGAGGTTCAATATTTTGTCCAATCTTGAGTATGTGGTCACTTATATAATGGAGGCGATCGACAAAAATAATATTTATTTTTAATCTCTTATATAAATATAAGTGAGTAAATTTTTGCGGGGAAAGTGTTCGTTCATCAATATTTTTGATTTTCAACCCATCAAGGTGGAGTACATGTTTCATTAATATCCATATAGTAGGCCTTCTATTGATGGAGTTGATATTAATGCTCCTATACTTTATGGTCATTTTCATATAATCGAGTACAGAGATTCCTATGAAGTTTCTACTCCTAGAGAGATTCTAAGAGTTCACTCTAATACCCCTTGAATCATCTTCATAATCCTATCTTCCATCTCTATTAGAATAACAAATAGAGAGACAAAGAGAAACTTGAGAATCTATAGGAATGTTCTAGAATTTCATTAGATTATACAAAGTATGAGACTTTAATGCAATGACTTAGTGTCCTAGGCCTTCCCCCTAACTCCCTATTTATAGGTTGAAATCAAAATTTGGTGCTACAACAAAGGTCATACAAAATAAGAAAATATATAGCAAGGCTGAACAATTGATTGTTGTCAAATAATTGTGGCATGTAGTCAAATTACAAGAAAATAAATATTAAAAATTGACTAAAATCATAGCTAAATACATGTTAATGATTGGCTGAAATTGCAGCTTGGACGAAGTCGTCAACTTCCCTAATCTATTAAGTAACAATAGCGACCAACTTTTTGGTATAGTCACGCCTTAGGCCGAGAAAGCAAGAAAGCCAGTTATCATGAATCCGATAATGAGCCTACTGAGCATTTATTAATTTGTGGTGAGTTTGTGATGGATTTGGTGAGTTCAATGTGACAAGTTCACTATAATTTTGTCGAGTTCAACATAGCTTTGACAACTTAACAGTGACTTTGATGAGTTCCATACGAATCTGGTAAATCTATATTGAATCTGGAAAATTCATATCAGCCCTTGCTGGTGCACATTGGGCCCAGCAAACTCCTTCTTGAGCCTGAAACCTTGACTCGGTTTGGTTCAAGCAGAGCACATAAAATACTTGAGCATACAACCCATTGGTACATAAGGATAATCTAATTCATGTCTTCGTAATGTAAAATAAAACGAGTAAAGTGAGTGAACAGGATCATAAATAGGAACTTCTTCAAGAGAAACTCATCCGAATCTCTGTACTCACAGTGTTGCCAAAAGTTCCCAGCAAGATCTTCCGTCTTCTTCGCAGTCTCCCCAAACTTCTTGCCCCACTTCCCCAGCACTTCCTTCACTGATTCCATCGTATCTGGTAAAACCTACCCCACATCAACCCTAATTTCCGAAAATATAGATAATGAATAAAGGTAATGCCTTAAATGAGGGGAAAATCTCACTCTTCGAGGAAACCGGTGCGGGGTTGACGTAGGGATTTCCCACCCCCGGTATGGACTCGTGGTCAGCTGCGTCCCACTCAGTCGGCTGCGGCGGCTGTGGTGCCTCCCTAACCAGATCGCTGCTCCAGCTGACGGACTTGGGCGATGAACTGGAAGGATGTGGGGGAGGGTTTTGGACATCGGCAGAGTCGATCTTAGGGTACTGCGCATACTCCATTGATGGTCCTTTAGTACCGGCACCGGCGCCGGCGCCATCGTCAGGGGAGGCAGAAGAGGTTTTCTGGCCGGAGTGATCTGTGGGGGTCTCCATGGTCGACGACCTCGCAGCAATCGCAGAGCACGAAAACGCTCGTTTCGCCTCTTGGTTAATTTTGTTTTAATGTCGATTGTCACGATAATCTGCGACGCGAGGGTTACGTTTCCTTGCGGAACGGGGAATGCTGTAGTCATTAGTCAATGGTCTGTGGGGACGGATCGGGAGCTTTGCGAACCCGCGTCTGAATAGGGATGTGAATTATTTGATTTCAATCAAATAATCAAATCGAATTAAAATTTTTGAATAATTTGATAATTTTAATTTTGATTTTAATTAATAGAAATTTTAGTTTTTGATTTTTAGATCAATTTATTAAATAAAATTTTGAATGGAACTAAATAAATTGAATTTATTTATTATTTGATTAATTTTTTTCAGTCATCATAAAAAATTAAATATTTTTAATACATCAAAATAATTAGTTACTTTTCTAATTATATATATATATATATATATATTACTTTTTTATTATGCAAAAAAATAATATAATGAATATAAATTTCATAAATAATTTTTAAATATAGTAAATTTCAGTTTATTCAAAATCAAACAAAAATAATAAAATCAAATTGTTATTTGATTTGTTTGATTTTATATTCTATTTGGTCAATTTGATCTAATTTTTTCAAAATTTAAAACTAATTAATTTTTAAAAGTCATCATCCAGATCATCTAAACAAACCAAATGCACACCTCTACGTCTGGACCTCGACAGTAAATAATTGTTTGTTTTCAATTATTTACGCAAATTTTTCTGTAATTTCAAAATTTTATTTTTTGAATAAAAATAAAGTTAAACTAATTATTACATTAGAAATTCACCTTTTAATGTATTTTTAATATATTTCACGATAATGGAATTAAGACAATTTTTTTACACATGTGATCATCTTTCTCGTTAGTTGTTGTCTTCTATCACTTCTTGTCATTATCAGTCTTGCATTTATCCTCTATTTTTATCAAAAAAAAATTAAAAAAATATGTTTTTGGTTTACAGTAATCCAAACATAAAAAATTAATCTACTAAATTTATTTTATAATTAATGTTAAATACAATAAATTTAAGTAAGGTGACATTTAAAATACATTAAAATTATAAATACTTGCAATCAAATAACTTCTTAATTATCTTAAGTATGATTTAGTAAAACCTATAAATCTAAAATTAGTAATTCGTGTGTTGGTTAAAGTTTTATCTAGATAAATAATTTGATAAGATTAAAGATTTATATGGTGTGATATTTTATATATTGTAAGTACATTAACTGAATTATATAATTAGCATAATATACTACTTTGATAAATCATGAATTAAAAATTTATAAATGTCATTAAGCATAAAAAAAATCCAATTACTCAAATTAAATAACAAAATTTCTAACTTAATATTTCAGAGTTCATTAATATTAATTAAAAAATTATTCTTAAAAGATTAATTTTAAATATGTTGCAACACAAAAATATCTAAAACCCTTGATATTTCACCCCCTTTTGCTTCTATCTTCAATCCTTCGTGGAAAAAAATATTGAAGGGAGTTGGCTTGCAAAGATATTGATGGTCGTGATTCTTTAGTCCATAAATTCATTAAGAGTCTGTTTGGAACAGTTACAATTGTGTAAAAAAATAGTGGTGAAGTTAATACAAAAGAAACTAGAGTGGATATTATAATTTTTTTAAAGTCAAATCATAATTTTGATAGACGCGACTTGACTTTGTCAATTGAAAATAATAACTTTTCTTTCTTACAATATCCTAAAATAAAACAAACAACAATATTGTGTGTTTTCACACTGTTGCCCCAAACGGTGCCTAAATTGATAATGTTGTAGGATTTAGTAACACTAATACTTATAGCAAAATGAGATTTACAATAAAATAGGATTCATAATAGAAAAGGATTATAAAAATACAAGAGTTTTTTTTTTTTGCCATTCTAATCATTCTAGGAGATTTACCAAACTGATAATTTAGAGGAATATCAAGAAAATTTTCAAAATTATATGAGATCCACTTTCTATTTCCATTTTTATTTATTATTTTAAGTTTATTTTACATATATGTTAACTAAAATATAAATAAATATAAGTTATTTTTATTAAATAAGTTATTGATTTTAAATGGGTGATGATGATAATGACAACATGATAAATGAGATACAAATGATGGGTGATGACGGGTGAAACACGTGAGAAATAATGGCGTGATGATTAATAAAACAAAATGGCGGATCAAGAAAAGGGAAGCAACAATCAACTGAGAAATCATGAATAATAACAGAGCGGAAATAAATAGAAAATGAAAAATAAATAAAAAAATTTAAAAACACTCACAAATTTATTATTATTTTTAAATAAATCTAAATATAAAAATATAAAAATAATTAGTGATTGAAATTTCTATAGCATTGAATACTATTGTATCACATCATCATGAATAAAGTTTATTTGAAAAAAAAAAATTAGATCAAGATATTTTGATTAAGCTATTTATCAATATCAATTTTATACCGAATAAATTTATTTAAAACGAATGTAATATATGATAGGTTAATCAAAATTAATATTTCGTTAATTTTAAAATAAATCTATCGAGTATGAAGCGTATCGTAATCAAAATTTAGCATGCCAATGAGACTTATTTTGCGTGACTTGCCCATAATAAATAATTTAAAATAAAATTATAATCACACAAATGAACATTTTCTTTACCAAAAATAATTAATTTAATTCGTAATAAAAACTAATTTTCATAAAATATGTTGAATTTATTTAATAATATAATTTATAATTGATTGTACTTTAATCTGCCTTCAACCGAATAAGCTCTTATTAGAGGCCTAAACTCTAATTTAAAAATAATAATAATAAGTGGCCAATGTAGAAGACAAAGTTAATCCATCCTCTTACTTTCCAACATGCTTTCATAATTTACTCCACAAGAGTAGGCTATACATCCTAAGTATGTTAGGCCCTCTTTTGGGAGAATTACATGCATGTCACCTCAATTTTATATATTTATAAATCAAAGTTTTTTTATTTTTTTAAACTATTAATTTAAATATTTATGTGTGCATCATCAAATTCATAAAAATGAAAAATATAAGCTAAGCTATTATTATAAATTTATATTTAGATAATAATTTGAAATTTTAAAATAGGAAAATATTAGATTTGTAAATATATAAATATTGAATGGCATGCATGATATTTTTTTATTTTTTATTTTTAATTTTTTTTGAGAAAGTAAGGGAAAATTATGTATGCCCGGGCCAAATAAAATCATGGTCAAAGAGACAATTATTACTTGTCGTAGAAGTTTACCGGTGAATTCATGCATCTTTTATATTACTTTTTAATGAGTTGCATTCATAAGCCATCAGCCAACAATTATTAAGAGACTATTTAGTTGTCTCTTAAAGAAATGTAATATATTTAAATTATTTTAAATAATTTAATTAAAAATTTATAAATATAGGAGTTCATTTTTTTATTTGATTAAATAAATATAATATAAAATATTTTGAAAATTTTGGATATATCCATTGACGGCTGAAGATGATTGAATACCATAACACTTTTATCGATTATTGTATTTAAAATTTGTTCAAATTTTGATAAATTTTAAACACATTACATCACTTTTAAATTTTACTTTATATCTGTCAAATACTAAAAAATTTAAAAATTCAGCCAATAAAATAGAAGTCCTAATTAAAAATAACCAAGGAATCAACTAAAATAATAATAAATAAATAAAACATAGTTGCAATATTGCAGGGCATATTTATGTAATATGTCATCATTGTTTTATTTATATTTATTTATTTGAACATATTGTAATTAATCATGTAATGAATCTATTATCAAACATTATTATATTCCGAAGAAACTCTGATAAAATCGTTTCTTTTATGTAAAAAAAAAGGTCCATCGAGAAATCTTTTGAGTAAGAATACTGTTAAAAAATTAAATTTACAATCCTAACTTAAATTCATGTCGAATCCTCTTAACTAATCATTAAATAATCAATTGTATTTTTTTTTGATTAATCACTTTAATGTCAATGTCCAACTAGAGTTACACATTATTTACAAAACTAATAATTTCAGATTTACCCTTGAAATTCATTTTAAATATTAGAGCAAAAAATGAAGAATAAATCACCAAAAACTGTTTTGTCGAAATTGCTAGTGAAAGAGTCACAAATTGGAATTTGCAATTCATTAGAATGGAAAAAAATAAAATATTTATTAAAGTACTGCCCTAATTCTTAAAAATTATAAATACAATCTTATTATTTTTATCCTTTTTAATTTATCATTCTGATAAGCTGTAGTCAGTTTTAAAAAAAAAATTCATTAATCTAAGGAAATATTTCATTTATTGTTTTAAGAAAACAATAAAATTAATGTAAGAAAATTAAAATATTTCACATATCACATTATTTTGAAAAACAAAAATTTTTAATATATTTAATTAAATTAATTTTTTGTATTTATTTATCTTCTTATCAAGTGTCCTCAAGGAAGAGATTTTCCTCCATCAAATTATAGCGGTGTCAAAATTATCGACGAAATTGAAAAAATTCAAGTTCGGGTTGGGTAATTTTTAGGTCGGTTGAGTTACCAAACAAAATTGACTGATTTTTTGGAATTGACTCAAATTTGAAATTAAATCGACTGATTTTATCTATAAATACGAATTTGACTCAATTTTAACTTAAAAAATATATATAAATAAATAATTCAGGTCGTGTCGGGTCAATTGAGTTTAAGTCAGATCAAAGTTAAATTGGGTTAAAATTTTTGACTCATTTAATAAATAATTCAAATTTAGAACAGATCAAATTTAGGTACTCAATCCGTTCACCTCAATTGATACTACTATCAAACTATTGATGAAAATAGCACTTTTTACAGAAAAGAGAGATAAGGATAAGAAACAAAAGTGGGGTGATGTCAGCAACGTGGCCTCATAAAAGAAAATGAGCATAAAAAAAGGAAAAATATAATTAATTTAATTTACATAATGTGATTGAAATAAATTTAATGCTTGATTAACACTTCCTTGTAAAAGCCATTTTCTTCATTATTTTTCATGTTTCAATTACTGTTTCTGCTCGTAACTATTTTGGCATCAACTCAAATTTTCTTTTAAAAAATAATTGTTAAAGATAATTGACTATAATTAGGTCATTTATGTTTGGTTCTTTGGCAGAAATAGAAATTTGGGTCTGGAATTTATTATGTGTTTAAATATTAAGAATACAAAATAAATGATAAAAACAAAAGATGAGATTTGATATAATTATAAGATTTTTGTATATAATTACACAGCGAGACACTCAAACTCATTTTTTTTTATCCAAAAATAAAATTATATTATCATATATTTTTATAAATTTTAAACAAGTGCTGTCGATGTACTTTTACCTACCTCTTAACAGCTCAATGCATGAATGTTTATTTGCTTAGGAGGTGTTTGGAATCAATTTTATTTTATTTTTTTTTTTTAATTTTAAATTATTTTTGAAAATATATTTATTTAGAATATTTTTTATATTTTTTATTATTTATTTTTAAAAATAAATATTATTATTTTTAAAAATACTTAAAATAATTTTTAAATATTTTTAAAAATAATAATTACAATCAAATGTATTTTATTTTTGAATAAAATATAAAATAAAAATAAAAATATAAAAGTGATCCAGAATAGCTCATGTTCAACTTGTTAAATAATATTTGAGTCATTTGTTAAGTGAGATGAATACAAATAAATATAAACAATACAACTTTATTTAGAAATCAAAGTCTTTCTAACAAAATGTCTTGAAATGTCATGATAAAATGAATATTATTTTTTCTAATTTTTTAACTATAAATAAATTCAAGTATACAATCTTATGTTGTAACTATAAAGTAAAAAAAATTAATAATCACATGCAACTCATAATTATATTTAAGTAAATAAAAGATAGAGAAAAGAAGACGGGGTATAGATGAAGCTATCAACCATCGTAGGGAGAAGCTCTCTAAATAGAGAAGTGAAAAGAGTAACAAAGTTTAGCTTTCATCTACTTTAGCATGCCATCTTTTTTCTTAACAATAGAGAATCCCAAGCACGCGAGGAAAAATAAGAAGGGGGTGGGCATTAGATGCTCTTAAATATTTATCTATCTAATATTCAAATAAATTTTGATATTTATATAAATCACTTTAATTTTTTTTTAATATTTTATTACAAATAATAATATTATTACTTTTTTTTATTTTTTAATGTAAAATATACTTTTTTTTATGCTTAGAAAATGTTATAGTTATAAAGATTAAATTTTAGATGTTAAATATGCAAATATATAAGAATTATGTGTTATGTATGTAAATTTCTCCTAAAGGCTTAGTTGAAAGCACTTTTATTTTATTTTTTTAATTAATTAATTTTTTTATTTTTATTTAAAATTTAATATATTTTATGGTGATTATAGTTTTAAAAATATTAAAAACATCTAAATATTATTTAAAAATATATAATAAAGTTGATTTCAACAAGTTCTAAATTTATTTGAGAATAGTTTTATATATATATATATATATATATATATATATATATATATATATATATATATATATATATATATATATATATATATATATATGTTAATGCTAGAAAATCAATTGCTAGTAAAATATTACATATGAAATTCATACGTATTTAAAGAGTGAACAATAAAATTAAAAGCAGAAAATCTCGAAGAGGAAAAATCAAGAGGCCAGCAAAAAAACTACTATGTATCTATTTGAGTACAAGATCTTCCGATACGGATTACCGAATTATATGAGAAAGGAACAATAATATGTAATACGCGTCAACGACGTAAGAATATGATTGGCTGAGCAATCAAGAAAATATGAAACAATTATCGGCAATACAGGAATAATCACGCAGCAAAACATCAAGGTTGAAGTCATCATGATGAAGACCGGCGAAGATTGGAATCTCGGTAGGATTAAGCTCGGCCACGTGGCGGTGGACGACCGACAAGTGGCGGATTATTGCTTGGAGGATCTTTAGAGCTCTCTCATCTCTCTCTTGCTTGTCTCCTCATATGAAATTTATTTATGGAGGTGGCGTCTGAATACATGCAAAATCCTGCTCCATCATCCATTCATGATGATCATAGTATTTTTGTATTTGAATGCTCAAATGAAGTGTAAGATCTTTTGGCTTGTTGAACCCCGTCGAGAGGCTCGATTTATAATATTTCCATTTGAGCTTTTAGAAATTTAATGATGTCTCAAAGTTTCCAATGATATTTTAAGTCTTGATCTCACCAGGTTCAATTTTGATCGTTTTCTGATCAAGATTCGCGGTAGAGGAATTTTCAGGGTCATATCAATATATATTACAAACAACTAATCTTCAAATATAATAAAATTAAATTTTATTATGATATAAATTATATTAAAATATTTGGATATAATTTTTATAAAAAACAATAAAAAATAAAAAAAAATTAACTTCAGTCATTCAATGTTAGGAGAAACGCTGAAATTGAATTAGGCTTCGTTTGGGAGGGTTTTTTTAGTGCTTTTCTTGAGAGCTGAATTTTAATTCGATACCGTTTGAATATTGTGCTTTTGAACCAGTTTTATCCATCTTGAAAACTTTAGCTCCTTTTCAACAAAAGACAAATAGTTTTTAGGAAGTTCTTTAACCCAAATTCAAATTAAAAACCGAAATCTTACTTGTATATAAGCGACGATCCAATTATATATATATATATATATATATATATATATATATATATATATATATATATATATATATATATATATATATAACGAGATATATTTTACAGTTTTTTAAATTTATTTTTTAAAAATATAATGTAATCATTAATCAATTATTTATATATTATTTTTATTTCAGAATAAAATTTAAAATTTAATTTAATCAGAACATTTATTTTTCATTTTTTTAATACAATCATTCCTTCAACCTCTACTCAGAGAGATTATTATGTATGATGTTCCAATACTTCTGAATTTATTACGTATTAAATATACAATATTGAGGTTATTTTTTAAAAGGTTTATAAGATAGTTTTTAGTTTTTAACATTATATATATAATAGATGTATAAAATATTTTAATTATAATTTAAAAAATAAAAAAATATCAATCAATAATTACTTTATATATATATATATATGCAGTGCTAAAATTATCTTTCTAAATTAAAAATTCAATATCATCATTATATATTTTAATATATAATAAATTCAGATTCATTCAATAACATATGTAATAATTTCTCTTATTCATAATATTAAGCGCTCAAGTCACTGACCCGTTTCTAATGCTAGTAAAGTTTTCGTCTCGGGTTGGTAGGAATGAGTTGTGCTCTGAACGACCATATTATATTTATTTATTTATTTATTGCGTTGTTCTTTTCTATCTTAAAAAAAAAAAAACTCTCCAATCTCTCTTTTTTATTTTCACCGCGAGGTCTCTACCGGCCTTTTAAATTACAGAACTTCCCTTTCCTTCCTCTCCATTGAGAGAGGAGCAGTTCGGGATGTTGGAGAACGACGACTGCGAGGACGGTGATGATGATCGGTGGTCCTTAAATCTCTGCGGAACTGCTCAGCCAAGGTCTCGGCCCGCCTTTGTTCTGGCTGACCAACCGCCACCGTTATCCGACCAAGTTCTCGAGAACGTCCTCGAGAACGTGCTGTGCTTCCTGACCTCGCACCGCGATCGTAACGCCGCTTCCCTCGTCTGCAAGTCCTGGTTCCTCGCTGAGGCCCAGACTCGACTCGAGCTCTTCATCGGCAACTGCTATGCTGTCAGCCCCGCCCGCGTCATCGATCGCTTCCGCCGCATTCAGTCTCTGGTGCTCAAGGGGAAGCCGCGGTTTGCCGATTTCAATCTGGTTCCATTGGGATGGGGTGCACGATTCTACCCATGGGTTGCTGCTATGACCCCGTCTTATCCTTCGCTCCAGCGAATCTGCCTCAAACGAATGACTGTATCTGACGCTGATCTCGTGATCCTATCTACTTCCTTCCCCAATTTCCGAGACCTTTCGCTCATTTGCTGCGACGGATTCAACACCGCAGGCCTCGCCGCCGTAGCTGAGAGCTGCAGGTATCCTCTCTTATCAGATGCGTTGAAATATTAACAATAGTTTCCGTAACAGTGAAACACATCAATTCTGTTCTACAGCCTTTATAAGCTTTTAGATCTGGTTGTCCTGTTCTTGATTCCAGGCGTCTCCGATCTCTAGATTTGATAGAGAATGACGTTGAGGACGACGATGATGAGGTGGTGGACTGGGTGTCATGCTTTCCACCAGGGAAGACTTGCCTCGAGTCCCTGATATTCGATTGCGTTGGTTGTGCAGTGAACTTTGAAGCTCTTGAGGCTCTTGTGGCCCGGTCGCCTTCTCTCTGGAGACTGAGAGTCAATGAGCACATCTCTGTTGGCCGTCTCTTGCGGCTCATGTCCCACCTCAGCTCCTCCCTTCAGGGCATCTCTCGAATCAGCCTTCATGGCTTCCAAATCCCTAATATGCCTGTCCGGTTTTCGTGATCTTGCTCCCGAATACCTTCCCTCAATTTACCCGGTCTGCGCCAACCTTATTTCACTCAACTTGAGCTACGCCCAGATCACATCTGACCAGCTCAAACCAGTCATTACTCGTTGCCACAATCTTCAAACTTTCTGGGTATTGCTAAATTTCAATCTATACTCTTCTTCCCAATCTCAAATCAAAGCAAAATTTCTGGTGATAAATTTTGAATTTATTGTTGTTTTATTTTGAACTTGTGATCAGGTTCTAGATTCGCTGCGTGACGAGGGCCTTGAAATGGTTGCAGCAACTTGTAAAAACCTCAGGGAGCTTAGGGTTTTTCCTTTAGACGCCACAGAGGACTCCGAGGGTTCGGTATCGGATGTTGGATTGGTAGCAATCTCCAAGGGTTGCAGAAAACTCCAATCAATCCTCTATTTCTGTCAGTCTATGACCAACGCAGCCATTATCGCCATGTCCAAAAACTGCCAAGATCTAATAGTCTTCCGCCTTTGCATCATGGGTCGCCATCGCCCGGATCACCTTACAGGAGAGCCCATGGACGAGGGATTCGGCGCAATCGTCAAGAATTGCAAGAAGCTCACCAGGCTCGCTGTTTCTGGGCTGCTCACTGACAAGGCTTTTGCTTACATCGGCAAGTATGGAAAATCCGTGAGAACCCTTTCGGTAGCTTTTGCTGGCAATAGCGATTTGGGATTAAGATACGTGCTTGAAGGATGCCCCAAGTTGCAGAAGCTCGAGATAAGGGATAGCCCTTTTGGAGACACCGGTTTACTCTCTGGGATCCACCAATACTACAACATGAGATTCTTGTGGATGTCTTCATGCAAGGTTTCAGTGAAAGGTTGCAAGGAGGTGGCAAGCAGACTGCCTCACATGGTGGTGGAGGTGATCAGGGACAGGCTGGAGGATGACAATAGCGTCGCTTTGGAAAAATTGTACATGTATCGATCTCTTGCTGGCCCGAGGAAGGACGCCCCACCATTCGTGAAGTTATTGTAGCTGCCAGGTAGCACTAGCAGGAGCTAGCTAGAAGCCTCCCATCTCAATCAGAAATAGCAGATGGTATCTTTTCAGCTGGAAGAAAAGACCATTTCAACCGGCCATTGTTCACAAGTTGAATTTTTTTAGTGAGTTTTCTTAACCCACCGGAAAATATCTTATTCCTCCATCTCTTTCAAAGATCTGCGAAAAAAAAAGAAAAAATCTCTAGCCAGTCAAAAGTAGAGGATGAATTCTTAAGTTAGATAACATGAACCTGATTCTGCTATTATATATATCATGAGGCAAATCGTCTTAAAAAGCAAGGCCGACAGAGAATGCACGAATGGTGGTTAAGAGATGATGCTGACCACCCTTGAGAGTTGTGGCAGTGATACCTACTTCTGTTTTATTCTGCCACTTCGTGGCTTTAATCAGGAGCATCAGTGAATTAGATTCCTTAGATGAAATGATTATCTAATTCTGCAAGTGTAGGGAACTCTGGTTTCTGTCTTGTTTCTGCTATCAAATGCTTTGTTTTCCATTCATTTCCTGCCATCATTTATTTGATTTTTAGAGCAATGTTTCCCCCAAAAATTTTAAGAGCAATGCCTCGTTTTAAAATTCGCAGAGAATTTTTATTCATAGTTCTCGTGGAAAGTCCATAGTTTATCACTCCGGTAAGGCTTGACATGTTCTTCGTGTTTGCTCCAATGCGACAATTCAATTTTGTTTTGGGAAATTTACATACATACCACGCAATTACGTTATATTTCACATCCAAACTTTAATATTTAAATTAATTTTATTTACATAACAATATATTTTGATGTAATAATAAGGATTTAGGTGATATTTATAAAATTAAAGTTTATTAAATATATATTAAAATATGTATGTAAATCTTTTTGTTTTCATAGGACATAATTCTTATATATTTACACAATTAACATTTAAATTTATATATATATACATAAATAATATTAAAATATTTAATATTATATCATAAATATTATCATCATTAAAATTTTAAAGTGACAAACATCTTTTAAATTAATAGATAAATATTATATTATAAATATTAAATTTTAGGTATTAGATATATAAATGTATAGTATGTAAATATCTCTTTTTTATAAAGGAAAAAACTATCCCCTGTTTTTACTCTCTGTTTTTTTTTTTCACTAAAAATTAGCAAACTATTATGTTAAAATGCCCACCCTGCCATGAAAGCATGCCTTCCATGAATTTGATTCTGTAATCATGGAGGTCAGAGTTTTCTCTTAGCCTAATGTAACACAACATAAGTGTTTGCTCGGGTGGAATTATTAGAGAAGATTGCAATGACAAGCTGTGTTTTTTTATACAAACCTTCCAAGGCTTTAAACTACTTTTATGTTGAAGCGGATGGCTTGTTCTTTTCACTCCAAATCACTGAAGTCTTTCATAATATCTCCCTTTTTACTTGAAATTGACTCCTATAACTTTATCATAACTTTTAGCCTATAGTAGGAATATGTGAAGTTTAAAATTTGAGTTTTAGAATTTATAAAATTCATCATTATTAGCTTAAAGCAGATGATTGGAGGAATAATGGCGTCTTCGTCCCAGATCTGGGGTCGTCATCGCGGTCGGGTTTAATAGAGGAGATCGATCCAACCGATCAGGGATCCTGTCAACAACACACGTGGGTTGTGTCGTCCAAAAAATCCTTTATCTTAGTGGTGTTTGTCAGACAATAAGTTAACTTACCAGTTTTTCGCCATTAAATCTTTCATACGATTCACAACTCAAACGACAGATCGGAGCGTATAACTTACAATCGTGATCGTAATATAATAGTTTCATTTGGCAGCAACCACCCGATACACAAATCTTGTCTTTTTATATAGCTAATATCTAAATTTTAATTTTTACGTATATATAACACTTAAATTTTTAATGAAAAGATTTACATTTATACCACACAATTCTTCTTTATATACATATCTAATACTTACTAAATTTAGACTTATCTAGCAATATTTTATGTTTAAAAAGGTGTATTTCTCTTTTAAAAAGTGAGTGATGATATTTTTCAATGTGATATTGAAGATTAAAATATTATATACGTAAAAATTAAAGTTTAAATATTAGATATGTAAATGCAAAAGAACTATAGTATGTATGTAAATTCCCCCTTTTAATATCACATCAAAAAGACATTTGACATAAATTATTAAAATATACACTTTTTTTTATATATTTTAAGTAATTAATCGTAATTTTAAAATAAATATGTGCTATAGGGTGAGTCCTATAATGGGGAAATCAATTCAGCCAAAGGTTTTTTGAGTGGCATTGCCCCCTGTCCCCCTGACCATGAGATCATCCAGTAGTTTTTTTTTTAAAAAAAAATGAAGAGTGTGTTATGTGTAAATATTAATGCAGATAAAATTAAAAATCAAAATATTATTATTTTTTTAATTTATAACAATTAAATCTATGTGACATAGCATTTTCAACGTACAGTTCATATAAAAAAAAAACGTACAGTTCATATCAAAAAAAAAAAAAAAAGTATAAATAAATAAGCTCTGTCAACAGTCAAAATCCGTGGCAGGTGTCTTGTATCTTCTATGTGGCCCAGCGGCGCTCTTTTGCTTTTGCGTCTATTTAGCCTTAATTATTCCAAGATCATGACTCATGACCAGTGTTATAAGGGGGTTCATTTGATTTTTTTATTTTAAGAAATTATATTTTAAAATATTATTTAATTAATAAATATAAATATCAATATTAACTTATATTTTTTTATAAAAAAATCTAAATAATCTAGAATAGATAATTTTATTGTTTACACACAAAATATGAAATAAAATTATTACTTTTTAATATTTTTTTTATCAATAAGCAATTAAATTAGAATTATAAATTTTGTGGGTTTGAATAAATCATAGATGGGTTTACTTGAATTTTTTTAGTATATATATATATATAATAGCTAGAATACAATTACTATAATTTATGCTTGCTCTCAAAATTATGTGTAGAAACATAATATGTGCCACAAATTTCTTTAGTATCATAGTAACATATTTAGTTTATTTGAAGTATAAAAATATTTCTTTTAACAAATGCATCCACTTTTTTAATCCATTCTTCAAAGCAAGCTAAATAAAAATGGAATATTGATTAATTGTCTTTTATACCATAACTAATTATGCCAAACAACCTCATGAAAACTACCAAAATAAGTAGTAATAGTAGTAATGAAGATTTTAAGATATGGGTACTTACTATATTCCTTGAGAATAGTCAGCTAAACAAAACAATTGCTACTTCATTTGCGATAAAATTTGTGATTTCTGACATCATAAGAATTGTAACTTCATTCATTTATTCCCAGAATGGAGAAGCTAAAAATGTAGGGGTCTTCAAAACATTATTGTATTTAACTTTAAATCAAGAGAAAAGTAGACAATTCAAGTGCCAAGGTTCCTAAATAACATTAGAGATAAGAATGGTGTGTAGTAGATTAGTGCCACCAATATCTTTGTGATAAAATATGTCATCTAGACAAATAAGGTAAAACTTTTTAGTGTTAGAGTTGCCATTGATGTGAAATCTTGGGCAACACTAAATGGTTGCTTTTATGCATTCTTTAGGAATGATAAGTGCGCAACATTGCTACTTCATATGGTGTGTTTTAACAATTATAATTTACCTCCCATAGAGAGGCTTTTAGCCTTCTTGCCAACCTATGAGCATTTAAGATGTTATGAAAGGTTAAAAAATAGATAGAAGAACTTTAAAAGCAGAAATGGAAAGACAAAGATAGATGAGTTTAGATTGGAAGCAAGTGAATCTTGAAAGATTAAAAGAAGCTGAAGGGTCTTCAATGCATTTAATAAAGGTGATGGTGCATTTAGCATGATTGATTTGAGGGCCAGTGGGTTAGTAAAAGTGAATCAGTGATAGAAAGTGGGTCTAATTGTAAGAATTTTGGGAGTTATTGTTATAATCTTGAGTTTGAGTTCTCTCTGCATCATAATAAAGTCTTATCTTCTGGACTTAAATGAACGAAAACTTGATTGATGATATTCTTGAGTTCTAAAATTTACTACAGAGGCTTTTGCAAATATTGGAATATCATCAACCTATAGAAGTTGAGAAATAATATTATTGCATTCCAAAGCTAAAGATGTTATCACAGATAGCAATGCAAAAAGAGGTGTAGAGAGAAAGATCATCATCCTTAATTGAGGCCAACCCTAGAAGAAAATAATCCTTATAGACCATCATTTATAAGATAGATTAATGAATACAAAAACCGCTAAAGTGATCGCCTAAAGTGATATCACAAAGTGATAAAACACTGGCCTCAACGTATGATATTGTATGCGCCAAAGTTATAAAATGTCTAAAGTGATATCATACCTCTGATCCCAGCAATATCACTTTAGATATGTTTTACTGTATTAGAGATATATACCTTTATCCAAGATATAAAAAAGTGGAGGAAATCTTTTGAGAGATAACTTATAAAGACTTCCCTCTCCCATAAGATTGCCAAATACACTTTTGATGTCCAACATAGCACAAAAGCAAGAAATAAATCCTTTGTCAAACACTATTTTAGTATTATGCTAAGCATAGATGAAGTACATTAACGATTTGATAGTCATCATCTTGCGTTTTTATTTTGTGGCCTGTTAGGTCTTCCATAGCTTGAAAAAGGTTTTTAGCTGACTAATTATTAAATAATAATAATCATAATTAAATTTTCTCGACATGATAAAAAAGACGTTATACTATATTAGTTGATAAAATATACTCACCTGAAACAATTACTTTTTCATCCCAACTTTTAGAGGATTTTATCTTGTCTATAGAGAGCTCTGGTGGCAATTAAATTAAAAATTAGTGATTAATTTGTACGTTGAACATAGAGCTTTGGCTCTAAACCAACTGCCCCTAAGTCAAACATCTTATTGATAGCACCTATATTTATTATAATATTATATTAGAGATATAAATGAGTTGAGCAAAGCTTAAATAAACTTACATTTTAAATTCGACTAATTAATTGAATTTATGGTTGTGCTCAAGATTACGAGTTAACTCATTATTTAAATAATTTATTATAAAATTAATTTTTAAATTAACTGACTATTTTAATAAAATTAAAAAAAACAAAAATTTGTGTGGTGGTAACAATAAAGTATTTGAGACAATAACAAGAGATTAATTCCATATACTTTTTATAATAATTTTATTGTTAAGTCTTTAATTCCCAATTTATTGTAAGTGTATTTTATATATTTTTTAATTAATTGGTTCAAAATGTGAGTCAAATTGAGGTGAGTTAAGCATGTACACGAGTTTACAAATAAATTTGGTTAAAATCTTAAAAAAAAAAAGTTTAGACCGTAAGTTATTTATAAAGTTAATGACACACACATCATTAAACTCACATATATCAATAACTATTTTGATTTTGTCGACTTAGGCTCCGCGGTGAGGTGCAGTTTGCATCACACTATAGTGATATTTTGGACACTATATTTCATTTGTATTTTGAGAAATCTGTGATGAGAAAGTTATGCTTTCAACTTGGCTTGGCTACCTGTGGTGTTGGTCAAAAAGCTACATTTTAATTTTTGTAAAATAAAATAAATTATATACCCAATGCAACTTCTTCAAATGACTGCTTCTTCTACAACACATTCACAATTAATTTTTTTTATATTGCTTGAGTTGTCCTAATTAGACCCTTAATAATCATTCTCAATATATAATTAATTAACAAATTTTGTAACTGGAAAAATGATACGATAACAATGAAAAAGAATTTTATGCTTTTAACTTTTAATTCTCTAAGGTGTATGGGTGTAAGTGAGCCGAATTGGATCAAACTCAAGCCTTTTATAAGCTCATGAGCTCGGCTTGTCGAGCCACGAGCTTGAGCTAGAGCTCAGTTTAGAACAACTTTGATAGCGAAGAGCAAAAGGGAGAAGGAGGAGCTAATGAATCGAGCTCAAGCTCAACATTTTCCGAGTTGAGCAAAAATTCGATATGATTCTAATTTGACTCAACTCATTTATAATCTTATTAAGTCATTATGATTTACTAATTTATCTAAATAAAATGCACAACAATCGTAAAACTTTTCCCACTTTAAAATTAATATTTTTGGTCTTTTGCAATTAATCTTTAGGTGTCGCAACTCTTCTTATTCTCTTTTATTTCTGTGGTGCCATTCTATCCTCCGTCGCGAGAAAATATTCGTCCGAGTCGTAGCTTTTGGACTCCAATCCATAGACGCGTGTCCGTATTTTTTTCCCATTTTAGCGGTTATGAGCGATATAACGGATGGCGTAAAGGGATGGCGTATTCGACGCATTACTCCACCCAGCCCGGCGTAGAGAAGAAGAATGAGATAATCTGTCGTTTGATATTCCTCGCGAGCTTTAGTGCTTTCTTTCACAAGGATTTTTAGCTCGTTCGATGTCCGTCGGTCTTCACTCAGTGATATAACAAATTAAAAATTGAGGTATTGTAGGTGACTACATGAGATATTTACACATTCATTCCCGAACTTGAATGAATTTAAGGTTTAATCTATTCTTTCATTGTCCAGTGAAAGATTGGTTATTTTTTATATGTTATTTTGTATCTGTACTCTCTGTACCTCTCTCGAGGGTACATAGCACTTAGGGCTTTTTTTCAAATTTTTTTAGCTTGTTTCTTGAGATTATGTTCATTACATTCAAATGTAAGCAATTTGGAGGTTGTTTGGATGGTTTCAGAGTTTTTTTATGGCATATGTACTGTCTGTACCTCTCTTGATGGTACAGATCGTTTAGGGCCTACTTTTTTTAGTTTATCTTGTCTTCTTTTTGAGATTATATTCAGGGCATTCCAATGGAAGCAATATGAAGGCTTTTTGGATGATTTCTGGGGGTATTTTGCATCTCGTACCTCTTTGGAGGGTGCCTCATTTATCATTTTTTTCATATTATTTTACTTGTTTATTGAGATAATGTTCATTACATTACAATGAAAGTAATTTGAAAGCTGTTTGGATGGTTTCTGGGGGATATTTTATATTTGTACTCTCTGTACCTCTTTAGATTGTATAGAGCATTTAGGGACTTCTTTTTCCATTTTATTTTGCCTGTTTCTTGAGATAATGTTCATTACATTACAATGGAAGCAATCTGGGAGCTGCTTGGATGGTTGGGGGGTATTTTGCATCGACTCTCATACTCTCCCAGTGCATCATTTAACTTTTCCAGGTTTATTTTCTGATTAGAGATAATGTTCATTACATTATAATGGAAGCAATTTGAGAGGCTTGGATGATTTCGGGGATATTTTCATTACTCTGCACTCTTTGGAGGGTACATATCATTTATGGACTTCTTTTGCCAGTTTATTTTGCCTACTTCTTTTGATTATGTTTAGGGCATTCCAATGGAAGCATTTGGAGGCTGTTTGGATGGTTTCTGGTGGGTATTTTACATCTGTACTCTTTGTATCTCTTTGGAGGGTACAGAGTATTTAGGGACTTCTTTTGCTAGTTTATTTTGCCTACTTCTTTTGATTATGTTTAGGGCATTCTAATGGAAGTATTTGGAGGCTGTTTGGATAATTTCTGGTGGGTATTTTACATCTGTACTCTCTGTATATCTTTGGAGGGTACAGAGCATTTATGGACTTCTTTTGCCAGTTTATTTTGCCTACATCTTTTGATTATATTTAGGGCATTCCAATGGAAGCAATTTGATGGCTGCTTGGATGATTTCTGAGTGGTTTTTTGCAACTGTACTCTCTGTACCTCTTTAGATGAGTCATTTTTTACTTTTTTATGTTTAGCATTCTTGAAGCATTTTAGAAATTTATGATTTATGGATATTTTGTACCTCTTTGGAGGGTACAGATCATTTAAGTAATTTTTTTCCAATTTCTTTTGGTTATGTTTAGGGCATTCCAATGGAAGCATTTGGAGGCTGTTTGGATGATTTCTCGTGAGTATTTTGCATCTGTACTCTCTATACCTCTTTGGAGGGTACAGATCATTTAGGGACTTCTTTTGCCTGTTTATTTTGCATACTTCTTTTGGTTATGTTTAGGGCATTCCAATGGAAGCATTTGGAGGCTGTTTGGATGATTTCTGGTGGATATTTTGTATCTGTACTCTCTGTACCTCTTTGGAGGGTACAGATCATTTAAGGACTTCTTTTACCAGTTTATTTTACCTATTTTTTTTATTATATTTAGGGCATTCCAATGGAAGCATTTGGAGGTTTAAGTGGGTGTGCATCAGACTCTGTACCTCTTTGGAGGATACGAGCATTTAGGGATAATTTGGAAGGCTCTTGGTTTTGATGGGTGATTTGCATCTGTCATTATCTCTTTTTCTTTTGAAGTTTACCATGGGAAAAGGATAACTTCAAGATCAGCCTACGTAAGAACTGTTGATAATATTAAGATGCTTTGATGAAACCGACATTTTAAAGGGGCTTCATCTCCATCAATTCATTAGACTCCATGAAATTAAGCAAGACTCGGTTGCCATTACATTGATCATGTCTTGCTGGGACATAGAAAAGTAAGCTTTCTTGTTGGGTGAGCAGTTCATTCCTTTCACCCCCGATGAAGTTGCAGTGATGATAGGGATGCCAAACAGAGGGGAGAAGGTCATATGGCAATCCCCATCGCGGTTGATTCAGACTAATGAGAATTGAATGCTTCGTTACATACGGTTTGTGCAGTTATACATACATTTTCTGCTGTCAAATCTATTTTTTATATATCATAATTACAGGGTGGCATCGAATTGATTGCCTAAATGATATAGATAGGTTTCTTGAATACAACCGGGCATTTGGGACTTTCTCGGTTTTCCAATTTGATGTTATTACATCAAAGATTGAACCAGGCGTAGGTTACATGAGTGGCTTTGTCACTTTTCGATGGTATATTATATCTCCGTGTAATTTAATGCGTTGAAGTTTCTTGTTTAAAATATTTATTGTAGATATGGTAGACATAAGCATCATCATATTTCCATCTAAGTATCTGCGATGGGCAAAAATAGAGTTTCCAAATAATGCTTTCACTGGTTTAGGAGGAAGCCAGATGACATATAATAATATCACTTAGTTCATATAAGAATGTCTTTATTTATGTTGTATGTCTTCACATTTTCTTATCGGTTTATCACATGTCTGCCTTTCATTCGAGGACATATTAGAAGAGGCGGCTCCTTGATCGGTGTCCCAAGATCTACACATGTCGAGCGATAGCGGTCCATTTTAAGTCCTGTTCAATCCCCGAGTCTCCATATGTCTCTCCTCGATATTCTCCCGTCCATCAGCACGCCTCTATTTACCCACCCCCCATCAAACTGCGGTGGAGAGGATACTTTGCAAGTTTCGGGGACTTGAAAGATACAATATCGTCTTTTGATGCATGATGTGAGGATGGATGGGCTCTGGGGTTCTTGTCGAGGAAGTTCTTGCCAGGCAGTGGGGTCCTACCACCCCAAGTGTGGGGAGGTTCTGTGGGGTCTCACAGGGAAACTCTTGAGGAGGCTACCGAGCTTCCCGTGGAGGGTGCCCCGGGAGGCTACCACTTGGAAAGCCCCGAGGAGGTGCAGAGGAAGCTCTTGTGGAGGCTACCATGGAGCTTCCACTGGAGTTGGATACTTCCAAGAAGCCCATGTGGAATTGGTAGGAGAAGTTCTTTTGGAGGCCTCCACTACATGGCGATGCTAACCCAGTGGTGGTAATTGGCGTGGTGTGGCTTCGGCATAAGAGAAGAGGAAAGTTCCCCCTTCACACACTTACGAAGTCACGACCAAGAATAAGTGATATGGTGGCCTCCACTCAAGATGAGAAGCCATCCGCTGAGGTATTAAGTTACTTTCTTTTAAATTTGAGATAATAGAAATAGATTTCACTAAATAATTTTATAGGTTCGTAGAGATGAGTCAGTCAAGGTCGATTACCCACAGACTGCTATCGTTGTGGTGGAGGAGCATCAATCGGAGGTATGAAAAACACTCAGTAGATCGATCCTTAATTCATAGTGAATCTAGATCTTCATCACTAACTTTCATCATTAATTTCTTGCGACCATCGAGGCACTTCATGTTGTTGAGTTCCCATCCGCTATTTTGCCTGGTGCTCGATCTTATTGACACGTCATGCTCCTGATTCGAGGACAAGTCAATCTTCAATCAGCTCCTTCATACATAAAATAACATATTCGTTTAATTAAGCTCACTTTAAAATATTTATCACTTGCAGGGGTGATACAGTATTCGCGGCTGAGAATATCATTATTGTACGAGGGCAGATCGATGAGTTGCTCACAGATCAATATCTCTCAGATGCACACATTGATGCCTTCACATTTTTGCTGGCTGAGAAGTATTCGCTCTTCATCAGATGATATTTGTACATTTCATGCTTGCATTGGGTATGTTACGGGAATGTTGGGTATTACGATTCAATTCTTGTTTGTTTAGATAAAAGCTATAATCATTCTCTTCTTTCTTGAGTTATGCAGTGCGGCCTAAATCTGGAAAGCAAAATGTTTATCCAACATGTCACTTGACGGTGTGTCGAGTTAATCTTCTTTAGGTTATAGATAATCGACTGGACACTCTGGTTGGGCATATGAAGTCGGGGGCACGGTATTTTATGACTCATTACCCAAACCAACCCATAAGAGTATTCTTCACGAGATTATAAGACAGTTTTCAAATTTGGTTCCTCTTAACTATTTTTTTTTAAACTTTTGAGATTATGTTCGCTATTCAGATCAAATTACTTGTTGAAGATCGACCGTCTTTTTTAGAGCGATCCGAAAATGGCCAATTGAAATGGTGAGTGGGATACGTCAAGAAAATAGCGTCATTGCGGAATGTTTGTCTGCAAATACATGGAGGCAGCAATCAGTAAACCTCCAGTGGTCTGGGTAGACCACCAGGATTGGCCAAAGAAGATGAATATATTTAGAGTGAGTTAAACTATATTTTTTTGGGACTTAAAAATCAAAATTGAGAATAATAGTATTTTGTTTGATATATAATTTTGTATAATGCATCGGTTTGGTGGCTTCGAAGACTTAAGTGTTTTTGTTGAAGTGAATGGATCGTTTAT
Organism: Cymbidium sinense; assembly: GCA_021442155.1. Taxonomy (NCBI): domain Eukaryota; kingdom Viridiplantae; phylum Streptophyta; class Magnoliopsida; order Asparagales; family Orchidaceae; genus Cymbidium; species Cymbidium sinense. The sequence goes on along the minus strand of CM038220.1, from coordinate 71,147,246 downwards.
GGATCTGGGATGATATTTTACTCTACTTTTTGTAACTTCTTTTCTCTCATTTCATATAGTTGTATTTCACTGATATTTTACTCTGGGATGATATTTTACTCCAGCAATCATATTTTTATCTTATGGATTTGGTTTTTGGGGCTATACTCTTGAGAGAAATCTACATTTAAAATCATTTTTAATGGTATGGTCATTTTGTTATGAGCAGATGCATAAAATTAATGTAGCCTAATGCATAAAATAAATGTTATCCAGCAGAATGCATAAAATTAATGCATAAAATTAAATTAGGGATTACTGACCATTAGGGATTATCTTTTATTTAAAAGTTTCATTATAAAATTATTATGGTTGGTATAAGTAAATTTTTGATTGTAAAATCATAATATTTTTAACAGTTATGTAATGAACATTATCTCAATAAACAGGCAAAATAAATTGGAAAAAAATGATATAAATGATCTGTACCCTCCAAAGAAGTACAGAGAGTACAGATGCAAAATAGCCCCCCAAACCATACAAGCAGCTCCCAGATTGCTTCCATTATAATCTAATGAACATTATCTCAAGAAACAGACAAAATAAAATGGAAAAAGAAGTCCCTAATGCTCTGTACCATCCAAAGAGGTACAAAGAGTACAGATACAAAATATCCACCAGAAACCATCCAAACAGCCATCAAATTACTTCCATTGTAATATAATGAACATTATCTCAATAAACAGGCAAAATAAACTGAAAAAAATGACATAAATGATCTATACCCTCCAAAGAGGTACAGAGAGTACAGATGTAAAATACCTACCAGAAATCATCCAAACAGTCTCCAAATACTTCCATTATAATGTAATGAACATAATCTCAAGAAACAAGCAAAATAAAATGGAAAAAAGTCCATAAATGCTCAGTACCCAAAAAATACCCAGAAATCATCCAAGTAGCCATCAAATTGCATCCATTGTAATGTAATGAACATTATCTCAATAAATAGGCAAAATAAATTGGAAAAAATTACTTAAATGATCTGTACCCTCCAAAGAGGTATAGAGAGTACAGATGCAAAATACCCCCCCCCAAACCATCCAAGCGCCCAGTTGCTTCCATTGTAATGTAATGAACAATATCTCAATAGAATAAAATAAATAAAAAATGATAAATGATCTGTACCCTCAAAGTGCAGTCGAGATATAAAATACCCCCACCCAAACCATCCAAGCAGCTACCAGATTACTTCCATTGTAATGTAATGAACAATATCTCAATAAACAGGCAAAATAAACTAGAAAAAAATGAACAATAATGATCTATACCCTCCAAAGAGGTACAGATATAAAATATCCCCCCAAACCATACAAGCAGCTCCCAGAATGCTTCCATTATAATCTAATGAACATTATATCAAGAAACAGGAAAAATAAAATAAAAAAGAAGTCCCTAAATGCTCTGTACCCTCCAAAGAGGTACAGAGAGTACAAATACAAAATAGCCAGAAATCATCCAAGCGATCAAATTGCTTCCATTGTAATGTAATGAACATTATCTCAATAAAAGCTAAATAAACTGAAAAAAATGACATAAATGATGTGTACCCTCCAAAGAGGTACATAGAGTACAGATGTAAATAACACCCCAGGAACCATCCAAACAGCCATCAAATTGCTTCCATTATAATATAATGAACATAATCTCAAGAAATAGGCAAAATAAAATGGAAAAAAGTCTATAAATGCTCTGTACCCTCCAAAGAGGTACAAAGTACATATGCAAAAAAACACCCAGAAATCATCCAAGCAGCCATCAAATTACTTCCATTGTAATGTAATGAACATTATCTCAATAAACAAGCAAAATAAACTGAAAAAAATTACTTAAATGATCTGTACCTCCAAGAGAGGAGAGTCTGAATATAAAATACCCCACAAATCATCCAAGCGACTCAGATTACTTTCATTGTAATGTAATGACATTATCTCAATAACAGCAAAATAAACGGAAAAATTACATAAATGATCAGTACCTCCAAAGAGGTAGGAGTAGATGCAAAAAAATGGAAATCATCCAAGCGACCATCAAATTACTTCCATTGGAATTCCCTAAACATAATCTCAAGAAACAGGTAAAATAAATTAGAAAAATGTCATAAATGATGTACCCTTAAGAGAGATATAGAGAGTACAGATGCAAAATACCTCCCAAAACCATCCAAGCAGTTCCCAGATTGCTTTCATTGTAATATAATGAACATTATCTCAAGAAACATGCAAAATAAACTGGAAAAAGAAGTCCATAAATGCTTTGTACCCTCCAAAGAGGTACAGAGAGTACAGATGCAACAAAATATCCAGGAATCATTCAAGCAGCCATCAAATTGCATCCATTGGAGTGCCCTAAACATAATATCAAGGTTGTGAAAATCGGACCGGACATAGAACCGGAAAACAGAGAGGTTCAAGGTTTAAAGGTCGAACCGGGGTTGAACCGGTCGAATCGGATGATATAATAAATATTAAAATTATCTAAATGAGATTTAAATGATCAAATAATCATACAATATGCTTTGAGAGAAATAAATTATAAAATATAAATCATATGCAAAAAAATCTCATACAATTTCAAAGTTAAATACATGAATATATAAATACTAACCTTTTGTAGCCATGATAATTCTTTGAAATAATCCATTGTAGAGCTTCGAAATTGGTTATCTAAAAGGAATTAAAATTAAATAAAATTAGTAATTTGGCATCAACTATATAAATTATACAAGTAAAACATAAGAAACTAACTACAAAAGATATTATAAATTATGATAAAAAAAAGTTATAACAAATTTGAGATATTAATAATTCAATAAAGATGATATATGATGTATCAATAATTTATGTTCTTTGCAGACTTTAGAAACAAAACATCAAATACATTTTAAAATTTATCTAAAATAAATTCAAAAGAAATAGATTCTAATCAAATATATTAAAATTCATCTCTAAATATTGTCTCTTCAAAAGATCCTGCATCAAAAGCTGTCTGTCCAAAGTTTGTCTCCCAATCAACTCCAAAAGCTTCTAAAATATCATGTTCAGGTGTTTCATGTAATTCATCTGTTGCTTCAGTTGCTTCATGGCCCTAATTAGTATCTACAAATCACACATTCAAAATAAATTACTTCTTCATCTTTATAATCAACATAAGAATAATTTAACTAACTTACTATTAGTTGTTATATTGGATGATATATTTACTCCTTCAACAATAGGAATGGCATCATCTTTATATATTTCATTCTCCAAATCATCATAATTTAATTCAGGAGTGTGTTATTCATCAACTATCCAAAAATCTATTGTCTCGATACTTGAATAATCCAATGGATCATAATTTCTTTTTTAAGATGAAATCTATCAAATAAACATAAAATTATAGATAAGTATCAATGTTAAGAACTTAAGAATAATAGCATAATAAATTAATAATAATAAAAAAAGCATACATGTTCCTCAAATTAAGATTATAACGAACATAGACAAGATCATTTAACCTCTGTTCCAAATTATTTCTTCTTTTGTATGAATTTGTTCAAAACACTCCAATTTTTTTTTCACACAAGAAGAAGAAGTTTGGCTTAAAATTCTAATAGCCAATTTTGTAAATTAGAACTTCAAACATCTTCCACCATTCATCTGCAAATAAAATTTTAATTAACTTCAAAAATATAAAATATGTCAAAAAGACGATGAGAATTAAATGAAATAATGAAAAACTTACTTACCAGGTTGCATTTCTTTGGCCATAGTGAGTGCAATCGGCTTCCCAAAACTTTCTAAATTATCTCGATATATTCTAACTTCATTCATTGCCAATTTAGGCTTGGGACATATATCTTTATTTCCAATAAGTTCAATCAATCCTTGCATAACTTCGGTTTTGTGATAATTTTCTTGATCATCAAAATGTGGATTTAAGAAATAAGCGGTAGTGGATACATTGAGTTGTTCATCCCATCTTTTCAATATATAAGTATATCTTACAATCTTTTCTCAAACATGATTTTAAGTGCTTTTCTTGTTCGTACATGCCATCATAAATATAACCAAGATAGTTTTTCATCAACTCGAATAATCTTATTAATGGTCCTTATTTTGACATGACTAAACAATCATTCCAAAATTTGTTATCCATGATGATAAAAGATGCTTCTTTTCCTTTAATAGTTTTGCTAACTTTGAATCCACATAATGCTTATTTGTAGCAAGAGCTTGCAAATCATGTTTATGATCAAATACACTTTTCAAAGTAATAAAAGTTGTTGCAAAACGAGTAGCTCCTGGGCGTACTCTTTCAGTCCACCCTTATCTTTTCCTCAACCAAGATAATAGAAAAATATGATTGTAAATTAATATTGTTATCTTCGATGCCTTCTTAGCAAGATCCACTACATGAGGTAAGCTACCAATATCTTTTAGAATCAAATTCAAGCAATGTCTTTTCAAGGAGAATACATTTTCATTAACTCTCGCCTTCTTATAATTTCTTTGCATTATCGGTCAGTTGCACAATATTTTAGACCTATCCACTCAACTACTTACAAATAAAGAACAAAGAGTTGTAGCATCTTTCTTAATGTCGAGCATCAGATTTTAAAAGATACTCGTGGACAATAAACTAGAAAATTAATTAATGTTCTATTTAACATCGTCATCCATCACCATTAAAGTGCACCCTGTTTCCTTCCAGCCTATAAGATTCAATTAAAGTTTACATTCTTCTTTGCAATCCCTCAATAGATTAATTATCATCCTATGATATGATGGAAGTTCATAACCTAGTCCAATAGCAAATATTGCATCTATAGCTTTCCGAGCAAATGATGAATTTAAAGCATTGAATGGAATACAATTGTCAAAAAACCATCTAGCAATGGCCATGTTAGCTCTATGTACTACTTCTTTAGATGTCAAAACACTTTTTAAAGATGGTTGTGACCCAAGTTTTGTTCTTGGAGCAAAGTAAGCATCAATTTCATCTACTTTTCTTTTTTTTCCTTTAGAAGAGCCATCTCTTCTTCAATAATATCGATTATAAGTATGCACTCTCTATCCTCTTGTGTATCTTGTTTTTTTTGAGATATTGCTTTTAAATTTTCTTGCATTTGAAAGCGAAAATCATGAAACTTTTTTTGTATGAAGCTATTTCCTTAACTCTAAATGTTACTTCATTCTATTTATGCCTCCACCCTTATATATTCCACAGTCAAACACTTATATTTTTTTTTCGACATCTAGATTCACTAAAATGATTCCAAATGGGATCTATTTTCTCATGAACATTATGAGAAGAAATATAATTTTGACTTTCAGAAGGCTCCATCCTAAATATAAAAAAGAAAATAAATGTTGAATAAATTAAAAAAAACGTCAATCAAAAAATTATGAAAAGATTCACGGAGATATCGAGAAAAAATGAAAAATACAAAATTAAATTAAAAAATTGCTAAATATGAACTAACAAATACAATTCACTCCATATTCGCTAAATATAATTTTTTGATGAATATTCCAATGTTTTTTGAAAAAAAATTAAATCATATATGCATTTTAAATCAATTCAATCATAAACTTGAAGATTTGTAAGAGATATTCAGGAAAAAATATGCTAAATATCACCTTGAAATCTGGTAGAAAGCTATACTTATAATTTCTTCAATGATTATCCACCCTCCAATTTAAAATAAAATCTATCTGCTGATGCCGGAGAAGTGATGGAATACTAAGAGAGATCTGTAAAAATGACAACCAAAAAACTTGTTTTCGAAAGCAAAAATGCGACCTTTGCTTAGTTTGTTAGAGATAGCGAGAAAGAATATTTGTTTAAAGCGATTTTAAGAAACAATTCTTTAAAATCACTTGAAAATTATTGAGTTCAAGTTAACTAAGATTTAATTCAGTTTAAATACATCCAATGTGAATGCCCAATGTTCAATTGCTTCCTAAATTCACTTAGAAGCAAACACAAGGAGAAATCATAAATCTGTATGCAAGAATATAATAGCTGCAGAAACGACAATATACAAGTTTAGAAAAATAAATGTGAAGAGAAGCAATAATTTAGTAAAAAAAAAAAAACAAATACAAAGAACTGAAGCAATACATATAAATATAAACTAGCAATAAACATGAAAAGAACAAGTGAGAAACACATACAATCAAACCGAAAAAATCGCTGAGGAAGAGGGAACAAAACCAAAACCAGAGGAAGTTGGAAAAAACAAAAATAGAATACCAGTAGGAATAACTAAACGACAATATACAAGTTTAGAAAAATAAATGTGAAGAGAAGCAATAATTTAGTAAAAAAACAAATAGAAACAATTCATATAAATATAAACTAAAATAAACATGAAAAGAACAAGAACACATACAATCAAAACAAAATAGAATAATCTCCATAGAAGAGGGAGTAAAACCAAAACCGAAGAGGAAGCAGGCGGAGCAAAAAACAAAACCGTAAAGGGGAGCTAATAGGATAAGCATCGGTTCAAAATGCCAAAATCTTTATTCTTTCCGTGTGGCAGCTGTTCTCCTTCAGCAACTCGGTCTGATGTTCGATTTTCTTGAGCCGATTTTTTGAATAATCCGGACGGTCGCATGCGGTTCACTCAGAAGTAACCACATGTCCGTTATGAAAACCTTGCATTCAAGCGCAAAATAAACTGAAAAAAAAGACTCAAACGATCTGTACCCTCCAAAGAGATACACAAAGTACAAATGGAAAAAACACCCAGAAATCATCCAAATAGCTTTCAAATTGCCTGAACTGGAATGTAATGAACATTATTTCTAGAATCAGACAAAATCAACTAGAAAAAAGGCAATAAACAATATGTACCCTCAGGAGAGGTACAGATGCAAAACATATTTATTGCACATATTTATTACTACATCAATGATTACAGGTCCGCGGGGATTAACTCAATCACTATTCTAGAGCTACAAAGCAGTCAGTGAGAAAATCCCAGCTAAATATCGTTTAAACATCTTGGTATGTCATTAAGTTAAAGAGAGTCATCTTTGGGACTCTAAAGCATTAGAAGATGCGGTGAAGAACACAAAAGCGGATAATATCATGCATCAAAATGTTTTCACGAATAATATCCATCATCAGCTTAGTGTACCCTTCAGCCGACTGATTGATTGTGGAGCTCAAGTTAAATTCCTGCATGTAGAACATCATATTAGTTGATGATTTCTTACATCATCGATGTGTGATATTATGTGCGTACCTCTGAAAAATACTCTGGCATAATAGAGAAAGGTGATGCAACTTGTGATGAAACACGTTCAACAACACTATCAGACTGTACTTTGGTTTCTGCAACAAAAAAGTAGAAGGGTTTAAAGATTAACAGCAATATTTAAAATACTAAAAACTAATTCGCAAATAGAAAATTACTCTTGGCTTTCTTGGATCTCTCCCAATATCCCTTAAGCCTTGAGTTGGAAACACCCTTTGGACATTGCTTAACTGGATCATTTAAGATGTCTTTTTCCTTATCTGTTGTGGTTGACTTCTTCTTAACGCTTTGTCGGTGGAGGAGAATTCCACTTATTATAGAGTCGACATCATCGTATAGTTTTTTAGGGATCAAGCATATAGTCCCGACTTTGTTGTACCGTGCTCGGCGCTTATTTGATATGCATATCGACTTATGTGGTTCCAAAAAATAATGCCAGTAGTATTTTCATCTGTGCTTGCCACATCTCTTAATTTTTTGTATGCACTATCAATGTAAATATCCCTCTTTGCTCTAGTAGACCATCGCATGAGAAGATACTTGTCAGAATACGCAACATCTTCGACTAAGAACTTCGATCTGATGGGCACAAAGTAATCCCATCATTTCAAATTTTTTTGCAAGTACAAGTTACAGGGTAGTCTGTCGAAATGCAGTCCATATTTTGGATGCATTTTTATTCTCTAAGTTTCTCACCAAATACTCCATGGTGTTGTCATCTAACTTAGTTACTGATAGGCCTCAACTCTATGCAAAAATTCCTCTTCAAACATAGTGTAAACCTTTATTGTATAAAATATAGCAGTTTGTTTTAGAATTATGCGGTCTTAACAATAGAACAATCGATGGTATTTGAAGTCTTCATCATGTTCATTCGATGCCATGTCTCCATAACCTTTTCCAACCCAGAAATAATCACGTGAACTTGTTGGTTTAGATATTCCGTGATATACATTGTTCGTGGACTCACTACGTTGTGTTGACAAGATGCCCATGCAGAATGAGTCCTTGCTGAATGTAGTGGACCATTTGGATCTAATCTTATAAAGCTCAGACAGCCAAGCATGATCATGCAAATTGCCTTCTTCTAGCATGGCAGACCAAGCTTTCTTAAACTCTTCCTCTGAGTCACACTTACTCATGCATTTATAAAATAGCCCTTGTACTATCTTATTACTATTAAAACAATGAACCTTGGAAGGAGCTTTCTTTGAAATATGCCATTGGCACAACCTATGATGAGTATGAGGCAATACAATTTTGATAGCTCTCGCCATAGCCTGATCTTGATCAGTGAATATTATTATAGGATGTCCATCAGAGAAGAAATATTTGGAATAGCCATGAGAATGACTCAATTGTCTCTTCTGATAAAAAAGCTACTCCAAATAATACATTTTCGTGATGATTCACTCCAATAAGAGGGCAAACAAGATTATATTTATTGAGTCGATAGCTTGTATCAAAATTATCACATCCCCAAAATATCATATTCTATCCTAGACATGCCATTGCTCCAAAAAAAACTTACTAAGCAATCACTCATCAACTTGTACATCCCATGCAAACATCCCATCCACTTGCCTTTCCTTAAACAAAGTATTAATGCATTCTTGTATCACCATTCTCGATCTTTTTATCTTTCGAATAAAATTGAAAGCATATCTTTTGTGAACCCATATTCTCTACGCCAACTTCCTCAATTAGATAGGTGAATGCATCGGTTGCTTAATCTTCATTATTTTCAACACGGACGTCTTCTTCTCTAATGCATCTGTGATCACGAGAAGATGTAGGTCGTGCTCTACAGAATGATTATCATTTCGTATATTTTTAATCATCCAATTCCTCCAAATCACAGAGAATCTAATCATTGGACAACAGTTCTTTATCAACTTTTACGGAATTTTGTTAAGCCATTTAGTAGCGGACTTCTTCGACCCGCTTTTCCACATAGAAAATCTTTTGATTTCAATTTCTTGAGTTTGGCCAATAACTAGTATGGTCCAACACTAAAGCCAATTTGATGTGCATAGTCACGGTCTGATACATACCTCCGTTTCATTCGAGCGGTGGTGCAAGGAGTTTTCCCAAATTTGGGTCATTAGACCTCACGACTTCGTCATCGCACAGCTCATTGACCGCATTTACCTGGCCAAATAAATATAAAAATATGTTACAAAATACAGATACAAAAAATCACCCAGCAATCATCTAAGCGGCTATCAAAATGCTTCCAGTAGAATGTCCTAAACATAATCAAAAGAAGTAGTCAAAATAAACTGTCAAAATAAGTCCATAAATGATCTGTACCCTCCAAAGAGGTAAAGAGTCTGAATGCAAAATACCCAGAAACCATCCAAAACGACCATCAAATACTTCCATTAGAATACCTAAACATAATTAAAAGAAGTAGTCAAAATAAAGCAAAAGAAGTCCATAAATGATCGTACTCAAAGGTACAAGTCTGAAAATACACACAAAACTATCCAAACGCCTCCAAATGCTTCCATTGGAATGCCTAAACATAATCAAAAGAAGTAGGAAAATAAAGCGGCAAAAGAAGGACAAAATCATCTGTACTCTCAAAGTGAGTCTGAATGCAAACACCCAGAAACCATCCAAAAAAGCCTCCAAATGCTTCCATTGGAATGCCTAAATATAACTTAAGAAGTAGGTAAAATAAACTAGTAAAAGTCCTAAATGATGTACCTCAAAGAGGTACAGAGTCTGAATCAAAATACCCCAAAACCATCCAAACGACCTCCAACGCTTCCATTGGAATGCCTTAAACATAATCAAAAGAAGTAGGCAAAATAAAGCGGCAAAAAAGTCCTAAATGATCACTCCAAAGAGTACAGGATGAGTAAAATACCACTAAACCATCCAAGCGACCCAAATGCTTCCATTGGAATGTAAAACATAACCAAAAGAAGTAGGCAAAATAAACGCAAAAGAAGTCCTAAATGATCAGTACCCTCAAAGAGTGCAGAGAGTCTGCAAAATACCCAGAAAACCATCCAAACTCCAAAGAATGCCCTAAAACATAACAATCAAAAGAAGTAGGCAAAATAAACTTTCAAAAGAAGTCCATAAATGATCTGTGCCCTCCAAAGAGGTACAGAGAGTACAGATGCAAAATACCCACCATAAACCATCCAAACAGCCTCCAAATACTTCCATTGGAATGCCCTAAATATAACCAAAAGAAGTAAAAAATAAACTGACAAAAGAAGTCCTAAATGATCTCACCTCCAAAGAGATACAAAGAGTAGATGCAAAATACCCACCAAAATCATCCAAACAAATTCCAAATGCTTCCATTGGAATGTTAAAAAAGAAGTAAAATAAACTGGCAAAAGAAGTTCATAAATGCTCTGTACCCTCCAAAGAGATACAGAGAGTACAGATGTAAAATATCCACCAGAAATCATCCAAATAACCTCCAAATGCTTCCATTGGAATGCCCTAAATATAATCAAAAGAAGTAGGCAAAATAAACTGGCAAAAGAAGTCCCTAAATGATCTGTACCCTCCAAAGAGGTACATAGAGTACAAATACAAAATACCCACCAGAAACCATCCAAACAACCTCCAAATGCTTCCATTGGAATGCCCTAAATATAACCAAAAGAAGTAGGCAAAATAAACTGGCAAAAGAAGTCCCTTAATGCTCTGTACCCTCCAAAGAGGTACAGAGTACGATGAAAAAAAATACTCAGAAATCATCCAAGCAGCCATCAAATTGCTTCCATTTGAATTCCCTAAACATAATCTCAAGAAACAGGCAAAATAAACTGGAAAAAAGGCCATAAATGCTCTGTACCCTCCAAAGAGATACATCGAGTACATATGCAAAATACCCCCCAGAAACCATCCAAACAGCCTCTAAATACTTCCATTGGAATGCCCTAAACATAATCAAAAGAAGTAGGCAAAATAAACTGGCAAAAGAAGTCCCTTAATGCTTTGTACCCTCCAAAGAGGTATAGAGTACGATGCAAAAAGCTCACGAAATCATCCAAGCAGCCATCAAATTGCTTCCATTGTAATGTAATGAACATTATCTCAAGAAACAGCAAAATATACTGAAAAAAGAAGTCCCTAAATGTTCTGTACCCTCCAAAGAGGTACATAGAGTACAGATGCAAAATAACACTAAAAAGTAAAAATTCAACAAAAAAGCATCCAAATTGCTTCTAATGGAATGTAATGAACATATTCTCTATGCACGGAATATCACTAACAAACCATAAAAAATGCACGAGAAACATTACCGATGAATTTCTATTTAATACATCCTCAGCTAAATTGGTCGCTATTTCCTCAATGTTCTCCATCTTCATGGTTCTTTTGTAAAAAGGAAATGAGATTTTCTATTTCTCTCGAGCTCGTTTTTTGCTGAAAAACTAACCCTAAACCCTAAATTTTATATATTTCTTTTAAATTCTCCCGCGCATTCCAACGACGCTGCTTCGGGCGTGGGAAGTGTAAACGACGTCACGAATATGTCATCCCTTACTAGCCGTTATATTATCGCCCGCTAACCGCTAAAACGGGAAAAATATTGGACACGTTTGGATTGAGTCCGCGACGAAAGTTACGCGGGACCGCGTAATATTTACTCCTGTCCTTCGGTGCTCCATCTACTATAAACCGATAAATAAATTTATTTCAGGATCTACTGGTTGGTTTTTTTTTTTTGGTAAGGAGGTATCCATCCCTAATCCCACCCACTATATAGCGTGTGACTTTGGACATGACTAATCCCCTAGCGAGCCTGGCAATCCCGAGCCCACATGTACCATTAGATGAGTATTAAATTTGTGACATATGGTATTATTTCATGTTTTTGTAAGTATATATATATATATATATATATATATATATATATATATATATATATATATATATATAATATGGCTCTTAAAATAATACTACCAAAGCACAAATCTTGATGTCAAAAACCGATATGATTTTGAGTCAATACCGATCGAGATCAAGACACGAAATATCATTGGAATCTTTGAGACATCAATTAAATCTCAAAAAACTCTCAAATATGAAGTTTTATAGTCAAATCGAAGGCCTCGATGAGGATCTAACGAGCCTAAGATCTCATAATTCGACTTCATTTGAGCATCTAAATGCTCAAAATACATCAAATGATCGAAGGAATCATCCTGAGCCGTCCGATCGAGGGGAGTGGTACGGGCTTTACATGAATTTACAAGAATGCCCCTCATCCCATCTATAAATAGACCTTCATTCCTCACATGAAGGGGAGGCCAAAGCCAAGTGAAGAGGAGCTGAAACAAGTGAAGAAGAGGAGCCACCGCTCGACGGTCGTCAACCACCACCGCCGGCCACCGCCGATCCTTGTCAAATCCAAGCAAGGAAGAAGAGGAAGAGTCCAAGCAAGGAAGAAGAGGAAGAGTCCCAGCAAGGAAGAAGAGGAAGAGTCCAAGCAAGGAAGAAAAGGAAGAGTCCGAGCGAGGAAGAAGAGGAAAAGCCCAAGTGAGGAGGAAGAGAGAGCTCTGAAGCTTGAAGATCCTCCAAGCAAGATCGCACCAAGCAAGATTGCACTCCGCTCGGCGGCCATCAACCATCGCCACCCCAGCCGTCACTAATTGTACTCAGATTCAAGTTACCCCAAGATCTCCACCATCAAGAATATTACAACGATCATTGTTACACGCTTGTTATTCCTCTCATATGCAATTTGTAATCCGTTATCGAAGATTTTGTACTAAACAGATACATAGTGGAAGCTTTTATCTAGCCCGGTTTTTCTTTTCGAGGTTTTCCACGTTAAAATTTGAGTGTCTCTGTTCTTTTAATTACTGTGTTTGGACTTCACAAGGCTGGCGTAAACTTTCACTCTACACTGGTTTTCTAGCAACATGGTGCCATCTGTGGATGATTCATTATTTCATCTTTGACACCAAGTTTCCCAATAAGATCAAAACCACCATCGAGGTGGAGCATTTCAAGCTTTTAAAGAGCGCAAGAATGAAGATTCATCAAACTTTGTTCCTTCGATTCGAACGGGGCAACTCTAATCTCAAAAGATAAGCAACACCAATGAAAAGGCAAAAAATCAATAGTCAACTCGCTACAAGCTCATACAACTATTCGACCTCTTCCATACGGTTAACATCGGTAAACACCGACTAACAACCCGTGATAGGTCAAAATGTCTGGACTCCGCCACCTTCCATACGGGTTAACGCCATCAGTAAACACTCGACTAACAACCTGTGATAGGTCAAAACGCCCTGGTGGACTTCCCGCGATCTCTTCCATACGGTTAACGCCATCGGTAAACACTCGACTAACAACCCGGATAGTCAAAACGCCTGGACTTCGCGACCTTCCATACGTTAACGCCATCGAGTAAACACTCGACTAACAACCCGTGATAGTCAAACGCCCGGTGGACTTCGCGATCTTTAATGCCATCGAGCAAAAGCTCGACAAACAACCTGAAAAGGTCAAACGCCTTGTGGACTTCTGATCTTCCGTACGTTAACGCCATCGTAAACACTCGACTAACAACCCGTGATAGGTCAAAATGTCCTTGGTGGACTCCCGCGACTCTTCCATACGGTTAACTATCGAGTAAACACTATTAACAACCCGATAGCTGTGGACTCTCATCTCTTAGACGCAGCACGGTCATCGAAAGCTCGACAAACAACCTGTGAAAGGTCAAACGCTTGGGACTTCGCGATCTCTTCCGGGTTAATATCATCGAGCAAAGCTCGACAAACAACCTGGAAAGGTCAAACGCCCTTGTGGACTTCCTGCGATCTCCAGACAGCATGTCATCGAGCAAAGCTCGACAAACAACCTGTGAAAGGTCAAAGAACTTTGTACACTCGCGTTAATGTCATCGGATAACACTCGATAAACAACTCGATGGGTCAAAAATCTCATCGCCGGGTCACCACTGCCGACTATCATCGGCGCATCGCTGCCACTATCGCCGCATCACGGTTATCATTGCCGCCGCCATGGCTACTATCGACGTTGGCTACACTGATTGTCGCCGCTATTGCCACCACCCTGCTGGCCGCCAACCCTTAGGGCTGTCACCGCCGCTACTACCGCCGCTTCACCGCCACATCGCGGTAAATCTCCGCCACTATCATCGCCGGTCATCCTCGCTTAACTACCGACGCTCGCCGCCGTCAAAACGCCCTGGTGGATTTCTGCGATCTTTCCATACGGTTGCCATCGAAAAGCTCGACAAACAACCTGAAGGTCAAAACGCCCCAGGACTTCGCGACCATACGCATGTCATCGAGCAAAGCTCGATAAACAACCTGTGAAAGGTCAAACTTTGTACTCCGATGCACGCCATCGATAACACTCGACAAACAACCTTGATGGGTCAAAATCCTCATCGCCGGTCACCACTGTCACTATACCATCGTCGGCCATCGCCGACCATCGCCATTCCGCCTCAATTATCGCCGCCATCGCCGATATCGACGCTGGCCGCTCCGACAACTATTACTTGCCACCGCCATTACCTCTGCGGCCCAACTACCTACCGCCACCGCCGACTACTGCCGCTGGTCACTGCCGCTAACTATCGCCGGCAATCTTCGCCGGCTATTCGCCATTGCCGCCGATCCGCGCAACTAATTGACGCATCACCGCTGACCACTCAACGATTCAATTTGACCTTTCCATACGTTAACGCCATCGAGTAAAACTGCAACCTGTCAAAGTGGATTCCACCTCTTCCATACGCCATCGAAGTAAAACTTCGACTAATAACCCGTGAAAGGTCAAAAGGTCCTTGGTGGACTTCCCGCCTCTTCCATACGGGTTAATCATCGAGCAAAACTCGACAAACAACGGAAAGGTCAGGTCGTGGACTTCCACGCCTTTCCATTGTGTTAGCGAATTAATATTCACCAATAACCTAGAAAGGTCAAAACTTTGTACCGCCCACAGTTAACGCCATCTGTAACACCGACAAACAACCTGATAGGTCAAAATCCTCGGATTCAATTCAATTCTTCCATACGTTAACGTCCGGTAACACTCGACAACAACTCGACGGGTCAAAATCCTCATCGGATTCAATTCCTACAGTTAACGCCATCGTCATACCCGACAAACAACCCTGACGTCAAAGATCCTCAATTCAATTCGACTTCCACGTTAACGCCATCGAAGTCACTCGACAAACAACTCGATAAAGATCCCGTCGGCCGCCAACCACTGCCGCCATCAGCCGCCACTACCGCTGGCCAACCACCGTCGCCGGTCATCGCTTCAATCCCGACGATGACGGCTCGACTGGCGAACGGAATCCACGACGCATCGGCCTTGATCGCCTCTAACCTGCAATCCGACGGACGAAACTGACGAGGGAAACCGGAACACGACGCATCGGCCTTGATCGCCTAACCTGTGACGATCCGACGGACTCAGAACCTGACCGGGAACTGAACCACGACGTGGGTGGCCTTGATCGCCAACGACGACGGATCGAACCGACGAGGTCGGAAACCGGAACCACGACGATGTGCCTGATCACGCTAACCTGTGACGATCCGACGGACTCGAACCGACGAGGTCGAACCGGAACCACGACGCATGGGCCTTGATCGCCCCAACCCTGACGATCCGACGGAGCGAACCGGACGAGGCCGGAAACCGGAACCACGATCGCGGCCTTGATCGCCTCTAACCTGACGGTCCGACGGACGGAACGACGAGGTAGAACCGAACCACGACGCATCGGCCTTGATCGCCTCTAACCCGACGGTCCGAGGGCGAACGGACGAGTCGGAACCGGAACCACGACGCATGCGGCCTTGATCGCCCTAACCCGCATAATCCGACGGACGCGAAACCGACGGTCGGTCGGAACCACGACGCATCGCGTCTGATCGCTTCCTAACCTGACGATCCGACGGACTGAACCGACGAGGTCGGAAACCGGAACCACGACGTCATAGCCTTGATCGCTTCCTAACCCGGACGATCCGGGACCAGAACGGACGAGGGAAACCGGAACCACGACGTATCGCCGACGCCGGCAACCTGAATCCGACGGACGAACCGACGAGGTCGGAAACCGGAACCACGACGCATCGGGCTACCCCAACCCGACGGAGCTGCGAAATCGACGAGGTGAACCGAACCACGCACATGGGCCTTGATCGACGCTTCGCCTGATCGCCTCCAAAGGACCTCACTCAAGAAGGGAGAGGGAAAGGTGTGCCTCTCCCTTACTCTGGGGTACCAGCAAGGGTAAAACCCTCAAAACGCTCAATTCAAACCGCCTAATTTCTCAGATGATCGTCATGGTCTACCAAACTACGATGAAAGCGGTCAAATGGGCGTATAAAAAGCTGAGCAAAATACTGAAACGCTCAAAACGCTGGCGTATGCCATGCTAGAGACGCTTTAAGAATACATAGGCTAGGGCGCCAGACACCGCAACAAGAGACGCTGAAGACGCCGGCAGACGCTGGCTACGCAAGGCTACGCAGACAGGCTACGGATAGCTACAAGGCAGCTGGCCGCTGGCCTCGCTGGGATTCAATCTCGGAGTTGGACTCTCATGATCGAACCGCGCTGGAATGGCCGCGACCAACCGCGACCGCTGAATGGCTCACCGTCATGCACGGAATGCACCGGGCGACCCGCCACAAGGCCAACGATGCCAGCGCTGACGAATCGGCGCCTTCGACGGACCGCCATCATGCCGCGACGCTGCTAGCGGCAGACGCTCAGCAGCTGACGCTAACGGGCGCCTGCCCTCAAGGCCAGACGCAACGGCGCGCCGGCGCCTCACGTCTCTAAACGCCAAAACTTCGCAAGTATCCAAATAGATCCAGTAACTCAAAATCTCATGCCACGCTACACATCTACTTCTATAATCATAATTTTGTATTTTTGATAATTTATTCTCTCAAAATATATGATTCATCCCGTTTGAGAAGAACTCGTTATTTTCGAAAGATTTGACATATATTTTGAATGATTAAGCTAATGTCATCCAAAAATAGCAACCGATATGGCTCTTAAAATACCACTAAAGCACAAATCTTGATGTCGAATATGATTTTGAGTCAAACCGAGATCAAGCACTTAAAATATCATTGGAATCTTTGGGACATCAATTAAATCTCAAAACAGCTCAAATATGAAGTGTTTATAGTCAAATCGAAGGCTCTCGACGAAATGGATCTAACGAGCCTAAGATCTCATAATTCGACTTCATTTGAGCATCTAAATGCTCAAAATACATCAAATGATCAAGGAATCATCCCCGTCCGATCGCGGGGAGTGGTACAGCTTTACATGAATTTACAAGCCCCTCATCCCATCTATAAATAGACCTTCATTCCTCACATGAAGGGGAGGCCAAGCAAGTGAAGAGGAGTCAAACAAGTGAAGAAGAGGATCACCGCCGACGGTCCACCACCACCAGCCACCGGCCAGCACACCGCAAGGAAGAAGAGAGGAAGAGTCCAAGCAAGGAAGAAGAGGAAGAGCAAGCAAGGAAGAAGAGGAAGAGTCCAAGCAAGGAAGAAAGGCGGAAGAGGAAAAGCGTGGGAGGAAGAGAGCTCAAGCTCAAGATCCTCCAAGCAAGATCGCACCCCAAGATTGACTCGCCGGCCATCAACCATCGCCACCGCCACCGCCGCTAATTGTACCCAGATTCCGCCACCCCCGCGATCTCCACCATCAAGAATACACAACCCGATCATTGTTACGTTATTCCTCTCTCATATGCACTCAGAATCTGTATCGTGAAGATTTTGTACTCAAATGATACATAGTGGAAGCTTTTACCTGCCCCGTTTTTCCCCTCTCGATTTTCCACGCTAAAATTCCTGAGTGTCTCGTCGCTTTAATTACTGTGTCTGACTTCACAACAAGGCTAAGGCGTAAACTTTCACTCTACCGCGACTGGTTTTCTAGCACGCAACAATATATATATATCCCGAGAATATTTTAGATAAATGTCCGACTATTTTATTATTTTGTCTCGAAGGGATGGTAAATTATTTTAAAATTTTATGATTTTATTTACCATTTTGGCTCTCAATTATTATAAATATATCAAATTTCAAATTATAATAAATATGCTTATTTAAAAAGATTAAATGATTATATATATATATATATATATATATAATCTTTTAATCTTTTTATATACACTATTTATAATAGATTTTGGATATAAAGAGTCGTCGGCCAATTGTTTTTTATAATTTGGGTTATAAAGTCTAAATTATAAGCAACATTTTTGCATGATAGCACATTTTAATAATATGATTTAACCGTTTCTGTTTTCTCAAAAATTTATTATATTTAAAAAATAATTTATTTTTGCCAAATATGCATCTTATTCAATGCTTCATAATCATGAATATCACACAGAGGACATAAGCATCTCTATGATATACAATAAATTTACTTCACATCAAACTCATAAATAATATTTTTTTATCTTTAAAGAAGACCAAATAATTACATAATGAGAAATACTATAGTGCCCCCATTTAGAGCCTAAGACATATTTAAATGTATTAATACTAAATATATATATAGAGAGAGAGAGGAGAGAGGGAGAGAGAGAAAATTAACAAATCCTCATTTGATCATTTTGCATCTAATATATTTTTGCCGGCTCAATTCCTAGTTTATAATTTTGCTTCCATAATATTACATCTTTATCTCATTCATTATTATGCTTATATAAATAAATTCATATGAAAATAAGACAAAAAAAAACAATAAAAAGAAATATTTATATACATACCCACACAATTTTATGTATTTACCTATCTAATATCTAAAATTAGATATTTACTTATCTAAACTTTTTCTATATTTAAAAATATATATTCCACTTTTAAAAAGTGAACTATAATGATATTTTTGATGTGATATTAAAAATTAGAGTGATATATATATTTGAAGTTTAGATATTAGATAGTTAAATATATAAGAATTATGTGATATAAATATAAATCTCCTAAAAAATATGATTATAATATATAAAAATAAGATATATGATAATATAATAATTTTAATAATTATTATAAAAAAAAATTAACTTACATAATACTAACAAGAAGAAGTCCACCTATAATGATAGGCATTGACTAATAATTATAAAAGCTCAGACAAAACTCCCACTTCAAATCACATCAATTTAATCACAATTTAGCTTAATAAGACGTCATTCAGGTCGGCATCTTTATCAAGTTTGGTATGACGAGATGTGATTAAATCAATGGAATCTGGCCTGCACGTGCTTAGTAGCTTCTTAGCAATTTAAAAAATAAAAAAATAATAAAACAAAATAAAAAATATATATAACTAGTGCTTTGTGACCGCCCACCTAATTTCTATATAGGCATAAATGTTTTTAGTATACATTTAAATGAATAAAAAAATACATAGAAAAAATCTCGCTGTAGGAACAGTTGAGAAGGGAACAAAACCGTTGAGTTTGACTTCAACATTGGGAGACAATAGTGGTGACAATAACTCTCTTCTTTTATTAATTAGGTTTCAATCAGGGCCAAGTTACTCTCCTTTCCAAAACCAAACCGTTTAAAGATAAATTTCCAAACCGTTTAAAGATAAATTTTAGTAAATAAATAAATATGTCATTTTTATCAAAATATATTCTTGATTTTAGGTATTATGTGGTATATATATATCTTAATATGATTAAATTATAGGATAAATACAACTAAATTATTTGATTATATAAATAAGATGTTAGATTTTCATAATACAAATATATTTTTTTATTTTATGATTACTCTTATGAATGTGTAATAATTTAGTTGAATTTATTTATTTATTATCCAGTAATTTAGTTGTATTGAAAAAACACGTGATGTGCGATATTAAGAACGCGTGGCATAAAAATAGGTTTATCATATGCAAAATATATCATAAATAATATATATATATATATATATATATATATATATATATATATATATATTTAAGTGCTAGATATATAAATGCATTAATTATTATGTGATATGTATATAAAAAATCTTAACTTTTTATAAGAAAATACTTTTTACTCATTTGCTGAAGAACATCTACTAATTCTAGTGGTGCTCTTTATTGGCCTTCATATATGCTATATGAGTCGAGTTAAACTATTAGTCAAATCTGAAGAACTTTAGATATAATAGTGCGCTAATTGGAGTTAAAATGTGCTCGACATCACTAAAATTGATCAAATGATCTGACGAATCAACTGACTCGTCGTTCATAACATTTGAAATTGATTAAAATATATATATGAATAATCACCATCAACCGCGTCGATCGGTGGCCAATGAACGCATGTTATCGAAGTCGGATCGCGGCGATGCCAAATGACTCCGATCAAGAACGGACTTGCTTATGTCGTAACGCGAAATTTATCTAATATAAATACGCACCCAACGATCAACCCAGCGACGAAATTGCCAATACGCCGCTATATGGGTGAGACGATGCTTAAACGATCTTCGTTCGTAAAATTGATTACGTCGTTAGCTTCGAAACATCGAAACCTACTAAATGAGACTGTCCGCGATCGATTCGAACAAATCTACATGAACATCGAGCGTCCGTAAGTGAAAATGCATATTTTGAGCTGAAATCTATTCGATTTGACGTCGACTTAAACCAAGTGACATCCGATCGTGAAACGGTCTGTGCCGTTGCGTTTGGAACATCGAAATAACTTTGAATTTATATATATATATATATATATATATATATATATATATATATATATATATATATATATATATATATATATATATATATATATATATATATATATATATATATCTCTCTCTCTCTCTCTCTCTCATATAATGATATTGGCAGATTAAGCAATAAAAATTTGGGGGATTTACATACATACCACACAATTCTTATGAATTTAAGTATTTCACACCCAAACTTTAATTTTTACTTAAATAACACCTAAATCTTTATTATTACATCAAAATACCATCATACTTTTTTTTTCAGTGAAATGTTTTTGAAAGAAAAGTCTTGGTTTAAATATTCAAGTTTAGATGTGAAATATGTAAATGCAGAAAAATTGCGTGGTATATATGTAAATTTCTCTAAAAATTTTATTAAAAGGCCTAATAACCCTAAGTCCCTCGTCCGACCCGAGCCTTACTTGAGTAATCTCCCTCTCTCTTCCCGTTCACGCTAGCTTCCTCCCGATCAAACGACAACACTCCCTCGGCCGATCCTTCTCCCTCAACCGCAAGAGAGGCGCTTGATTCTCAACCGCAAGCAAGCATCCCTCAAAGGCACGATCCCGCTCGAGCTCTAAACCGTTTCCACTCTTGGCCAATCCACCCTAAAAATGCAAGAAAAATCGCAAGCCGCACAAGTTCGCTCTCTTTCCCTCGATCTCCACTCTCTCGATTCGTCCTCAGGAATCCAAAATCCTGTAAGTCCGTCTCTCCCTACCGCAAGCCACGAACGATTGAAGCCCTCCCTGTTCATTCGCTCACCCGACTCCCTCAACCGCACGTAGCAAGGAAACCAAACCGCAAGCCCCCTCTCGTTCTTCCCTTTGCTCAGTCCGTCGCCACTGTTTCCTCGAACGATCTCTAGTTCAGGCGCCACCTGGAAATCTTGCACTCCTATGCTTTTGTCGCATCCTAATCTCCGCCTTATTCGATGCACAAGGCTAATCCATGCTCCTAAGGTCCTCATCTTCTGCCCCTTGAGCTGATTGTGTCCTGTTTCAGAGTGAAGCCCACAGGAGTAGCTTTTCGTCAGCGTCATTTGCTTCTGCTGAAGACGGAGTACATGATTGCTTGCAATACTTTCTGTCGGTTGAGTCGACTATCAAGCAATGTTTCTGTGGCAAATGCTCTCTGCATTCGATCATACCAGTTCTAGGATTGCCTTTGTTGGAGACATTAAGCTATGCCCCTATAGTAAGTGGGATGAAGGGCGGATGACGTTCGATGAACGAGTGCAAGAAGTAGAAAATTAGGTCAGTTTGGAGACCAATCTCCACAGAGTCAGATAATTCAATTGGCGGTTTGCTTGTAACATCGACTTCTGCAGCTGTGGAGTACAAGAGTAAGCCTGAACCTCTAAAGGCTGAAATTATTATAGAAATAATACCTGTCTTGAAGCCCAATGATGATTCTGACATAGCCAATAAGATCGAAAAAACACTCAGTTTCTATTCAGGTTGATGCTCCTTTGATTCGCTTAATAAAAGGAAAATAGGGATTAACACAAAAGCAAATCGAGCGAGAAACGAGCGAGAAAATCATATTTCCATCAACTAAGGGTGACGCTTCCATTATTATTGAAGGTCCATCTATGGAAAATGTCAATATAGCATCTAAAAAAAAGATCAGAAAAAAAGGGGGAGAGATTTCATACTATCTCGTCGATTGCATTGTTGCCTCGCATCGATGCAAATGTATAAAATGTGTGTGAATGTGCAAAATATATTGTGCTGTGTTTTCTTTTACAGGGTTCAAGACCCCTTTAATGCCCATTATTAGGCGCTAGTTGGCGAAGGAGGCAGGTGTGGAGACACCGCCGCTTACGCTTCATTGCGTCATAAGTAAAAAAATTATTAGATGTATCCCCTTATGTGAAAATACTGCCAAAATTTATACTGAATTTTGGACTAAAACCAAAAAGTGCTTGAATGTGTATGGAATAGTATGTAGTTGTTTTAGGTGATTGAAGGTCTCGTTATGCTCATCAGAGCATAACGGATGAAATCCGGTGCGGCTTCAAAATACCAACCGCCATTCATTGTGGGCGTGATGGGCCAAAATGCCTAAATTTCAATGGAGGGATGAATATCAATGCTATCGTAATTTCGTTAAATTTTCAGGACTTAAACAAATCCAAATCGAAATCATTTGAACTCAAATTAAATAAAAAAAGGGATGCAAGGTGAATAAGGAAATAAACATTAAGTAAAAAAAAAAAAAGCGAAGAAAAGAAGAATGCTTACAAAAAAATGTTAAAGCAAGTTGAAAGTCCACCCGAGCTTTGAGACGGAATTCTTCTCCTTCTTTTTCAAGTCCTCCAACCTCTCAAGCAAACGATACGAAATAATAGGCCCTCCCTTAGCCTTATTTATAAAGAGGGAAAAAGTCAATGTGGGCCCCATCCTTATCTAAACTTAATAATTAAGTGAATGATGGAGTTTGATAGATAATATTAAATTCACAAGTTTTAATTGCAATTCTCTATGACTTAAATTAAAGTAGTAAAGTGAGTTCTCTTTTCTCTAAACTCTTTAAAATTAAACAAGCTTTAATTGAAACTTGGGGATGTTGATATTAAACTCACAAGAGACTTATGATAAATTTGAAGTCCACGTATTAAATAAATATGAAACTTGATTTAGAGTTGAGGATAAATTCATATTGGATCTGAGTCTTTTTATGTAAACAAATCATATTTAGTATCAAACGAAGTAAAGATCTCAATTGAATATTAAATGACAAATGATTGGTGGTAAGTCTAAATATCCAATTCCAAATTGAGAATAAAGTGTGCAAGAAATTTGGTAGCTTTCTTATAAGCACAAATTCAATTAGGCAACTCATGATTACTCCATGAATGTGGCCTTTAAAAGGATCATTTGGGTATTGCGCTTAAAGTCAGGTTTGAAGCATAAGAGATTTGTTGAGTGTTATTTTCAAGCTAAAGTGAAAATCAGATGAGCTTTATAAGAGATTCTCACAGAAACTAAATAACTTATTAGCAAGTATGGTCAAGACTTCTTAAGAAATAATTGACTCATATTTGAAAAGAGCTTCAATTTGGATAAGCTTTTCTAAAAAAGATATAATAGCTTGCTTTGGGAGAACAAAAATTGAATGTGATGACTAATGGAGAGTTAAATGTTTTGTTAACAAGTCAAACAAAGATACAATATTTTGAGTGCAAATATAAATCTAATTCTGATCCACAAATACCACCGGATCTGCAATTTTTCGTACAAGCAGACATAATGCGACACTAAATTAAATTATGCACAAATGAAGGAGCTTCCTTCAATCCAAAATTAGAAAATTCTTATTCTAATTATGATTTTTAAAATCAATAATTTTATTTATTAGATGAAATTTTTTTAAGCAATAAATACATGCATGTGCTCGGACATAGAGATTTAAAGTGCAAATTTTAATGTCTAAAAAGATTGTGCAGGTTAAGTTGGAATTAAATGAAACTATGAAATTAATCTCATAATTTAAAATTTTAAAATTATCTGAATTATCAAATACATGCACACTACGAACGAATGCTTAAACTGAGATGTCGAGCCATGATTTAGTCTTAGGACCAGGTTCGAGTTAACTAAACCTAAAAATCCAATTATTATAAAAAAAATTAACTTATTAAAATATCTAAAAAGCTAATTCTATCATATAACAGTAGATCTGATCCTCTATTATTAAACTAATAGAGTCGATAAGATCTGAAATATTATATTTATCTCGATGATGGTTGTGTTGAATGAAGATTTCAACCGGAGTGGATACTTCCATCAAAGTATGATTGCAATTTCAGATGAAACTAACTCAAATTAAGTATCAATCCAAATATGAAATCTAATATGTCATTAAGCTATAAATGTCTAAATGAAATTCAATCTAAAAACTTGAATTCAAGCTATAGTAGTAGTGGAGCATGATAAAAATTGAAATTTAAAATCAATCATCAATGAAATTAAATTTAAATCAACCATATTTTTATGACTAATCTGCTTGTTCTTTATATCAATAGATCTTCAGAACATACTGTTCATCATGCAGCTAGGTCACAGAACCAACATCCATCTAGCTAATGCTATTATAAATAGTGGGAATGCTGGAGCTACCATTCAATTTGGTATTGTAGACTTCCTAGCCATTGCTATAAACAATTCTCTACCTGAAGTACCTGCATATTGTACACAAAAACCTGTGCATGGGAGGAGAACGATTAGAATGGCCGCTACTACTATTAAGGTTCTTCGAAATTGAGCCTTTGTTTTTAAAAAAATTGAGTCATTCTGAAGCGACAATCATAAAAAGAACCGTCACTAGCAGAAAGTTTCAATCATGCCTGTGAATGCGACCACTCTATCAGCTGAACCTTTCGCACTGGGAAGGCATAATGCTGAAGCCTCCTCTTTTGGAGAAAAATTGAGTAGAAGGCAAAGAAAAAATGTTGAACTGCGAGCACAGCAGTTGTTGCCTGAATCACTAACCATGTGATCAGACTTGATGTCAGAAGCGAGTATTCTTATTCACAGCAAGTTTAAAAATCTCAAGTGGGTGAAAATGAACAGTTCTACTAGTGATATCAAACAATCGTTCTAGGGACAACAACACCAAGTTATAACCCCACAAAAGAGGCATCTCAAGATTTTGTCCTTTATAGTGCACATGGTGCTGAAAGTTGTTAAGGCGAAGGGTCTTATGAAGAAAAAGTATCAATGACTGATTATCAAAGAAAATGAAAAAGCTTCAATAAAATGGCTACTATCAATGGGTAATGTCAAGACCGTTCTAACCAAATCCTACACGGTGAATATCAAGGTGTGACACCTGAATTGCATATTCGAGAATCCGCTACCAAAAGGTCAAAGTAGAAGAAAAATAAATATGGAGGTCAAAGCCTCGAGAAGAAGTAGCAATGCAAAAGCTTCTTCATCTGGAAGCATTCTAACCTAGAGACAATAAAAAAATAAAAGAAATGTTAAAGTGCATGCTCAACAGCCATTGTTCAAGTAGAAATTGTACAACCAGCTATGAACCAGAAGTGAGTGTTCAAACTCATAACAGGTTTGACAGCCTAAGATGGATAAAGTAGAACAGCTCTAATGATCAAATCAAACAGTCCTTCTGGACCCGATAACATCAGGTTCTAGCTTCTCCAGTGAGGAAACTCGAAGCTATATATGTAAGAGTGCATGAGGTCCTCAAAGTTGCCAAGGAGAAGAGGACTAATGAAAAATAATATGAAGGTCCTATCATCAAGGAGGCCAGAGTTGCTCCTCCAAGGAGACCTCCTCCAATAATCCCGACAAGATGTTAACCAATCCAAGTCCCGCACAATGAGAATCAAGATGTGACACTTCGATCACAGGTCTAGGAATCCGCCGCCAAAAGATCCCAACAAAAAATGGTAAGCAAATTTGGAGGTCAGAGTCTCGAAGTGAAACTGCTTTAAAGAAAGATAATGACGTGATATCTCGGTTGTACTTCCACAAAATCTACTCCTTATACCAAAGTATTTGGAGCTGAAGTAGTCTTACCACTTGAAATTGAACTACATTCACTCCGAGTAGCCATTCAACACGATCTTACCTAAGATGAGAATGTTTGTCTACGGATGGAAAAGCTTAATGCGCTTGACGAGGTCAGGCTCCAAGCTCAGCAAAATTTAGAAGTCCACCGAACAAGGATGTCCAAAGCATTTGATCATATAGTGCATCCTCAAACTTTTCAAGAAGGAGAAATGGTCCTGGCGTTGAGAAGACCAATTAATCCTCACCGCAAAATAGGCGATAAATTTGAGCATAATTGGAAAGGGCCCTTAGCCATTGAAAATGTATATTAGGGCGGAGCCTACCAGCCAATCAATGGTCAATATTTAAAATAATATTATACATAAAAATGTAATCACAAGAATGCATTTGATCATAGAGTGCGACCTCAAACATTCCAAAAAGGGGAATTTATCTTTGCGCTAAGAAGAACAATTATTTTTAATCGAAGAATTCGTGACAAATTTGAGTCTAATTGAGAGGACCCTTTTATCATTGAAAAAGTATATCAAAGAAGGGCATACCAACTCATTGACTTAAAAGGGTGAAAGACTAATGCCACCAATTAATGGTCAATACTTGAAAAAGTATTATGCATAATAAATACATTCTCGAGATACAATAGAAATCCCTCTGCAAGACAGGGGGTATTTTTTAGTATATTTATTTGGGTTGACATCGTGTTTTATGCTGAGATCCCTAAATGAATATACTTACTCAAGATAAAAAAAATTTTCATGAAAATTCTCCTGTTACACAAGAGATATTTTAGATTTATATACACAGATGAAATTAATGTTATATGTTAAAACTCTCTTAAGATCAAATGTATCAACTCATACATTAATATGTTTTCTTAAATTATTTTAGAGATTTTTCAATATGCTTTAAAATTTCCCCTACAAGACTAGGGACATTTTTATATATTTAGCTAAGTTGAAATAATGCTATAAGACGAGATCCTCAAATATATTCTGATTCAGTTTGACATCGAGCTTTATGCCGAGATCCCTGAATATATCTATAATTATTATTGTTAAAGTTACAGGTTCTTGCACAAACAAAAAGAATCTATTTCTACGCATGAAAAGACATCCCTAAATATCAAAAGTTTTTCTCCCAGATTTGCCAAATTTTGAAGATCAAGTCAAAAGAACTCCCAATTTTGGAAGCTTCAATAAACTGAGTTGGAAAAATATCAACCTCTACATCCTGAAGTCTAGGACATAGATGGGTTCTAAAGGTTGAACTTAACAATCCACAAATGGCTGAGTTATTGATGCTCTCCTCACTCAACAAATCGCAAGAAAAGACCGTAGTGAAAGAGCACCCATTCGTTAGTCTGATAACCAAATCACTAACACATTATAGCTTAAGTCGAAGACTAGAGTAGGTTCTAAATGTCAAACTCAACAAGCCTATAAATGGCCAAGTTAATGGTGCTCTCCTCACTCAACAAGCCGTAAGAAAAGGCCGTAGTGGAAGAGCCCCTGCTCATCAGTCCAATGATGATAGCTATTCAATCTCAAACCAAATTTAGCTTAGTGACTATAAGCAACTAGAATCCAAGAGATCTTTCTACCTGATTGATAGACCAAGATAATCTGAAAAATCTCTCAATCCAGAGCCGCATCAAATCAATCTTTATATTGCCTATAGTGTGATATTTCAATCTATTTTTAAATGATCTAATCAAGCATAAATTACATATCAAAGCTAATCTCCTCATCAAATTTGTCAAAGTAAAAGCACAAGATCGAGAAGCAATTCCATAGTTCATACAAAGTTGATGGCCGAACTAAAGGAATTATGATTATTTAGTCTGTTAAAGCACACATTGCTAGACTGATAACTCAACATTGACCTAATATGAGCCGGAAGACTGGATCATCTATATGCACCCTTCAACGAGTCTGTTAAAGCAGTAAGCACATGATTTAGGGCATACATACACTTCATGACAAGTCAATATGGACAAATCAGGTCAATCCTTCATCAAGCCCGTCAAGCTTAAAGCTAGAACAAAAGAAATTTCAAATTTCAAAACGAACAAACTAATTCCTCCATCAAACCTGAGCAAGCATAAAGCTAGGGTTAGAGGAAACCCAAATCTGCAACAACATAGAAGAAAGAGATCTTCAACAAACCCATCAAAGCAGAGAGTAGATGGTGGAAGAGCTTTTATCTATCCGACAAGTCGATCCTGACAAATCAGTCGATCCCATCATTTAGCATGTCTGAAATATGGCATCATATTAATGACAAATCCTATCAAAGCTCTGTAAGCTATTGTAATTGAAGCTGAAGTGGTCCAAGTTCTATGGACAGGCCAAAAGGTCTACCAGTCTTCAATAAACAAGACTCGCTTCATGCATGAATTACATTTGTTGGGGGGTATTTGTTGACCTCCATATATACTACATGAGTCGAGTTAAGCCTATAAGTCAAATCTGAAGAACTTTGGATGATAGTGCGCAAAGCGGAGCTAAAATGCACGAGACATAGCCAAATTTGGTCAAAATGACCGTCGATCAATGAACGGACTTTATCATCACGTTTAGAACATCAAAATTAATCAAAATATAAATATTGCATAATCTAACGATCAATCGATTGAGCTGTCAATGTGCTAACGCGTATATCAGAGTTGAGAGGATACGATGATGCCCAAATGACCTCCGATCAATGAATGAACTTTGTCATTGCATTCAGAATATCAAAATTGATCAAAATATAAATATTGCACAATCTAACGATCAACCGAGTAAGCGATCGAGTTGTTAATATGCCAACACGCATATCAAAGTTGAGAGGTTGCGATGATGCTTAAACGACTTTCATTCATAAAATTAATTACGTTGTTAGTTTCAAAATATCGAAATATATTAAATGAGACTATCCATGATCAGTTCGAATGAATCTACATGAACATCGAGCGATCAGAAGTGATAATGTGCATTTTGAGCTGAAATTTACCCGATTTGACGCCGACTTGAACCAAATGACCTCCAATCGTGAAATAGACCGCGTCATTGCGTTCGGAATATCAAAATTACATTGAATTAATATATATATTAACCATATAATGATGTTAGTGTAAACATCATATTAAAGTTGATTAAATAATAAAAATTTTATTAAAAAACCTAATAACCCTAAGTCCCTCGTTCGACCCAAGATCTCCCTCATCTGACCAGAGCCCTACTCGTGTGATCCCCCTCTCTTCCCGTTCATGCTCGGCTCCTCCCAATCGAACGATAACTCTCCCTTGGCCGATCCTTCTCCCTCAACCGCAAGAGAGGCGCTCGATTCTCAACCGTAAGCAAGCATCCCTCAAAGGCACGATCTCGCTTGAGCTCTAAACCGTTCCCACTCTTGGCCAATCCTCCCTAAAAATGCAAGAAAAACCCCAACCCACACAGGTTCCCTCTCTTTCTCTCATTCTCCACTCTCTCGGTTTGTCCTCAAAAATCCAAAATCTTGTAAGCCTTATTGCGTGCTAGAGAATTTTATTCCGGTAGATGCGAGATCTTCGTCGTAGCCCAAAAATTATCCAACACACAAGCAGGGGATATGAACACAGGGGTTATACGTGGAAAACCCGTTAAGGGAAAAAACCACGGGCCTTGCCTGTAGAACTTTCACTATGTGTTCAAAGATACTGGTCCTTGCTTCGTTAGTTGGAGAAGAAGGTGTTCTGAGCGAAAATAATATTCGTGTAGAAAAATACAATATCGGTCAACTCCAACCCAAGGGAGAAGTTTCCCAAAAAGCGGCAGGAACCGATCTTCTGGGAGCAACCTCTTGATCTTCAAGAGAAAGGAGCGAAGCGGTCTTTTCTAGTCCTCTGGGCGATCTCCCCAGGGTAAGCTCACGATCTTGACCTCGGTGGTGGTGGCAGTGGTGATAGGCGTCGGCGTGGTTCTCGAGCTCTCACGGTCTTCAAATCGATTTGGTCCCCAAGGTGAGAATGAAGCTCTATTTATAGATTTTGGGAGTGGCGGCCTTGTAAATTCGTGGAAAACTCCAACCACTCCCATCGGACGGCCGATCGATCCCCGTCACGGTGTATTTTGATGATCCGGGTGCCTTAATGATGTCGAATTGGGTGATCTTGGATTCGTTGGATTCGTCTTGACGAGCCGTTCGATCTGACTATAAATATGTTAGTTTTGGTAATCATTTGGCGGATCAGGATCCATTTTCATGCTCGATAGCTTGATCTGAGTCGATCGGATCGACTATGCTTGATGTTGCTATGTTCGTCTCGTCGAGATGGTCGGTTTGTGTAAGTTTGCTGAAATCGGTGATTAGATCGAAGCATTTCTGAAAATGCCTTGAGATTCGTGCTTGATCAGATTAATTTTCTGAGGATGTATCAAGCCTATTTCTCCCTACCGCAAGCCAAGCACGATCGAAGCCCTCTCTCTTCGTTCGCTCATCCGACTCCCTCAACTGCAGGCCACAAAGAAACCAAACCGCAAGCCCCCTCTTGTTCTTCCCTTTTCTTAGTCCTTCGCCACTGTTTCCTCGAACGATCTAGAGTCCAGGCGCCACCTAAAAATCTTGCACTCCTATGCTTTTGTCGCATCCTAATCGCGGCCTTATTCGATGCACAAGGTTAATCCATGCTCCTATGGTCCTCATCTTTTCTCCCTTGCACTGGTTGTGTCCCATTTCAGAGTGAATCCCACAAGAGTAGCTTTCCGTCAGCATCATTTGTTGCTGCTGAAGACGGAGCAGATGATTTCTTGTAACACTTTCTATCGGTTGAGTCGACTATCAAGCAGTGTTGCTATGGCAACAGCTCTCTGCATTCGGTCATACCCATTCTAGGATTGCCTATATGGGAGACATTAAGCTATGCCCCTATATTAAGTGGGATGAAGGGTGAATGACATTCGTTGAACGAGCACAAGAAGCAAAAAATTAGGCCAGTTTGGAGACCAATCTCCACAGAGTGAGCCTGAACCTCTAAAGGGTAAAATTATTATAGAAATAATACCTTTCTTGAAGCCCAATGAGGATTCTAACATAGCCAAGATAAAAAAAAACACTCAGTTTCTATTCAAGTTGATACTCCTTTGATTCACTTTATAAAAGGAAAATGAGGATTAACATAAAAGAAAATTGAGCGAGAGACGGGCATGCAAATCATATTTCCATCAACTAAGGGTGGCACTTCCATTGTTATTGAAGGTGCATCTATGGATAATGTCAATAGAGCATCTAAAAAAAGAGATTAGAAAAAAAATATGTGAAAGAAAAAAAAGGGAGAGAGATTTCATACTATCTGATCGATTGCATTGATGCCTCGCATTGACGCAAATGTATAAAATGTGTGTGGACGTGCGAAATATATTATGCTTGTGTTTCTTTTTGAAAGCTTCAAGACCCCGCTAATGTCTATTACGGCGTAGTGGGTGCAAAGAGATGACTGTGGTGTCGCAAGATACTGCTCACTATGCTCATTAGGGCGTACCGAGTAAGCCAAAAATCTTAGATGTAGCCCCCTATGCTGAAATTTAGACTAAATTTTGGACTTAAACAAAAAGGGCTTAAATGTGTATAGAATATTCTGTATTTGCTTTTATGCAGGTGATTGAATGCCTCATTATGCTCATCAGAGCATAACGGGATTGAAATTCAACTGAGGTGCTTCAAAATACTAACTGTCACGCTCATTAGGGCGTGATGATTAGGCCAAAATAGTTCTGATGTAGCCCCCTATGCGGAGATGATGTCAGAATACTACCAAAATTTTGTTAACTTTTTTGGACTTTAACAAATCTAAATGGAAGTCATTTGAACTCAAGCTAAATAAAAAAAAATAGATGCAAGGTGAATATGGAAATAAACATTAAGTCAAAAAAAAAGAGAGAGAGAAGAAAAGAAGAATGCTTTCAAAAAAAAGTTTAAGCAAGGTGAAAGTCCACCCAAGCTTTGAGCCAAAATCCTTCTCCCTCTTTTTCAAGTCCTCCAACCTCTTAAGCAAACGATACGAAATTGAAGGCCCTCCCTTGGCCTTATTTATAGAGAGAAAGAGTCAATGTGGGACCCATCCTTATCTAAACTTAATAATTAAGTACAATGATGGGGTTTGATGGATAATACTAAACCCACAAGCTTTACTTGAAATTCTCTATGGCTTAAATTGAAGCGGTAAAGTGAGTTATCTTTTCTCCAAACTCCTCAAAATTAAACAAGCTTTAATTCAAACTTGGGGAGGCTAATACTAAACTCACAAGAGACTTAAGATAAATTTGAAGTCCCGTTACTAAATAAATATAAAACTTGATCTAGAGTTGAGGATAAACTCATATTGGATCTGAAGTCTTTTTATGTGAACAAACCATATTTAATATCAAACGAAGTAAAGATCTCAATTGAATATTAAATGAAAAATGATTGGTGGAAAGTCTAAATATCTAATTCCAAATTGAGAATAAAGTGTGCAAGAAATTTGGTAGCTTTCTTATAAGCACAAATTCAATTAAGCAACTCATGATTACTCATGAATGTGGCCTTCAAAAGGATCATTTGGGTCTTGCCCTTAAAATCAGGTTTGAAGCATAAGAGATTTCTTGAGTGCTATTTTCAAGCTAAAGTGAAAATCAGATGAGCTTCATAAGAGATTTTCACTTAAACTAAAATACTTATTAGCAAGTGTGGTCAAGACTTCTTAAGGAATAATTGCCTCATATTTGAAAAGAGCTTCAATTTGGATAAGCTTGCCTAAAGAAGATATAGTAGCTTGCTTGGGGAGAACAAAAATTGAATGTGATGACTAATGGAGAGTTAAATTATTTGTTAACAAGTCAAGCAAAGATATAGTATATTGAGTGCAAATATAAATATAATTTTGCTACATAAATGCCACCGGATCAGCAATTCTTCGTACAAGTAGACATAATGCGACACTAAATTAAATTTTGCATGAATGAAGGAGCTTCCTTTAATACATAATTAGAAAATTCTTATTCTAATTATGATTTTAAAAATCAATAATTTCATTGATTAGATGAAATTTTCTAAGCTATAAATATCAGCATATGCTCGGACATAAAGATTTAAAATGCAAATTTTAATATCTGAAAAGGTTGCACAGATTAAGTTGGAATTAAATGAAACTATGAAATTAATCTCATAATTATAAAAATAAAAATTATCTGAATGATCAAATACCCGCATGGGCCCCGACACTATGTTGAATGCTTAAACTTAGTGTCTGAAAATGCTACGCGGGTTGCTTCCCGGTTTGGTCTTAGGATCGGGTTCGTGTTAAAAAAAACCAAAATATCCAATTATTATAAAAAATTTCAACTTATTAAAATATCTGAGATGCTAATTCTGATATATAATAGTAGATATGATCCTCTATTATTAAACTAATATAGTCGACAGGATCTTAAATAATAAATTAAATGATCAAATAATACATTCACCCCAATGATGGCTGTGTTGAATGGAGATTTCAACTAGAGGGGATACTTCCATCAAAGTATGATTGCAATTTCAGATCGAACTAACTCAAATTAAGTATCAATTTAAATATCAAATCTAATATGCCATTAAGCTATAAATGTCGAAATGAAATTCAATTTAAAAACTTAAAGCTAAAAATTCAACCCACCTTCCACAATTATTTATCGAAGGTGACAAATTAAGAAGACTCTAGCTCACTATGGGCTTCAAAATTTCGCCACCGACCTCTTAATGAAAAGAGTATGATTTAATGTCGATCTAATTTTCAGAAGGTAGATGAATAGTAGATAAGACACTACCCAGAGATTTCACTCTCATTTTTGTGAGGACTTTGATTCCAAGTTTCCTATAGGCGCAAGCACCTATAGTTAATTACTCTCAAATACTGAGAGAGAACTTTCAATTAAGGTTAGTCATTAGGTCACTAAATGTGTAGCGTTTAGTAGTAGCATATGGAGTATAAAATTATGAATTTATGAAATTCATCAATTTAATTTAAAGCGGATGGTTGGGGGAATGATGATGTGCCTGATCAAGATCCAATGATTCCATCATCCCGGGCTGTCAGGGTCCCTAGTTTACTTAATTAGAGGAGGTAGTCAACCTAACATAATCGAAGGATCTTTATTAACAGCCATGAGTTGCGTCGTCCAAGAAATCCTCCTAGACCTGGGGTGATGTTTGTCTAAGGAGACAAGCTTAAGTCCACCTTAGCTAACATATGACTTTTTGCCCAATCATGTACATTCTATAGTTCACAGCTAAAAGAACAAAACCATTGGGAAACATGCACATGCGTCGTGGCCAATTTAGTGGTGTCATTTAGCCGCGTTAGAAACTTTCGAATTGACGCCATTTATGTGGTGTCATTTTGTAGCAAAATCACTTGGACAGAGGACATGGGCCACATTCTTATAAGCTTAAGATTATTTAATTATAAAAATAGTTATGTATTTTTTTGATATTGGTTTTTTGTGAGCAAAAGTTTTCTTAATTTGTCGCCCTCGATAAACGGCTTCGGATGTGTGGATGGATTTTACTTTAAAAGTAAATAATTAATTTTATTTAATTTATACTTTTTTAATTTAAATATTTGATCATTTTATAATTGATTTTAATTTGAATATATAGTGATTCTATATTAGAATCTGAATAAATTTTTTTATTATTATGAAAATCCCTCCGGTCGAATATTCAGTCAACATGGTCATCATGAGGGTAAATGAGTCTGTTTAATCATTTAGTTTATTATTTTAGATCATGTCAACTCTATTAATTTAATAATAGAGGATCAGATCTAGAATTATATTCTAAGACTTTTAAATTTCAGATTATAGAATATAAATTTCTTGAATATTTTTGATAATGATGACTCCTCTGGTTAATATCTTCAATCAACTAAGCCATCATTGGGGAGATAAGTTTGTTTGACCATTTGGTTTATTGTTTCAGATCTTTTCGACTTTATTAATTTAATAATAGAGGATCAGATCTAGATTTCTACTTTAAAAACTTTGAATTATAATAACCCCTCTAGTTGATATCTTCGATCAACTCAGCCATAATTGTGGAGTTAGGAGATAGTTGTTATACTGTCATATGACATAATTAGCTTCTAAAAGATTTTCTCAAATTGAAAAAGTTATAAAAACATCATTAGATTTTGTTAACCCAGACCTAGTCAGTAGACTTAATCAGGAATCAACCCACGCAACATTCTCAGACACTAAGTTTAAGCATTCAACAAAGTGTCAGGGCCCATGTGGGATATTTAAAATACTTAATGAATTTTAGAAAGATCGAATTGAATTGAAAGTTATTTCAGAATAATTTTAGCAAGCTTTCAAGTCACTATAAACTTATCATGTTCAATGTGTGTTTTAGCTCATATATGAGTTAGCGAGATCATTATAAGTCACATTTATATTTCTTTTGATTCACATCAATTTGTTTAATGCAAGTCACTATGTGATCCAATCATTCATTAAGGAGCTTTGCATTATGCTCACTACGAAGCTACTTAGCCTTAATATTGATCCCTTATGAATTCCATCTTAAGTTATGTTTTAGTTTGAAAGCAAGCATTCCAATATACTTTAAATTTCATGTGCTTCAAAAAGTAAAATATAATAATCCAAATGTTTCTTCGAAAAATCAATTCATGCTTGTAAGCAACCATTAGATTCACCATGAGTTTGTGAGAGCTTTACTCATATTAGAAAACTCACTCTCATAAAGTCCCCTATCATTGAGTTTTATACATGATTATATGTCAATTCTGAACTATTGCAATCCAATTGATACAATGTGTTGCATGTAAAAGTTCAATTCATTTTTTTATATGAAAGTAATTGTTTCATTTTAAGTTGAGTTTAAGCTCATTAGTACTTTCATTTGATTCTTTTTAAGCTTCATGTTGATTCAAATTTCAGCAGCCTCCTGACGTCGTCCCCACATAGGGGGCTGCTTCGAGAGTGCTATAACCTTCCTACCATGCTTAAAAAAATATGCATAGTCAGTGTCTTGTGACATTGCGGCTTAAGAAAGTCTTCTAAAATCACCATGCTTTAAAAAAGCATGGATAGGCCTTCAACACCTACAATTTAAATTCAGATTTTAATTTTGAGCTTAGAGTTCATTTCATGTTAAATTAATTAAGTCCTCTATCAGTCCAAATTTCGGCAGCCTCCTAGCATCTTCCTCGTGTAGGGGCTGTATCGGGAGTGCTAGAGCCTGCTTACCACACTTAAAAAAGCATGCATAATCAATATCTTGCAACACCGCAGCTTAAGAAGTCTTCCAGACCCACAATGCTTAAAAAAGCGTGCATAGGCCTTCAACACATGTGTAAAAGACATCATGGTTTCCTTGCCATCTGTGCAACATGCAGTATATCTAGCAAATTTTCTGCTATGTTATGTGAATAGCCTATGCCAAGAGGAGCTTGATAGCCACTTCATGGAAGTGACTTTAAAAAAATGAAACTTTTTATGTGAGCATCAAATTGAACTATTGTCAATGGAGGAAGGAGTTATAACATCGTCCACATCGAAGCTAGTTAGTTGAAATCCAAAAGTATGGTTCATCATGACACAACAAGTTTTAGAAAGAATCTTTTACTTCCTCCGCCTTACTACTATATAGCTTAGATGGCTATCTTTTCTTGATTGGTAGTCTTACAATCATCAACAATTCTAGTTGGTTTGGTAAGTTTTCATTCATATATATAGAATTATACATCAACATATAAGCATCTAAAGAAAAATATGTCCCCCAGACTGTGATAAATAACTTTATGGTTACCATTAGAAACATAATTCAGCTTTGCCAACTTGATTGGGCCATTTGCACAATTTTCATAGATAAACTTGAATTTTCTCCAAAGGGGTGCAAACCCAATTTAGATACATGCTCATCATCAAATTCCCACCAATGTCTGCTCGATTATGGTATCCTTCACGCTTCACAGCCTTAAATAATATTGGTATCAATTTGCAGCTTGTATGCAGAAATGAACTCACAAGTAAAAGAACCAAAACCAAAACCTCCAATCAAATCCAATCTTAAGAAATCAGGTGGCAACCACAAATTATACTTTTCCCTTTTCGACCTCGCTTTCAAAAATTCTGCTTCTGGGATGTAATTACTACTCACACTTTGAAGGACACAACATGAGATAACCTCGGCCAAAGAAGAAATGAACTTCTCATAAAATGAACTCACAACAAAACTAGCCTGGGCCTCTCTTGTGTTGCCAAAATCTTCCATGTTTCTCTTACAAAAGATATTCCTAGCAAGGCTCCTTCTTAGCTTCTTTGCCTTATCTTTCACCATTTATGGTGGATACGATACTGTGCTCATCAAAACTGCTGGGAAATACAGTCTCAGCAACCATGGTGGAAGTTCTCACATAGAGATGCTCATCCGCAGCCTCACCACCGTCGATGGCGGTGGCTATGAGGCTTGATCAAAACTGACAAATCCTATGAGAGTGAAGCGGGCGAGGTCCATCTTGTATGAACGGACTGTGGGGAGGTGAGCCCTCATTTTTCCAGCGGAGGCGTCCGATTTGGTGAGGATCTGGAGGAGCTCTTAATCGATGATGGGGAGGGTGGCGTAGAGCTGCAGGAGACAAGAAGAAAGCCATCATGCATTCAATTTTGCGCATCTCTTGCAGTAGAGACGAAGAGAGAGTGAGGGAAGAGAGAGTCCTCTCGGATGAAAGACCAAGGCTTCAATCCTTGCTTCACATCAATAGAAGCTGGGAGAGAAAAAGTGGTCTTGAGGAGTTCGACTTGGAGGTAGAGATGGACCAGTCAGGGTTCGTTCACTGATCACACCGGATAGAGGAGAAGGACGGCTAGTAGTCTCGATCTCATAAGAGAAGGAACTCTAAAAATGCCACGAGACCATCAATTTCTTTTTTTTTAAATCTAAATAACCCATGTGAAGAGACATAGTAAAATATGATGTGGCAACCCATTACTAGTCGAATCAGAGGTGGAGGAATGGGAATGGGCGGCTGCAAGTTCCGAAGCATTGGCTTGGCTTAATTAAGAAATAATTTGCTAGATTTATCTCAAAATGCATGCTAATTTAGACTTTATTATAAATATAGTGATTTTAATTAAATTGGGTGTTTATTCTAAATAATTTTGACCCTTCTGGATGCAGGTGAAGTCCGCTTTGAAATAAGAGGTCCTTTTGGTTCAATTAATCAATGGTCAATTTCAATTCAAAAATGTGCATTATCGCTTTTGACTGCTCGATATTTGCACAAACTCATTTGAATTGAGTGCATACATCTCATTTGATATGTTTTGATATTTTAACACTAACGACGTGATCAATTTTATGAACAGAGGTCATTTGGGCATCATCGCAGCCTCCCGACTTTGACATATGCGTAGGGGCATCAATAGATTTTCTTCTTAATCGTTCGACTATAAAATTGTGCAACATATATATTCTGATTAATTTCAATGTTCTGAACAAGATGGAAAAATCTATTCATCGATTGGAGGTCATTTCAACCAAATTCGACGATGTCCAGTGTATTTTAGCTCCGATTTGCACGCTGTTGCATCCGAAGTCCGTCGAATTTGGCTTGTGAGCTCGACTCAACTTATGTAGTAGACATTGAGGTCAACAAATTTCTCCCAACAAATGTAATTCATGCATAAAGTGAATCATATTTTTTTAAAATTGGTTGACTCTTCGTGTTGACCATGCTCGCTAAAGATTTTCTTCTACCATCTGCTCTCTGCTTTGATGGGTTCGCTGAAGATCTTTTGCTTTTGCATCTTTGTAGATTTGGATTTCCTCTGGCCTTTACTTCATGCTTGATTAGGTTTTATGGAGGGATTGATTTATTTTCTTTGATATTTGAAATTCCTTTTGTTCTAACTTTAAGATTGATGGGCTTGATGAAAGATTGACTTGATTTGTCCATATTGACTTGTCAAGGAGTGCATGTATCTTCTTACCTACACTTATTTCCTTGATGAACTCATTAAAGGGTGCATACAAATGACTTAGCCTTTCGACATATACTAGGTCTATAATGTTGAGCTATCAATCCAGCAATGAGTGCTTTAACGGACTGAATAACCATGAAATCCCTTTAGTTCAGCCATCAGCTTTGTATGAACAATAGGATGACTTCTTTGGTCCCTTGCTTTCTGCTTAATTGGTCTTTCTGAAGAAGAGTTTCCTTTGTTGTTTGATTTCTGCTTGACAGACTTTTTGAAGGAGTTGAGATTTTACATTTAATATTGATACCAAACTCGACTTAGTGCCTTCTTGACTTAGGATATTTTTCTTGTTATATTTTAGAAAATGACATTACGACCATTATAGTTGATCTCCCAGTCTGAGCCACTTGAACTCACCAAGTTGGAGGGGTTTGAAAATTTGGATGCTCATGCCTTTGAACTAGCAAAGTAGGAGGATCCCTTACTATAACCTTTATGACGTATTGAGTAAGCGGATCTGTCAATGACTCGACCATATTTGGGTGTGTTGAGTCCAACCTTATGCATCCACTTGAGTATTGGACTTAAGCAATTAATGGAGGATTTTATCATCGAGCTAACAAGATTAGGGATCTCTTACTGCGGTCTTTATAGCGTGTTGAGTAAGCAGACCTGTCAGCGACTCGACCATATTTGAGCTTGTTGAGTCCAACCTTATGCACCCACTTGAGCCCTAGATTTGATGTATGGATGAAAGATGTGTTTCCAACTTGATTTGTTGAACTTTACATGCTTGAAAATTTCTCTTTTTGGCTAGTATGACTTTGAAATTTGTGAATTTGAATATATAATTTGAACATGTATATGGGGATCTCATCCTTAGGCGTGATGCCAACCCAAATACAAAAGGAGGCCCCCTATCTTATAGGACAAAGCTTAACATCTTGCTAAAAAGTTTTTTAAAAAATGCCCCCTATTTAACAGGGGGATCTTTGCAATACATCACAAGTATGATGACATCAAAATTATTTTTCATTTTCACAGTTATAATGGTCATATAAGACTTACATTAATATTATAACCATTCATTTAGGGATTTGCCTTAGGCGACATTAATCTAAAATATATAAAATGCCCTGTATGGAAATGCATTCTTGTGTTACAAGAGAATTTCCAAGTTTTAAATATGATATTCGTTTGATTACACTTTAATGTATAATACTTCTTTAGATATCGACCGTTGATTGGAGGCACCGGTCTTTTGCCTTTGAAATCAACGAGTTGGTAGGGTCCTCCTTGATATATATATTTTCAATGACGAAGGGCCCTTCCCAATTAGGTTCAAATTTATCACCAATTTTATGGTGAGAGATAATTGCTCTTCTCAGCACCAGGACTAACTCCCATTTTTGAAAAGTTTGAGAACGCACCGTATGATCAAATGCTTTGACGATCCTCACCCGATAGACTTCTAAGTTTTGCTGAGCTTGGAACCTAACTTCATCAAGTGCATTAAGCCCTTCCATTCATAACTGAGCATTCTCATCTTGAGTAAGACTGTGTTGAATGGCTACTCAGAGTGAGGGTAGTTCAACTTCAAGCGGTAGAACTGCTTTAGCTTCAAACACTAGTGCATAGAGAGTGGATTTTGTAGGGGTTTTATAAGTGGTGCGGTAGGCCCATAACGCTTCCACAAGTTTAGTTATTTTTGGTGAGGATCTTTCTAAGCAACTTGACTAGTTTTGTTGAAAGCCTCGGCCAAGCCATTTGCTCTTAGATTATAAATTGACGAGTATCACTAATCAATCTTATATGGATCAACAAATCTATAGATTTTAGTGCTTTTGAAGACCGGAACATTATCAGATAATTACATGACACACTAAATCTATAGACAATATTATGGGTGAAGAAGTTAGTCACATGCTGGATGTGACTTGAATGCACTATAGCAGAGAAATAATCAGTGGCTACTAGAATGAAGCGATGATCAATGGCAAGTCAATTAGTCCAATTATATCTATTCCCCCATTGAAAGAAGATGCTATCGTTGGGTTCAACGGGTTTGGAGGCTGATGAATGATATTGTCGTGAACTTGATACTCATGACATCTCTTAGTATAATTGATTTAATCCTTTACCATGGATGTCCAGTAGTATCCCATTCTTTTTATTTTGAAAGCCATTTAAGGACATGATTGGTGTGTGCCACAGAGTCCTTCGGGGATCTCAGCAATCACTTTGTTGGCTTCTTCTATTCCTAAGCACCGTAGCCACATCTGTTCAAAGGACCTACGATATAGAGTATTGCTAACATAAGCATATAGTTAGAGCCTTTTCTCAAATTGTGCAGCCACCGACTTACTACTTGGCAATTTGCTTTTCTTAAAGTAGTCGACAAAGGGTTGTCTCCAATCTTCCTTCTCTTCCACATGAGGATTTCACTTTGTGGTGTTGGAGTTTTCTTCAAATTTAGGTCTTTCCTTCGAATAGAAGCCTCATCTTGTTGGTTTTAATGAGTAATTTTTTTAGGGACTTTGAGGAGCAACATACGCTCTTGGCTTGCATTTGATGACACCTCTTCAAGAAGATTTTGGGTTTACTGGCTCTAAGACCCGATGAGTGCAAACACTAATTAGCACATAACCATCATCATCCACACTTGTCATATCTTTAGCTAGCTTAGCCAAGCAATCATCTTTATTATTTCTGACTCGAGAGACTCGAGTTATAATGATGTTTGGAATTTATTTCATAAGCT
This sequence comes from Cymbidium sinense, assembly GCA_021442155.1. Lineage (NCBI taxonomy): Eukaryota > Viridiplantae > Streptophyta > Magnoliopsida > Asparagales > Orchidaceae > Cymbidium > Cymbidium sinense. Next base: position 71,104,905 of record CM038220.1, on the reverse strand, counting down.
TGAGGGCTTGCTTGTGGTAGTGAGCCATTCAAGCTTATTGATTTTATAAATACCCAGCACTTGATTAATGATGAGTTGTGAATCACCATAAAGTTATAGATTTTGAGCTCCAATGGAGATGACTTCCTCCACACATACCACCAACGCCAGTGACTTGTTGGCCCATGGCTCAGTCAACCGGTAGGAGTGCCTTATTATACCACCTTCTGGCATGATCAAGATGATACCAATGCTAGCTCAAGCTTTTGGGAGATTTGAGGGTTGAGTGTATTTGATGAATGAAGCTCCATCAAAATATAATTCTCACATTTGTTATTTTTCCTTTTCATATATGCTTGATCTGCTCGTTAGGAAGATCATTATTGAGCTATGAATCTACCGGGATAAGGTGTGCGCGAGGTCGCGTAATTTTCTTCTTCACCATTTTTTGGGGAACATATATAATGTCATTTGTAGCGGAATAGAATCGTGTTAAGTGACTTGTCAATGCTGGTCTTGTCATCAAGAACTTCGGCAGATCAATCCTTGTGATGAGAGTAATTTTATGAGATAACACATAATGACAAAGTTTCTAGATAACAAAAATCAGAGCTAAACAATGTTCTCGATTGGAGAGTATTACATTTTCACTCCTATTAGCCTTCGATCGATGTAGTATAGGGTGTTCTCATTTCCCTCTTCATTATGTTGGGCAAACAATGCACATAGAGATTCTTTCAGTGCCACTGTGTATAAGATGAGGGGCTATCTTGGAAATGGAACTACGAGAATGAGCGAGATCAATAGATACTTTTTGATACTGTAAAAAGCCTCTTGACATTCTTTATCCTATTTGAAAGAAGTATCCTTCATCATTAGCTTCTTTTTATTGGACGCGGATATCTGAAAGATGCCTCTGATGAATTTTTAGCTCGGAGTGTGGAATAGGTATTTCTTAAATTAAAGGACTGCGATCGAAGCTGACCCCCTCTTTAAGATATGGAGTTGGTTGGTGAAGGGATCCCCTGAATGACTCTCCAAGGTGTCAACCGTCAGAAATTTCATCACATATGACCTTTTCTATGGTACTCATTCTTGATTAGTTTTATCCTCTTTTTACCCTGACCTTTTGATGGAAGATTCTTGGACCTGTGTTCCAAGTGTCACACCTCGATGTTAACCGTGAGAGACTTGAATTGGTTGACATCTTGCTGGGGTTGTAGGAGGAGGTCTCATTTGAGAAGCAACTCTAGCCTTCCTGATGGTAGGACTTTGATATTTTCTTTTCATCAATCCTTTCTTCTTAGCAACTTTGAAGACCCGATGCACTCTTGCATACGCTTTGAATTTTGTCACTCTAGAAGTTGAAATCGACATTGTCTGTCTAGAGACTATTTGAATTGACCAGAAATGTTCCACTTTACTCATCTTAGGCTATCAAACATGTTATGGGTTGGAACACTAGCTTTTGGTTCCACAGTTGATTGTATAATTTTTTGCTTGAACAATGGCTATTGAGCATGCATTTTAGCATTTTTCTTTCTTCGTTGCCTTTGGGTTAGCTTTGCTTCCCAATGAAAAGCTTTTGCATCGCTTACCTTTTCTCAAGGATTTGGCCTCCATATTCATTTTCCCTTTTCGTGGACCTTTTAGCTATAGATTCCTGGACATGTGGTCTAGGTGTCACTCCCTGATGCTCACCGTCTAGGACTTAATTGGATTGGCACCTTGTTTGGATTGTAGGTGGAGGTCTCCTTGGAGGACCAGCTCTAACCTCTTTGATGATATGACCTTGATATTTTCTTTTCACCAGTCATATCTCCTTAGCAACTTTAAGGACCCGATGCACTCTTATAGATACTCTTTTAGGTTTCCTCACTGGAGAAGATGAAACCTGACATTGTTGGGTACAAAAAGACTTTTTGATTTGACCAGTAGAGCTATTCCGCTTTACCCATCTTAGGCTATCAAACCTGTTATGGGTTGGAACACTTGCTTTTGGTTGCACATCTTGTTGTACAATTTTTTGTTTGAATAATGATTGCTGAGCATGCATATCAGCATTTCTCTTTCTCCACTGTCTCTGGGTTAGCTTGCTTCTAGATGAAGAAGCTTCTACGTCGCTACTTCTTCTCGAAGCTTTGACCTCCATATTTGTTTTCCTTTTTGCTAGGACCTTTCGATGATAAATTCTTAGACTTGTGGTGTGTGTCATGCCCGATGCTTATCGTGTGACTTAATTGGATTAGTGTCTTGTTTGAACTGTAGGTGGAGGTCTCCTTGGAGGAGCAGCTTTAACCTCTCTGATGAGACCTTGATATTTTCTTTTCACTAGTCATTTCTCTTTAGAAACTTTGAGGACCCGATGCACTCTTATAGAAATTGTTCTGGGTTTCCACACTAGAGAAGCTGGAACCTAACATTTTCGAGTTCAGAAAGACTGTTTAATTTGACCAATAGAGCTATTCTGCTTTACTCATCTTATGCTGTCAAACTTATTATGGGTTGGAACACTCGCTTCTGGTTCCACAACTGATTGTACAATTTTTTATTTGAATAATGGATATTGAGCATGCAGTTCAGCATTTCTCTTTCTCCGTTGTCTCTAGGTTAGCTTGCTTCCTGATGAAGAAGCTTCTGCATCACTACTTCTTCTCGAGGCTTTGGCCTCCATATTTATTTTCCTTTTTCTTGGGACCTTTTGCCGGCTGATTCTTGGACATGCGGTCTAACTATCACACTTTGATGCTCACCGCGTGAAGCATACTTGGCTTGATTACTAGTTACCATAAAAGATGACAACCTTCTTGGTGGAATTTCAGCATCTTTAATTATCACAGGCATCTGAAATTTTCATTTCTTTAAGCCTCTTTCCTTGGTTACTTTAAGAACATTGTGTATTCTAGTGGACAATGTTTCAGGTTATCTCTTCTGCAGTGGTGGAGCTTGATGTTATTGAGTCCAGAAAGACTACTTCACCTCACCAGTAGAGCTATTCATTTTTACCCATTTTAGATTATCAAAGTTGTTATAGGTAGGAATACTCACTTTTTGTGACAATATTGCTTATTCACTAGGTTATTTAAATGAGATCTGCTAAGCCTCAGCTCAATATTTCTTCTTCTTCTTTGTCTTCTAGTTAATTTAGTCCATGATAAGGAAGCCTTGAAATCATGTCTTTTGGGTACAAAGGTTTCAATTGGCGGTACCATAAGGCATCAAAGATACGCTTTTCCACAAGTTCTTTTTCATCATGGGGCTTGATTGACTCAGATTTCAAAATTCTCTATCATGAGAACTCCTTAATAGTGGTTGGTTAATTGGTTGGCGAGCATGACAAGTAGGAGCTTAAGACCTTCCCAGATGACCCTGGACAAGTGCACCACATGTGGGTTCTTCAGGAGTTGTAGCTATAATAGCTGGGAAATCCATGCTACCAAATTGAATGGTAGTTTCAACATCTCCTGTGTTGATAATGGCGTTAGCTAAGCAGATGTTTGCACCACCTCCAACAAAGGAAAAGAGTGCTCAGATCTCGTTAGTAATTTGAATTTATTACACATTTAAATCACCATTTTTTTATTTTGAATTTTTAAATATTTTATTGCTACTGTAGCATTTATATGACTAGGCAAAGATGGAAAGAGAAACTTATCCCCAGCAGAGTCACTAGAAATGGGCTTCAAAATTACATCGACCTCGATGAAGAGAGTATGATTTAATGTGGTCTAATTTAAGGCGATGAATAGTAGGTAAGATACTATATAGAGATTTTGCCCTCATTTTGTGAGGACTAGGGGTGAGTGTTTGGTTGATTTGGATGGATTGGATAATAAATTTTTAAAACCAATTAGTTTTTGATTCCTAAAATTATTGAACCAAACCGACCAAATAACATGTAAAATCAAACAAACCAATAATAATTTGGTTTGGTTTTGGATAAACCGAAGTTCACTACATTATTTTTTGTATAATGAATAAGAAATAGTAGTTTACATTTATAATTCTTACTATTATATAATATATAAAAATATGTATCTCATATAATTAGTTTGGTTTATTTGGTTCCATCCAAAATTTTATTTAACAAACCGATCCAAAATCAAAACCAAAGTTTTCATTAATTAAAACCAAAATCCAAGTTACTAAGTTCAAAAGCGAACCAAATTACTCAAAACTTTTGGTTTGGTTTGGTTTTAGTTAAAGCCAAATAATGCACCCCTAGTGAGGACTTTAAGTCTAATTCTAAGTTTCTTTTAGGCACAAGCACCTATAGTTAATTACCCCTCTTAATGAGAGATAACTTTTGATTAAGGCGCTAGTCGCTAAATGTGTAGTGTATAGTAGTAGCATGTGGAGTATAAAATTATGAATTTATAAAATTCATCACTTTAATTTAAAGCAGATGGTTAGGTGAATGATGACAAGCCCAATCAAGATCCCATGATTTATCTCTCGCTATCGGTCCTAGTCTACTTAGTCAGAGAAGGCAATCGACCCAACCTGACCGAAGGATCCTTATCAGCAGCCATGGGTTGCGTTATCCAAGAAATTCTTGTAAACCTCAGGTGATGGTTGTCTAAAGAGACAAGCTTAAGTCTACCTAGCTAAGTGCTTTTGCTCAATCAAGTACATTTTATAGTTCACAACTCAAAGAGCAAAACTATTGGGAACATACTGCTATGGTCATGTAATTTAGTGGTGTCATTTTGCGACAAGCCACCCGGTCAGAGGGATCTCATCGTAACCTTCATTTATATGATGCCACGCGGATAGAGGACACGGGCCACATCCTTACGGGCTTAAGATTATTTTAAGTGTAAAAATAATTATGTATTTGATTTGACATTGGCTCTTTGTGCCCTCGACAAACGATTGCGGATGAGTGGATGGATTTTACTTTAAATTTAAATAACTAATTTCATTTAATTTATATTTTTTAATATGAATATTTGATTATTTTATAATTAATTTTAATTTGAATATATAATGATTTGACATTAGAATTTGAGTAGATTTTATTATTAGTATAAAAACTCCTCTGGTTGAAAATTCAATCAACATAGTCATCATGAGGATAAATGAGTCTATTTAATCATTTAGTTTATTATTTTAGATCATGTAATTTCATTAATAGATGATATGATCTAGAATTATATTCTAAGAATTTTGAATTTCAAATTATAAAATATAAATATCTTGAATTTTTTTGATAATGATGACCCATCGGGTGGATATCTTCAATCAACTCAGCCATCTTGGGGACATATGTCTATTTAACTATTTGGTTTATTATTTCGGATATTATCCTCTATTAAATTTAATAATAGAGAATCGATCTAGATTTATATTTTAAAACTTTGAATTATAATAACCCCTACAGTTGATATCTTTGATCAACTCAGCCATCATTATGGAGTTAGAAGATAATTTGTATATTATTATATGACAGAATTAGCTTTTTAGAGATTTTCTCAAGTTGAGAAAGTTATAACAACATCATTATATTTTGTTAACCCGAACCTAGTCCATAGACTCAACCGAGAATCAACTCGTGCAGCATCTTCAGACACTAAGTTTAAGCATTCAGCATAGTGTTAAGGCCCATGTGGGATATTTAAAATACTTCATGAATTTTAGAAAGATCAAATTGAATTGAAAGTTATTTCAGAATACTTTTAGCAAGCTTTTGAGTCTCTATAAACTCATCATATTTGATGTATGTTTTAGCTCATATATGAGTTGGGGAGATCATTACAAGTCATATTTATATTTCTTTTGATTCACATCAATCAAGTCACTATGTGATCCAATCATTCATTAAGAAGATTTGTATTATGCTCACTACGAAGCTACTTAGCCTTAATATTGATCTCTTGTGAATTCCATCTTAAGTTATGTTTTAGTTTGAAAGAAAACATTATAATATACTTTAAATTTCATGTGCTTCAAAAAGTAAAATATAATAATCCAAATGTTTCTTTGAAAAATCAATTCATGCTTGTAAGCATCCATTGGATTCACCATGAGTTTGTGAGAGCTTTATTCATATTAGAAAACTTGCTCTCATAAAGTCCCATATCATTGAGTTTCGTACTTGATTATATGTCGATTCTAAACTATTGCAATCCAATTGATACAACGTGTTGCATATAAAAGTTCAATTCATTTTTTATATACAAGTAATTATTTCATTTTAAGTTAAATTTAAGCTCATTAGAACTTTCATTTGATTCTCTTTAAGCTGTCGTTTCAAATTTTGGCGACCTCACAGTCGTCCCTGAGAGGGGTTGCTTTGGGAGTGCTATAGCCTTCCTACAATGCTTAAAAAAATATGCATAGTCAATGTCTTGCGACACTGCGGCATAAGAAAGTCTTTTAAGTCCACCATGCTTAAGAAAATCATGCATAGGCCTTCAACACATGTAATTTAAATTCAGATTTTAATTTGAGCTTAAAGTTCATTTCATGTTAAATTAAATAAGCCCTCTGTCAATCCAAATTTCGACAGCCTCCTGATGACTTTCCCATGTAGGGGCTGATCGGGAGTGCTAGAGCCTTCTTACCATGCTTAAAAAGGCGTGCATAGTCAATGTCTTATGTCACTACGACTTAAGAAGTCTTCAAACCCACAATGCTTAAAAAAGTGTGCATAAGCCTTCAACACGTGTAAAGGACATCATGGTTTCCTTGTCATGCTAAAGCAGCATGCACGAGTACCTATATCTAGCAAATTTTCCTACTGTGTTATGTGAATAACCTCTGCCAAGAAGAGCTTGATAGCCATTTCATGGAGGTGACTTTAAAAAATGAAACTTTTTCATGTGTGCATCAAATTGAGCTATTGTCAATGGAGGAAGGAGTTATAGCATATGTCCACTATCGAAGCCAGTCAGTTGAAATCCAAAAGTATGGTTCATCATGGCACTAAATGGAAGCTTTAGAAAGAATTTATTTTACTTCCTCCCATCTTCGCTATATAGCTTAGATGCCTATCCTTTCTTGATTGGTAGTCTTCACAATCCTCAACAATTTTAGTTGGTTTGGTAAGATTTTCCTTTATACATACAAAATTATACATCGATATAAGCATCGAAGAAAAAAATATGTTACCCGGACTATGATAAATAACTTTATGGTCACCATTAGCAACAAAGTTCACTGTTTCAAGCCAACTTTATTGGGCCATTTGCTCAATTTTCATAGATAAACTTGAATTTTCTCTAGAGGGGTGCAAACCAAATTTAGATACATGTTCATCATCAAATTCCAACCAATGTCTACTCGATTGTTGTATCCTTCAAGCTTCACATCCTTAAAAAAGATTGGTATCAATTTGCAGCTTGAATGCAGAAATGAACTCACAAGTTCAAGAACTAAAACCAAGACCTCCAATCAAATCCAATCTTAAGAAATCAGGTGGCAGCCATAAATTATACTTTGCCCTCTTCGACCTTGCTTTTAAAAATTCTACTTCTGGGATGTAATTACTCCTCACATTTTGTAGGACACAACAAGAGACAACCTCAGCCAAAGAAGAAATGAACTTCTCATCGAACTCACAATAAAACCATCAGCCTCTCTTGTGTTGCCAAAATCTTCCATGTTTCTCTTACAAAAGATATTCCTAGAATGGTTCCTTCTTAGCTTCTTTGCCTTGTATTTCACCATTTCTAGTGGATACGATACTGTGCTCATCAGAACCGCTGGGAAACATAGTCTTGGCAACCATGGTGGAAGTTCCCATAGAGAGTTGTTTATCTGCAGCCTTGCCACCATCGACGGCGGTGGTTATGAGAACTAATCAAACGGCAGTTCTATGATAGTGAAGTGGGAATTAGGTCTTGTATAGCTGCGGTGGTGAGCCCTCATTTTTCTAGTGGAGGCATCCGATTTAGTGAGCATCTGGAGTTCTTAATTGATGATGGGGAGGGTGAGCTATAGGCGGTAAGAAGAAAGCCATCATGCATTCGATTTTGCATGTCTCTTGCGAGGCAAAGAGAGTGAGGGAAGAGAGTCTATTCTTTCGGATGAAAGACCAACTAAGGCTTCAATCCTTTGTTTCATCAATAGAAGCTAAGAGAGAAGAGGTGGTCTTGAGGATTTCAACTAGGAGGTAGAGATGGACGTCGAGGTTAGTTCAATCCGCATGAGGAGAGGGGCATGAAATCTCGATCTCATAGAAGAAGGAGCTATGAAAATCTTTGGGAGACCATTAATTTCTTTTTTTTAAATCTAAAAGCCCATGTGAAGAGACATAGGAAAAGATGGCGTGGCAACCTATTACTAGTTGAATTGGAGGTGGAAGAGTGAGAATGGGTGGTACAAGTTTTGAAGCATTCTTGAAGCTTAATTAAGAGATAATTGGGTAGATTTATCTTGAAATGCATGCTAATTTTGACTTGATTATAAATATAATAATTTTAATTAAATTAGATGTCTAATCTAAATAATTTTGACACTTCAGATGCAACGTTGAAGTCCATTTTGCGATCAGAGATCGTTTGGTCCAATTCGATGTTGAATCGAGTCAATTTCAATTCAAAAATGTGCATTATCACTTTTAACTACTCAATATTCATGCAAACTCATCCAAATTGGCAAATAGTCTCATTTGATAAGTTTTGATATTTTAATACTAACAATATGATCAATTTTGTGAATGGATGTCGTTTTGGTATTCTCGCAGCCTCCCGACTCCAATATATGTATAGGCACGTCGACATATTTCCTACTTGATCGTTCGTCTATCGAATTGTGCAATATATATATTATGATTAATTTTGATGTTCTGAATGCAATGGTGAAATTCGTTCATCGATCAGAGGTCATTTTGACCAATTTCGGTGATGTCTAGTGCATTTCAGCTTTGATTTGCACGTTGTTGTATCCGAAGTTCATCAAATTTGGCTTGTAAGCTCGACTCAACTTATATAGTAGACATTGAAGTCAACACATATAAAGAAGCCAATGTGAAATCAAGTGTTCTACTATGTTCACTCTCAATCAATATCATGCTAGTAAGGATGTGACCCGTGTCTTCTAACTGCGTGGCTTGGTCAGTAGGCTCCACATATGATGTAGTTACGACCAGAGTCATCTGATCGGGTGGTTGCTGCCAAATGTAACCACTATATTACCATCAAAACTATAGCTTGTATGCTCCCCAATAACTATGCCCTTTGAGTTGTGAATCATAAGGTATACTTGATAGAGCAAAAGTTCTTTTTAAAAATTTGACTTAAGCCTATCTCCTTAGATAATGTGGGCTTCGAAAATTCGCCACCGACCATCGATAAATTAAATTAAAGTGAATGTGATTTAAAGTGTCAGTGTAATTTTCAAAAGGCAGATGAGATAGTGGATAAGACACTACCCAATGATTTCATCCTCATTTGGTGAGGACTTTAGATATGGTTCGGGTTTCCTACACATGCCAGTTAATTACCTCTCAATAAGTGAGAGAGAACTTTCGATTAAAAGTCATTAGGTTATTTAATGCATAGCGTATAGTAGCATGTGAAGTTTGAATTTAGATTATGAAATTTATCATTTCATTTAAAGGATGGTTGGAGCGATGATGCTCGATCTAGATTCCATGGTTCCATCATCACGGTCATGGTCTAGTACTTAGTTAGAGGAGGTAGTACTTGACGAAGGATCCTTATCGATAATACATGGGTTTCGTCAGAAATCCTTGTAAACTTGGGGTGGTGTTTGTCAATGAGACATGCTTAAGTCCCAGCTTAGGCGACAAAGGTACATTTCTATCAGTATACATAATTCATAACTCAAAGCCATTAGAACATCATGATGTGATCATAATATAATGGAGCTCATTCGAAAACCACATTAAAGAACTCGATTATGTTTTTCTATGGAGCTATTGGCCAAACCTAGAAGACATGAGCCACATCCTTACTAGTAAAATATTGATTGAAAGTGAAAGAACACTTGATTTGACATTCTTTTGTAGCTAGAGTTTTCTTAATTTGTCACTCGATTATTCTGGAAGGTGGATGGATTGAGTTTATTTAAGCTTTTAATGATAGAGTTTCATTTAAATAGTTTTTTAGATTGACACTAAATTTGAGTTAATTTGATTATTTTGGATATATTTATTGATCAACATATGTGTCATAAATCAAATCAAACTACAAATCGAATTACGGACTTGGAGGTGATTACAATGAGGCTCAAAATACTTGACATCCTTGAAAATGATCAAAAGGACCTCCGATCGATGAACAAACTTCACCATCGCATTCAAAACATCGAATTGATTGAAATATAAATATTACAAAATCTAATGATCAATCAATTAATTTATCAATTCGACATATATCGAAGTTAGAAAAGCATGATGACCAAATAACCTCTATTCATAAAATTAATCACATCGTTAGTGAAACATCGAAATCTATTAAATGAGACTATCCATGCTCAATTCAAATGAGTTGTAAATGTCAGTGATTTGAGCTGATACGTAAATCGAGGCTAAACGCGCGTCCAAATCAACTCAAATGACCTTGATCGACAAAGTTTTTATCATGTTTAGAACATCAAAATTGGTTGTATAAATATTGCACAACTTGATGGCAAATGAGCTTCGACACATGCGATGTCGAGTTCGGAGGCAGATGAGAATCAAACGACCTCCGTTCATAAAATTGATCATGCCATTGACTTTGGAATGCCAAAATCTATCCAATAAGACTATTCTCACTTAATTCGATGTGTGTGAAAATCAATTAATGGCGGCGGTAGCGTTTTGAAATTTCAATTTTGATTTCCGATATAGATCGTAAATAGGCGATGTCATCGTTCAAAATAATGGAATCTTCATATATATATATATATATATATATATATATATATATATATATATATATATATATATATATATATATATATCGTTATTATCATATTTAAAGTTGTCTTCATATTTAAAATTAATTTTTAAAATCCCTAAATTATCCCCACTCAGCAACCATTCCCCTATTTTCAATTTATCTAATTAAAAAAAAAACTAAAAAAATCACTCCCCCCCCAATTTTTTTCCATTTTGACAATTTTCCCATTTTCCCTCTCATTCTTTTCCACTCTACTCTATGTCCTGCAGCCTCTCTCTCCCATCGGAAAACCAAAAGAAAAAAAAGAAGGTAATTTCTCTCTCTGGCTCTCGTTTCTACTGTTTCCATTATTTTCGACCGTTCTGCCGGTCTGATTCGGCAAAATCCGCATCCCGCCTCGGCCGCACTTGCCGTCCCAAGTCCAAAATCTGCGACCCGCTTCTGGCTCCATCCAAACCCGCCGTCCGTGCGTCCCAGTGCTCTGATCTAAATCACAAGCCTGTGGCCTGCAGCCGCACGACCACACCGTCGTCGGTGCAAATCCGCTCCGGCGGCCCGCTCCGAGACTCCCCGCCCACCGGCTTGCCAGCGCTGACCCTGTGCGACCCGCGCTGTCTCCCGAACCTGTCGGCCCACTTCTGGCTTTCCGCGTGACCCGAACCCGGTGGCCCGTGACCGCAAAACCACGCGACCCGCGCCCGTTGCATGGACTCGCTCGACCCACGCGTATGCCCTGCGCAGGCTTGCCTCCAGCCCGTCCTGACCTGCGCGGCCCTCTTCCCCGCCCCGCATGATTTTGTCTCTGGCCTGCCTCCAGTCCACTGTTCTAGCCCGCCAACCTCCTTCCCTTCAACCCGCCAGCCTTCTTCCCTCCAGCCCACAACCCATCAGCCAGCAAACCTCCTTGGTTGCCCATTCTACCCAATCTAGCTATGGCTTCGGCATCTGTATCCCCCAGACATTATTTCATTCTCGTTAGAGTAGTTTTCTTTGATAAAGATGTTTGTTGAAAGCGGTCTTTGAGAGAATAGGAAGGTGTTTGATGAAATGCAAATCACCACACACACACACACACACACACACACACACACACACACACACACACACACACACACACACACACACACACACACACACTCTTTTATGCGGTCAGAAGGTCTCATCATCACGTGATGGAGATAAAACCGTGGTATTCCAGGACACCCGCTCACTACGCTCATCAGGGCATACCGAGTGATTGAAGACCTCGTTATGCTCATCAGGAAGTAACAGAATTGAAGGTCGGTCGAGGTGCTTCAAAACACCAACCGTCATGCTCATCAGGGCATGACGGGTGGTAAGCATGTAGCCCTATCAGGAGACGAGAATCGCAGCTATCAAAATTTAGACTATTTGCATATATATTTACTTTTATACATGATTGAAGGCCTTTGCTCATCGGGCATAATTGAAACTTCAGTAGATGCTTTAAAACACCAACCATCATGCTATTAAGGCGTGGCGTAGCCCACTAATGCATCCCCATACAGAATGATCTTTGGGAGGCAAAAATGTCAAACCTTTTAACTTAGAAAAAAGAGGGGAAAATAAAATGGCATACGACAGGTATAAAAGCAAAATAAAATAAAATAAAGATGAAAAGCAATTACAAAATTTATTGAAGCAGGATTGAAAGCCCACTAAAGTTACTAACCTCTCCCTTTCAAATGTCTTAACCTTTCAAGTAAATGGAATAGGATAAGCATCTCCCCTCCTTATTTATAGAAATTGAAAGAAGTAGAAAGAAGGGAAATCAAATTTTAATAAAGAGGGAGAAAATCAAATTTGAATAAAAGAGGTGGAAAATCAAATTTGAATAAAAGTGGTAGAAAATCAAATTTGAATAAAAGAGGGAGAAAACCAAATTTGAATAAAAGAGGGGGAAATCAAATTTGAATAAAAGAGGGGGAATCAAATTTGAATAAAAGTGGAGAAAATCAAATTTGAATAAAAGAGGGGGAAAACAAATTTGAGTAAAAGAGGGGGAAAAATGAGAATTACTTTGAGAAGTAAATCTTCTTCTTAAAATGACAAATTAAATTATCTTTTGAACCTATAGCTTCAAAATGCCTTCTTCTCCGGATCACAACCCTTGTACAAGTAAAGGAAATATTAAATCAAAATCTACAAAAAATCATGGCTTCCTTCAATCAAATATTAAAGATTTTTTTTCAAATTATGATTTTAAAATCAATGATCTCATTAATTAGATAAAAATAGCTATATAAGCACCATGTGCCCACTCTTATGCTTAAATTCAAGTGTTTGAGGATGCTGCGTGGGTTATTTCCCGGTTTAGTCTTAGGATTGGGTCGTTAACAAAACATAAAAACTTATAATAAGAGTTTCAAATCAGTGAAATATCTAAGAAATTGATTTTGTCGGTGTGAGATCTAATCCTCATTGACAGATTTGTGATCTAAAGCTCTTAAATATATTCTACTCAATTAATTTTCAAATATCAATCGAAAATTGCTTAAACAAAACTCTATTAAAAGCTTAAAATCAAACTCAATCTATTCACTTTCCGTAACTGTTTGTCGGGGGTAAAAAATTAAGCAAACTCTAGCTCATAAAGGAGTCAATGTCAAATCAAGTATTTTATTATGTTCATCTCAATCAATCTCACGCTAGTAAGGATGTGGCTTCGTGTCCTCATGCCATAGCTTGATGAACTCCACGGATGAAGCTTATGACGAGTCCTCGATCGGGTGGTTTGGCGGTCACGGCTCCATTATATTACGATCACGTCGTATATGCTCCCCAATAGCTCTACCCTTTGAGTTGTAAATCATAGGGTATACTTGATAGCAACAACCCCCGACTAAGGTAGACTTAAGCGCTCTGAAATACCACCTGTACAATTTCTTGGGCGACATAACCCATGTGTTCGATATGGATCCTTACGTCGTTGGGTCAACTACCTCCTTTGACTAAGTAGATTAGGGATCGTGACTACCCGGGATAACAGAACCATGAGATCTATATCGAGCGCGTCATCATTCTCCCAACCATCGGTTTGATTAAAATGATGAATTTTACATCTTAAATTCTAAAACTACATCTTTCTACACCAGCATTAAGAGATTTAACTAGCCTTAATCAAAAGTTTTTCTCACTTGAGAAGGGTAATTAACTATAAGGGCTTGCACTATAGGAAACACGGAACCGGATCTAAAGTTCTCACCAAATGAGGATGAAATCTCTAGGTAGTGTCTATCTACTATTTCATGCCTTCTAAAAATTACACATACTTTAAAACACTCTTTTCATCGAAGAGGTCGGCGACAAATTTTCGAAGCCCATAATATTTAAGAGCTTTAGATCCCGCCAATTTTGTTTAACTACTAATAGAGGATTAGATCTACTAAAATCTGATAGAATTAATTTCTCAGATATTTTATTGATTTAAAATTTTTATAATAGATTTTTAGGTTTTGTTAACTCGGACCCAATCCTAAGACTAAACCGGGAGGCAACCCATACAACATCCTTAGACATTTAAATTTAAACATTCAGCATAGTGTCATGGCCCATGCGGGTGTTTAATAATTCAGATAATTTTATGTTTGAATTATGTGATTAATTTTGTATTTATTTAATCTCAACTTAGCCTGCGTAACCTTTTCAGACATTAAAATTTACACTTTAAATTTCTATGCCCGAGCACATGTGAGTGTTTATAATTTAGATAATTTCACTAATTAGTGATTTTGATGATTTTAAAAATCATGATTTAGAATGAAGTTCCTTAATTTTTGTATTGAAGGAAAGCTCCTACATTCGTGCAACATTTAGTTTAGTGTCACATTTTGTCTACTTGTACAATGAATTGCAGATATGGTGGTGATTGATGAATTGAATATAAAGATATCTTGCAAGTATCCAATTCATTCATTGAAAGCTCTAGCAAGCTTTGAAGCACTTAGACAAGGCATATAATTACTTCAAAATATATGTAAGCACTCATTCTCTTGTTCAAGCTCTTACATGTATTTCAAGATATCTAAATCAAGAAAGTGATTGCCTTAGCATATGCACAAATATTTATTTCTTTTAAAATGCTATGTGGATTTTAAAATGTCTAGTTTGAAGCAAGAATATTTGCCTTGAAATATATGCCACATCGTATATTTAAGCTTTTCATATATATATATATATATATATATTGAAGCAACTAGTTGAATGTGAACATTTCTCATAATGTATGAAAAAAGTGCCACATCATTACATTTAGAAGCTTGCACAAGTTTGATGAGTGAATGAAACTACATATAAACGAAATATGTGCAATCACATTTCTTTAAAGTTCATTGCATGCTTGTTGTTGAACTTTCAACTTCATTATCAGATTTCTTTAAACTTCTTTTTTTATTTTCTTTCAATTCATGTATCATTGATGATTAACTCTATTTGAGTTATCTTTAAAACCATTTTTTATACATATCGGTGATTCTTGATCTTAATGAGCTATTGAATTGAACATAATCTCATTTGAAATTTGATATGGATTCCATCATCACTTGAAAGCTACCACTTTACGACTCAGTGTATTTTACTTAACTACTTCTATTGCTCAAACACATGTTATAACAATATTTAAACATTCATTAGAAAGGTTATGAAACATGCTCATTAATAAGTCGTTAAGTTTCTTTATGAATCTCTATAAACTTTATTATATTTCTTCATATTTGATTATTAACTTTACTATAAATCTTCTATGATTAAATTATATTCTCAATGAGATTTATTTTTCAATCATATAAATGAGATATCACAAAGTTAAACTTATGTTTATTGATGGATTATCAAGCTCTTTGCATTTGCTTCGAAACCAAGCACCCCTATAGCTCATATTTCCCTTTCACTTCAATAACTAATTGAAATTCTTTTTAATCATTTCTAAATGAATTACAAAATGATCCAAAAATCTAGTAAATGACTTTTGTCCATATTCACTTATAAGCATTTAGCTCATTTCAATCTCAGTTAAGCTTAACTCTTGTTAACTATTTATCTCACAAGTTGACAGTTTTTGAATTCAATTTTAAGCTTAAAATTTCATTTGGATTCATTTTTATTTTAGGATTTTAGGTTTCATAATTAATTGAATATTCAATTAGTTTTGAGTTTAAGTCAAAAGAAATTGTTGAAATTTTGGACCTCAGATGACATCCAGCGTGGGGTGCATCGAGTATTTTGGCATACTGGTGCATGCAATGAGCATAGCGAGTGGTTTCTTGTGACACCATAACCGTCTTCACACCTACTACGCCCTAATGGGCATTAGCAGGGTCTTGAAACCTGTAAGAAGATGAATATAATACATATATATTCATTTTTTTTCTAAGTTTAGAATTTTATTAAAATTTCGACAGTATTTTGTCTATGGGGAGCGACATCTAACGAATATTGGCTTACTCGGTACACCCTAATGAGCATAACGAGCGATATTTTGCATCACTGAAACCAATTTTTTATCTCGTCGCACCCTAATGAGCACGACGAGGCCTTCAAACTGTGCATGATGGAGAGGGGGAGATGGCGTGGTCGTATGAGCATTCCTAGCAGTTGGACACGTGAAGCTTCCTGCGGCTTCATACAAAGGGGAGGTCAAGCGAGGTCTTGTGTGCACTTGAGATTGGGTCGTCCGACTATGCACAGCAGAATTAGTGTCGGTCAGTTATGGCTAGATAGGACTGATTAATATATATTATTAACCCTTTTTTAAGTGTTTAACCCATCATAATATGAATTTGACACTAAAATTATCATATAATTAATATATATGTTCATTTAAGATTATTCCAATAATTAGCATAGCGATCGTCCGTTTCATGATCGAGGCTATTTGGTGTCGGCATCAAATTGGGTCAATTTCAATTTAAAAATGCGCGCACTTTCGCTCAGCGTTCACAGTTATCCAAATTGAGTGTGAATAGTCTTACTTGATAGATTTTGATATTTCAAAGCTAACAACATAATCAATTTTATGAGCGTAGGTTGTTGTTTGGTTTCGTTATGATCTAACATGTGCAGCGCATTGGCGTCGATCTCTTGGTTGATCATCAAGTTATGCAATATTTACATTCTAACCAGATTCGATAGAACATGATGGCAAAGTTTGTTCATCAATCGGAGATCATTTAGGTTGATTTTGGCGACATCCAGTGCACTTCAATCTCGATTTGCACACTGTGACTTCCAATCATTCGATATTTACATAGACTCATCAGAATAGAGCACGGATGATCTCATTTGATAGTATTTGATGAATCTAACGACATCGGTTTCATGAATAAAGCGTTGGACATCATCATAGCTTCCCAACTCGATACCGCAACACAATGATAGCTCAATTGCTTGATCGGTTGATCTTTAGATTATGCAATATTTATATCTTAACCAATTTCAATATTACGAATACAATCTTGAAGTCCATTCATCAATGAGGTCATCTTGACTATTTTGGTGACATCGGTGTATTTTGAGCTCGATTTATACCTTTGTCACCAGAAGTCCATCAAATTTGACTTGTGGGCTTGAATCGACTTATGACACATGTGGAGGCTAACAAATGCCCCAACAAATGTGATTCTCACATGAGTGAGTCATATTTTTTGAAAACTGGTTGACCCTTTGGGCTGGCCATAGAATTTGGATCGTTCAGCTTCGATTACAATAGCTTACAGAGCTTTGATAGAATTTATCATTAGCATGATGCCTTATTTAGAACATGCTAAGTGACAGGATTGACTGATTTGTTAGAATCAACTTGTTGGACAGATAAGAGTTCTTACACCATCTACTATCTGCTTCAATGGCTTTGCTGAAGATCTCTTTCTTTTATGTCATTACAGATTTGAGTTTCCTCCAACCTAACCGTGCTTGATTGGAGTTGTTGGATGGTGACTTATTTTGATGAAGGACTCGGGAGTTGGTTTATTCTGCTTGGTGGTTGAAATTCCTTCTGTCCTAGCTTTAAGCTTGATGAACTTGATGAAGGATTGACCTGATTTGTCTATATTGACTTGTCAGGAAGTGTATGTACACCATGAATCTTATGCTTGCTGCTTTGACGAATTCATTGAAGGGTGCATATAGATGAACCAACCTCCCGGCTTATATAGGGTCAATATTGAGTTATCAATCTAGAAATGTGTGCTTTAACAGACTAAATAATCATGAAATTTCTTTAGTCTGACCATCGACTTTCATGAACTATGCAATGCTTCCCGGTCTTATGTTTTACGCTTTGATGGACTTGATGAGGTGATTGGCTTTGATCTATGCTTTGAGAGCTTGATCATTTGAGAATAAATTGAGATATCACCCTACGGGCATATAAAGATTGAATTGAGGGAGCTTTGAATTTAGAGTTTTCTTAGAATTGTCTTGACCCATCGATCAAGTAGAAAGATCTCTTGGATCACGGTTGCTTGTAATTACTAAGCGGATCTAGTTTAAGATTGAATAGTTATCATCATTGGATGAGCTCTTTCATCATGACTTTTGGCTTGTTGTTGAGTGAGAGCGTCATCAACTGACCACATTTGGGCTTGTTGAGTTTGACCTTTAAAACCTACTCGAGTCTTCAACTTAAGTTGTAGTGGGTTGGTGGTTTTATCATCAAACTAACGAACGGGGGCTCTTTCACTGCGGCTTTTTTTACTGCTTGTTGAGTGAGGAGAGCGTCAACAACTCGACCATTTGTAGGTTTATTGAGTTCGACCTTTAGAACCCATCCATGTCTTAGACTTCAGGATGTAGAGATTGATATTTTCTAACTTCGGTTGATTGATGCTTCCAAAATTGGGAGTTCTTGACTTGATCTCTAGAATTTGACAAATGGGAGATAAATTTTTGACATTTAGGGCTATTTTTCCTTTGTAGCAATGGATTATTTGTTCTTGTAAACACGCAACAATGACAATTATGAATATATTCAAGGATTTCAACATGAAGCTCAATGTTAACTGAATCGAATATATTTGAGGATCTCGTCTTATATGATGTCAACTCAAATAAACTTGATCTAAACTAAAAAAATGCTCTTATCTTGCGGAAATTCTAAAGAACATTTAGAAGAACTTTTAGATGAAAATACATAAATACATCAATATTTGAATTGATATGCTCTAAGAGGGTTTTAACATACATGTATCTAAATCTAAAATGTCCCTATGTAGGAGAATTTTCAGAAAAGTTCTTTCATATGAGTGAGTATATTTATTTATGGATCTCGGCATGAAGCGATGTCCACTTAAATAGATCAAAAATGCCCCTATCTTGGATTTCTATTGTACTTCAAGAATGTATTCCTCATGTATAATATTTTTTCAAGTATCGACCATTAATTGGCGGCATTGGTCTTTCACCCTTTTAGGTCAATGAGTTGGTATGCCCCTCCTTGGTATACTTTCTCAATGACGAAATGGCCTTCCTAATTAGGCTCAAATTTTCCACCAAATTTTTGATTGGGGATAATTGGTCTTCTCAGCACCAGGACCAATTCTCCTTTTGGAATATGTTGAGGCATGGTCAAAAACGGACATCTTTGCTGATAAACCTCCAAATTTTGATGAGCTTGCAATCTAACTTCATCAAGTGCGTCGAGTTCCTCCATCTCAAATGAGCATTTTGATCTTCAATTAGATTGTATTGGATGGCTACTCGAAGTGAAGGTAACTCAACTTCAAGCGAAGAACTACTTTAGTTCCAAATACCAATGAATAAGAGTGGTTTTAGTCAACATTTTGTAGGTGGTTTTGATATGCCCATAATGCCTCTATCGGTTTGGTATGTCATTCTCTCTTATTTTTAGTAAGGATCTTCTTGAGCGCTTGACTAATGTCTTGTTGAAGACCTCGCCAAACCATTTCTCTTGGATTATATATTGAAGATTATCGCCAATCAATTTTGTGTCGATCGAATCTATAAATCTTATATTTTTAAAAAGTGCCATTGTCAAAATTATTGGCATGATACCAAATTTATAGACCACATTATGCGTGAATAAGTTGATCACTTTCGATAAGCAATGACTTCTTTAAATGGGGTAACTTCCCACTTAGATAAATAGTTAGTCATTTGTTAGGATGAAGCGGTGTCCATCGATGGTGGATCAATTAGTCGATTACATATACCCGACATTCGAATGGCTAAGATGTTATTGTTGGGTGTAGTGGATTTGGAGGTTGATGGATTATATTCTCATGTACTTGACATTCATGACACCTCTTAGCATGATTGATATAGTCTCTCACCATAGATGACCAATAATAGCCCATTCTTTTGATCTTTACTATCATCTTGGGACCTGATTGATGTGCACCACAAAGTCCTTCATGAACTCAACCATCACCTCCTAGACCTCATCTATATTAGCATCAGAGCCATATTTATTCAAATGATCTACGATATAGAGTGTTGTTGATGAAAGCATTGCACACCATTCTCTTCTCGATTTGAACTGCCAGGAATTTATTATTTGCTAATTTTCCTTCTTTAAAGTAGTCGATGAAGGGTCGCCTCCAATCATCGCTCTTCTATAATAAAGGCTTCACACTTCCGAGGCAATGTCATTCTTAATTCTTCTTGGTATAACTCCTTGTTAATTTTGGAGAGTATGAGGAGCAACTTGAGTCGCATCCTGTTGGGTCAGATTTGATAGCCCCTCTACATGCGGGGATCGATACTTTACTGGCTCTAAAACTCATCGAGTAAATATGTCGATCATGACATAATCACCATCATACTTTCCATTTCCTTAGCTAAATTTGTTAAGAAATCGCTTTTATTCTATCGAGACTCGAGTCAATGTGATATTTGGTATTTGCTTCATAAGTTCAAGATCTCACTTATGATAGAAAGCTATCTCAAGCTTGTTGATTTTATAGATGCCCAGTACTTGATTTATAATAAGATGAGAATCGCCAAAAATATTTAGGTTTTGAATGCCTATGAAAATAATTGCTTCAAGAGCTACCACTAATGCTTCATACTGACTTTATTATTAGTTCTTGGCTCAACCCATATGATCGCCCCATTATCCCCCCTTACGGTTTTATGAAGATGATGTCGATTCCCTTGAAAATTTAGATTTGACTTGTTTGATCAATGAGGCTCCATCAAAGTACATTTTCCAAATTTGTGATTTTTCTCTTCCATGAATGAGCATAATTTGCTCATCGCAAATCTCCATTAAGAGAAGAGTCCCATGGGATGGGATGTGCTAGAAAATCGCTAAGACTTGTCCCTTCACCGCTTCGTGGAACGTATGTGATATCAAATTGTAAAAGCAATACTATCCATCTTATCAAGTGACATATCAATGCTAGGTCTTATCATTAAGTACTTCGGATCAATCCTTGAGATGAGGGTAATCTTGCAAGAAGATATATATAGTGACGAGCTTTGACGCAAAGATCAATGTCAAATGCTTCTCTATTAGAGTATCTCATTTCGCTCATATTAATCATGATATAATAAAGAGCATTATATTTACTTTCTTCATTGTGTTGTAATGACCTAGACTCTTCTAACGCATTGTGTATATAATGAGGGCTTCGAGTAATAGGCTACCAAGATTGGTGGATTTAACAAATAGCTTTTAATGCTATTGAAGGCTTCTTGGCACTCCTTGTCCCATTTGAATGAAGCATCCTTCTTCATCAACTTTGTAAATGGTTGACAATATCGATAAGTTTGATATAAATCGATGGATGGATGCGAAGCCCTTATAAAGAATGAAGTCGATGAAACTCTTGGTAGAGGCATCTCCATGATTGCCTTGATTTTAGGATCAATTTCAATACTTCTATGACATATAATATACCCAAGAAATTTTTGATGATACCAATGCATATTTTAGATGATTCATCTTGAGATGATATTTTTTTATTCTCTTTAATACAATTCTTAAGTCTTCAAAGTGATTTTCATGATTTAAGCTTTTCACCACCAAATCGTCAACATAACATTCCAACTTTTGATGAATCAATTCATCAAAAATATGTGTCATGGCTCTTTGGTATGTAGCTTCAGGATTTTTCAAACCAAAGGGCATGATGTGCTAATAGATGCTAATAGATGTCAACGATGTATATTTTTCATCTTCGGTGTCATTTTGATTTAGTTGTATCCCGACGACCGTCATGAATGAGAACATGTCATAGTTGAATGTGTTGCCCACTAGTAGTTCGATAAAGCGAAAGTCATCTTTTAGGCACGCCTTATTTAGGTCCGGGAAGTCAGTGCAGAGATGGATTTGACCGTTCTTTTTCCTAACTAGGATAATATTGGCTATCCAATCTACATACTTCACCTCCCGGATGAAGCCTATTTCGATCACCTTCTTAATTTTTGCAATTACCTGTTCTTCAATCTCCCTCTCATTTGTCTATGAGCTTGCTTAACATGCGCCACATATGGTTTAATAAAAAGTTTATGAACTACTATATCAGGGGATAAGCCTGGCATTTCAGAATATGTCTAGACAAAGCAATCCCTGAATTCACAAAGCAGCATTTTTAGCTCTTCGACTTTCTTATAATGTAGAAGGGCACTGACGAAAGTTGGACAGGGATCATCCTCAGCTCCTAGGTTGATTTCTTTGAGTTCATCCATAGTAGCTATTTGTCCACCATCTTGAAGTTCTTCGTGTGCTTCTACCTCTTCATCGTTTATGAGAAGAATTTTATGGAGATCATCTTCTTGTCACTATTACCTTCAACCTCGCCTTCTATTATATTATAACAAGTTTTATTTGATAAGATTTGATGAACCCAAGACCTTTAGTGACAAATTTATCGTGATGCTTGAGAACTTCTTTGGCTCCACATCATGTTAAAGATTTGAGTTCTATGTTTAGTAATTCTAATATGAATTCCAAGCTTATGCATCATTCTTCATAATTGTGATAATATATTAGTATTCTTGTTGGCACTATCTCATCATAATTTTCATGTTGAATAGGCCAATCAAAATTATGATGCTGAGACTCTTCAGAGTTGTAAAATAGAGTTCCTGTTCCACCACTCTCGCTCAACGGGCACATAAAATGTTATCAACTCTTCAATATTATGGACCTCCGTGAGTGATTTCTTTGAAGTATTGTTGAGGAATGGATATATAATTTTGAGTGAGTTATCTGACTCTGCCAAGTGAGATATCCTTCTTAATGCGACCATTTGAACTCTATTTCCATAGCAAATTTAGAATCATAATTAGAATCAGAATCACTTATTTCATACTTTGTCTTTCTTGAAAGATTATAAGTCCCCTAATATCTTCTTCTTCTTCTGTGTCACTTCCCAAATGAGGAACTGATTTTCTTGACTTAGGTGTAAAATCAAGTGCTTTAAGGAGAGTTCGCATTGCCTTTTCTTCTTATTTGCTTCTGCTCTTTCACTTTGTGAAATTGCTTTTTAGTTCCTGAAGTGGATGCTATCGCTTCAAGAGGCTCTGTTGGCTTAGGCTCTTTAGGAATGAAATATTTTGTATCTTCATAAATCTTTTCTTCATTGACAGAGAATGGATGTAGGTTACTAATAATTCTGAATTCTTCTCCTTCTTTAAGGTATTTCATACACTGATGCATAGTTGATGGGACTATGCCATACTCATGTAATCATGGTCGACCCAAAAGAGCTCTAAATGATGTATCATCATCAATTATATGAAATTTGGCTTCTGTATATAAATCCCAAAACTTGAGCGGGTGAATAAAAGAACTCAGAGTTTTCTACCCTTTTTTATTGAAAGCATGAACCATCAACTTATCTCTCCCAAGATGTTGGGTATCAAGTGATAATCCTCTTAATACCTTTAGACTCATAAGATTGATAAAAGAACCTAGATCAATCAATATTCAACTGATTAAGATGCCATCACTTTTCACGGTAACATATAGAGGATGGTTGTGATCTGCCATTTCCAACATAAGTTCTTCTTTAAAAAAATTGACATCAAGATCTTGGGTTTGTAATATCACCATGTATTTCACAATAAAATAAGCTTCATAACTCTCTAGATCTTTGAGGGCTCAGTATTAAAGTTTCTGAGATCTCTTGACATCAAGAGAGCCTTGTACACACTCGCCAGCAGGATCTTTCTCAAATGTGATTGAATATTATAGTCTATGTTTTCACTTGAGGCTTCATTTTAGGATTTTTGGTAATGATATCTTCATTGACATCAATTTGTTTAGCTTTGTCTTTATTTACATTTTCCTTCTTTGATGAAGGTGGTAAGACTTTATCACTTCTCAATTGAATTTAGATTACCTTATCTTGCTCATATTCTTCTAAAGAGGGTTTCTTCAAATTCTTCTTATTCTGAGGATTGACCAAAAGAGTTAGACTCATTTTTCAACTTCATTCGTTTCATGCACGATGATATCGATGAGTCCACTTTCTTCTCGTTGAAAAACATAGATCTTCATCTAACTATTATTATTTTGTTGAGTCATTAAATAAAATTCAGGTGTTAACTCCTCAGGCTCTTCTTGCTTTCCTTATAAGAATTTTGACGGGTTGGTCGAGTCTGTCTGACTACTCTTGTCATTTCGAAGTAACTGATGTTGAAAAACATCTGATATCACATAAATTATTCGACATGTCTCTGCTGGACAAGATTCACCATTATCTTCTTCATCCGATTCATCAATGTGAAGTTTATCCATAAATTCTGCAAGCCTAAATGTTGTCTAGTCAGCTGATGATACTCCTCTAAATTGTTAATAATCTTTTGAGTTATAGTTCTCTTCTTGATCTTCTTTTTCAAATTTTTTTATTTATGAGGCCTACGCTTAGTAGATTGCTCGTGTGATGAAATGGCCATATCGAATCATTGAAAAGCCCAAATATTTCATTTGGGCATCTCTTAAGTCCAATATAAGTTCAAGTGGTGATTTCCACTTAACACTAGAGACGTCTTTTAGCCGCTTCAGCATTTTTATGATTTTTTTGGAGACTACTGTTTCCCATTCTTCAGCCTGAACTGATTTCTCCTTCTTTTTATCTTTGATGGATGATACGGAAGAGGACGTAATCATCCTTGTAGATTCTCTTTTAGGGTTGACTAGAATGCTGTCGGATAGTGTAAATTCACTTCGTCGATACTTCCTTTCTAGCCAATCTTTGAAGACATAACAATCTTTGATAGATGACTGATCATCCATGATAGGGATAATTTGATTACTTGATTTGACTTAATTTTATCTTTCTGATACCATCTTTCATCCTCTCATGTTGCTTATTTTGGATGCTCCCCACCACTTGAAAAGTTCGAGGTTCTTGCCTCCCAATACTAATTATGGTTGTGGATTAGAATATACATACTTCTTCCCTTATCATCATTATACATTAGCCGTTTTCCTTTATCCATGTTATATATCACCCATTTTTCACCATTTGAGCTATAGGAAGAGGCATGAATTTCGTTTCTTCTTGAGTCTGAAGGTTTGTTTCTCTTTGTTTTATCTGCATAGATTTTAAACTTAGGGCAATTCAGCTTTTCAAATTAAGCCACCCTATCGAGCAAATCTTGGAATGATGCAATCAATGCCATACATAAAAATTGTGCTATTTTATCATCCATATTGCCTATTAGCAATTGGATTGCATGTTCCTCTTCCATTTGTTACTCGCACTTCATACTTAGGTTACGCCAATGACTTATAAATTTTGTCACTGACTCATTTTTTCTTCTTTTCAATAAGGTAAGGTCAACGATTGTGATTTTCTTGATTACATTAGTAAACCTCTTCACAAATATAGATTCTAATTCAATAAAGTTTTTGACTAAATCATTTGGCAATTCTGCATACCACTCGAAAGCAGCTGAAGTCAGGACACTAACAAACTAACGAAAAAGCAATGCGCCATTCCCTCTTGTGTTACCACAAGTAGCATTAAATTGGGCTAGATGTTGCTTTGGATTACCAAGCTCAGTGAAAGTATTAAATTTTGGCACTGAGTAACCTTTCAGGTACGACAGTTGATCATATTCAGCTGGGTAAGGGTTACCCTTACTCACCAACTTTTAGCACCTTTCACTATGACCTTTATCTTTTCATTGATTATCATTTTCGATTGATCTTTTAGCTCGAGTCTAGCCGGATTTTGAATTATCGGATGGAGAGGTGTTTGGTTAACTTCATTCCTCCTCAGGTGTAGCATTTATTATAGGAACTTGAGGTACTAGAGTAACTGGTGGTATAGAAGTTATATTATTAGTTGCCTGTTGATTAGCAGACAAGACAGGTGATGCATTTGATGTGATATTCTTTTGCAATATCTCCATCATGATGTTCATTTATACCATTATATCATTCATCTTGGTACCAAGCTATGCAATCTTCTTATCTTTGACCTCCATTTGATCAGATTTCTCTTTGCTCTAATTTAGCGTCATGGCTCAACAAGTACAGGCTCTTCCTCTTCCTCTATTTCTTGCTGTTGTTTTGCTCCCTACTCCATATAGACAGCTTCGACGCCCATGATCTCTTTCTCATTCTGATCTTCTTCTTCTTATCTTCTTCTTCTTCTTCTTCTTCTTCTTCTTCTTCAGTAGAGATTGAAGATCCATCTTCTATTTGCTTCTGTGAAGACTCTTCTTCATAAATGTCGAATTTAGGTTCAGGTTCCCTGAATTCATGTTGCTGCTAATGGTGTTGAGCGGAAAGTTCATCTATATCTCTGATCATATAGACAACTTCCACTTCCATAGTGTTCTCTTCATAATTTTCTTCTTGCACACAAATTTTTGATCGACATTTCTAGTTGATTTCTGGTTCAATGTGTGGAATAAATACTTCTTCTATTAAAGGACTGTGATCAAAGTCAACCTTCTCTTGTAGGGTGAACCTGATCGATGATGGGATCCACTAGAGGATTCTCCACGGTGTCGACCATCATGTCTTTCATCAATGATATCCCTTCTTTTGGGTATCCACTTTTGATGAGTTATTTTTGAGGAGGATTTCTGAGTATATCACCCCAGGTCTACAAGGATTTCTTGGACGACGTAACCCGTGTGTTGCTGATAAGGATCCTTTGATCAGGTTGGATCGACTATCTCCTCTGACTAAGTAGACTAGGGACCGCGACAACCTGGGATGACGGAACCATGGGATCTAGATCGAGCACGTCATCATTCCCCCAACCATCCGCTTTAAGTTAAGATGATGAATTTCATAATCTTAAATTTTAAACTCCATATGCTGTTACTATACGCTACGCATTTAACGACCTAACGACTAGTCTTAATCGAAAGTTCTCTCTCAGTATTGAGAGGGGTAATTAACTATAGGTGCTTGCGCCTATAAGAAACCTGGAACTATGTCTAAAGTCCTCGCAAAATGAGGGCGAAATCTCTGGGTAGTATCTTATCTACTATTTCATCTGCTTTCTGAAAACTTCACCGACACTTAAAATCATAACTCTCTTCAATGGTCGGTGGCAAATTTTCGGAGCCCACACTCCTACTAGTGAATTTTCTTAGCTATGATAGTAAAATAAGTAGTACTACTATACTCCCAAAAAAAATCTGCAAAAAAGTTAAGTTGAGGTCTAATTGCTTTGGAATCTATTGTGCTCAAGTAACCCAATAAAAGTGGAAAAGATTATAATAATTTTTAGCTTGTCAAATATATGATTTAGCACCTGAGCACAATGCATCCTGAATTATTTTCTTATCCATTCCAAAAGAATAAAAAAAACTTTACATAAAGTAAACCCTCAATGATGTTAACACAGATCAACCAATTATTACCCATATCTATTTAACTTCAACAGGCAAAATGCTCGCACAGTCATGGGAGATCCGGAGATCTTTAAGACTCTATTTACGCCAGTAAGTTGTATGATAGGTGAGAGAAGAAGCACATCTTTATTCAAAACTGTCTCTTTCTCCCCAACAACTACTAAAGAAATAGTGGACGTCTGCCTTTGGAAAGGTTAGCGTCACCTTTAAATCCTGAAGAACTATTTGAAGAAATATACAGCAGGCGCTTCTTTAACTTTTTTATCACCCTTTTTGATATTCTTCTTCAAGCTTTAGTCAAGAAAGTAGAGGAGTGAATCAGAAGAGAATCTCCCCTCTAATTTCATGGCCGGATAAAGCCAATGCTAAAGTTTTGATGAGACGAACCTTTCATCCGCCTGGTTATGGATGGTGTAAAAGCAAAAGAAAGCAATGGCAAACGTTTAAATCGTTCAGGACAGAAGCTTGAATCAAGTGCAAACTGCCAAATGTTGTGGAGCTCCACAATCAAGTGCTCTCAATTTGCTTGAGTAGTTGATTTGACATTACATAGATCATACTTGAATGATGATTCCACCAAGATATAAGAGAGAGAGAGAGAGAGAGAGAGAGAGAGAGAAGCTAGTTCTTAAAGATCTTGAACAAACTAACAAGAGCAAACGAGCTGCGCTAGTGAAATACAAATTGAACAAAAAGGAAGGTCGCAGTTCAAATTCAAGAAATTAATGTGTTAGTTTTAGAATATCTGTACTTAACCTATGACCCATCCCCTTTTTATCCTCGTTTGATGCTATATAATTCACAACTTATTTAAAAAGTATATGGATGTAGAAGGCGATTTCACTTGTGACTCAAAGGTTATTATTCCAAGCAAGTAGGCAAGCTTTTTACTATGGATGAGTACTCATATTTTGTACTTTAAGCACATTCTCTTAGCAACTATTATGCGTTAGACAAATATTCTCGTAAAGTAGCAGCATTTTATTTTATTTTATTGTTTAGTTCAACAGCTTAGTGTTGAGAACTGAGAGCTCATAGGCAACTAGTTAGTAATCAGATAACTTTTGAATTTCAAGGCTTTAAGTGACTTATAAATATACAAGCTTTGATTTGTGAATGATTCAAACTAGTTAAACATTTATCAATTTCTTTAACATGATTCAGGTTTAAATTATAATTTGATTTATCTGACTCATATGAATATGAATGTTCTTTAATTTCTCAATTCTCTTATTTATTTTGAAAAGTCAAGAAGGACAAGAGAATAAAAATATAAAAAATTCTTACAATTTGACTCAAGGGTTGTCAAATCACTAAGGATTGTTTGGTTGACTTTAAAAAAAAATATAATAATTATGTTATTTTAGTTTGGATGTTCTTTGACTCTGAAAAGCCATATTAAGCCAGTTATCCCAACCAAAAATTCAACTTGAAGTTTCAAAATAACTTCAATTGAACTAAGGAAAAAGAGTGATTATTACATGCAGAGTTCGGATATAACTTTACATATAGATTCTAATAACATACTATTATATGTCATTCAGTCAATACATAACTGTTTTATGTTACTATATATTGAAGCAATATTAACTCTGGTAATACACAGTACTATATACACAACAATACATAGTATTTGATAGTTAATATATAGTAATTATGTATTGATTAAACATCACATGACATTATGTTATTGAAGTTCAGATGAAACTTCGGAAAAAAAATGGCAGAATTTTTGTCTTTATGTTTCAAATATATTTGCAATACCATCAAAACTTTCTCCTTTCCCTCTGAAAGCAGAAATTATGTAGTTATGCTGTGAAGTAGCCATTGATCCAAGAGCTCAAACTCGGTTCTTTGGTGCAGCATAAAGTTCAAAGCAAGTGTGGTTCAATAAAGAGATCTCTTTGCAAGCAGGAGAATGGATCCTCGCTTCAGAATTGAGCGCTTTAAACCATCTTGTATGGTTTTTAGTGTGACCCTCATGTTTCCTTTGATATAGTTGTAATGATATGTTTTTGAGGTGATGTATAAATAAAATTAATATATCTCTTTTATATATATATATATATACTTCGACATGGTGATATTCTTAGCTTAAAAGTATTACATTTTATGATATTAACTTACAAATAAATGCCCAATCTTTTTATATTTTTTTCCAAATATTTTGAACGATATCTTAACCTAATAGTTGAAAGCTCATATTTTTAACAAAAAGATCTTAGATTCACGACTTTGCATATAAGTTGTGCGTATAAGTTTACGATTATATTCGCTGTTAAATTATTTCGGGTGAAAGTCGTAGAAGTTGTTGCTAAAATATTTTATTCTATTCTCACTTGCATCTTAATAAAATCTCATCTTATCTATTTCATAGTGTTAATGTATA
Organism: Cymbidium sinense; assembly: GCA_021442155.1. NCBI lineage: Eukaryota > Viridiplantae > Streptophyta > Magnoliopsida > Asparagales > Orchidaceae > Cymbidium > Cymbidium sinense. Next base: position 71,074,875 of record CM038220.1, on the reverse strand, counting down.
ATTTCGATCACAACTTTGTAGTGTTATCATGAAATTCAAATGGTTATAGAGAGAGAGAGAGAGAGAGAGAGAGAGAGAGAGAGAAAGCATTAAAATAGGTAGAAAACTAAATTCATATATTTTTTTACAAACCACACAACCGAAATTTTCACAATCAATAATTATGATATTTAAAATTGGATGACCGATTGAAGAGAATAAATAAATATCAGATTCTTCCACTGGATCAACAATTAAAAACCAACAATGCGTGCAATATAAACTCTATCAAACCCAACCAAACACATTAATTTATTCAAAAAAAGAAGAAGAAAAGAAAATCACGCTGGCAAAAGCAAAGCCATCTGAACCAAATAAATAAATAAGACAAACAAGTTCACAATTATTATTCTTAAATACACATAAAATCATATTTCATCAGCACAGATATTGCATGTGCTTGGCTGACTAGAAAAACACTTTGACTCTTGAGCTGGCAAGCTTTACTACATCATAAATTAAATTTAACTGTCCATTAATTGTTGAATATTTTTCCACCGGCCAGCACCACCATTTTCTTGTTTTATTCAGATCAGCGAATCTGATCATCAGCCCACTGTGAATAATTTATTACTAAGATCCATTGAGCACTATAGCTGTAAGGTTTCTGCTATGTAAGTTGATAGATGGCTCAGTTAATATTTGGTTTATGAAAATCTATTACAGGTGATATTTATATAAAAATATCAAATTTTTTCAGAATGTAATTAATGAATTTGAATAGCGGCCCCTCGTTTTGAGCTGGATCTCACAAAGAAATTGTCTTTTGTCTTCAGGATTTTTTATTTATCATAGTGGTGGTGCAGAATACTGATGACAAAAGAAAGACAGGCTTTAAGCAAGAGAAATAGTGCAGTGTTACAGAAACAACGAAAGAGTGGAACAGTAGAGGGATTCTTCTTTGCTATGAGATGAGATGGAAGAAACTGGTCATGGGCCAGCATGTTCTAATGAAAATTAGGTTGTAAATATTAAAGAAAGAATAAGGTGAATGTGCATGGCATTAGGATTTGTCTAACGATAGTATAAAGTTGAATAGAGACTGTGAGAATAATGGAGGAGTTGATGAAGTGTTTTATCTTCAACTTAGTTCTCCCACACTCGGGAACATTCTAACTCGGGGTGTCAATTTGAGTCAGTGAGTAGAGTTTGGATTTGACAAAAATTTGACTTGACTCGAATAAGTTTAACTTGAACTAGATTTGTTTTATTAAATGGGTCTTCAAATTACTCGCTTTTATCGAATTGACCTATTTGAATGTACATTACAAATTTAAATTCATGTTAAATTATGTCAAAGTTGATTTCAAATTGAGTTTGGGGATCAAAATTAAGATAGATTTGAGTTAATCTTGAGTTGATCGATCAACCTTGAATTGATATGTCCAAATTAGGTCATTTTTGAATCAAATTTTGGTTGAGTCAACTCAAACTAAAAAAAATTGAATGATCGGATCTTTAGATGAGAATCTGTCATAAAATTAATCTACATCTTTTGAGTCAAGACTGATGATTATCATACCAAGTTAATTACTGATACCCATAATTCTAACTATTAATATTTTAACAATTATGATTAAGTGCATTTAGGGCATTTCTTTGTCAGCGGTGCGATTTGAACTGTACTAAAGTGGCATTTGTGAAACTACATTTTAGCTATATTTTGAAGAAGTTATAATGAAAAAGTTACATTTTTAACATAACCTGACATAATATAGTGATTGTCAAAAAGTTATTATTTGACTTATTTTAAATACTTAAAAAATTATAATAGTTACTATAGCTATTTAGATGATAACTTCCGTTATAATAATTTCATCACTATTTTTTATATAATTATAGATTTGATTCTAAATCTCTAAAGTGAAAAAAAATAATAAAAAAAAAATAAAAACTGTAGAAATAGATAAATTGACTGGTCATACATTATTGTTCATGGTGAAACACAAGGAAACTGTTTAATATGACATCCTTCCCACTATTCAGATTAAGGAAGTCAGGCATCCAAAGAAGCAGAATTGATAAAAGGGTAAAAAGTAAGAGAAAAAAAAGATTAAAAAACAGTTTTTTTTTTTTTTTCTTGGGCCAGACGGATCTGCCAAAGTTTCTTTTACTTTACTATGTTCCGGTTTCCCCGTCAGAATTTTCAGTCTATTTTGCCAGATTTTTTTTTTATTTGTATCAGAAATTTGGAATACCGGTCCAAAACGGTTCGAAAAAAGAATTCTTACAATAGTTGGTCGTACCGGTCCAGCTCGTTATAGTTCACATTTCCCGAGAATGAACAAACTAGAATCTTCTGTTTATTTTTGGAAAATCTTTCTTCTGTTTATTGGAAATCTCACGTATTGATTCAGTTATTTACATGAAACTTAAGAGGGGATTTTGGATTACTTTTATTTTATAATTTAATTTTTTGCTTATATTTTATTTTTAAGTAAAATATATTTGAAAGTAATTATCATTTTTAAAAATATTTAAAATATGTAAAAACTGATTTAATTATTTTTAAAAATAATATTATTTAATTTTTAAAATAAAAAATCTAAAAAAATTAAAAAACACACTAAACAAATATACTCTTTAAAAAAATTAAAAAAAATAAAGTTGATCTCAAATAATTAAGAAAAGTATATTATTGTTATTAATTCCGAATTAAAATAATTTATTCAAAGAGCTAAAGCTATTTGCTTAACCAAAAGTGATGTAAAATTCATAAGCATTAAGAGTATAAGAAGGATGAATAGAATTTTAATATACCAATTAACTGATTAAAGATGTCTTTATGTATGAAATTAACTGATTATTGATGTCTTTATGCCGAAACCCAAGGAAACTGATTAAAGATGTCTTTATGTATGAAATTAATCATAAATCTGATGATGACCTTCAATATCTATATTGCTCTCTAAAAGAGAGAAGGAACTCCAATGCTATAAGGGAAATTCATACTTCCACTGGTACAATTAATGACCAAAATGACATTGCAGTGGAACTCTGTAAGTACTTCTCCTCACAGTTTAACTGTCATAATGCTCTTACTCTTCCTATACAGGATATCCCAAAAGGGGAATGTCTCTCCTCTATTCAAGGTGAATTAAGTTGATATAACCAGAAATCAAGGAAGCTCTTCAAAGTATTGATGAGAACAAATCCCCAGGACCAGATGGGTTCAACTCTCTCTTTTTCACTTCTACATGGCAACTTACTGGCAAATATTTCCTTAATGCAGTCCACTACTTCTTTAAAACCTATAAACTCCCTCAAAAGTTTAAACATACCTTGATCACCCTTGTACCAAAAATTAAACATTCCTGTTGGATCAAAGACTTTCGGCCAATCTCACTTTGTAATACTTTCTATAAAGTTATTGCAAAGATATTAGCTAATAGGGTGAAGAAACTTCTACCTATAATCATTAACCCCTGCTTTCATCAAGGGAAGAGACATAGCAGATAACCTTGCCAGCTTATGAGATTTGATGAGTTCACCTCTCCTCCGAAAATGGCTACTTTCTTGCAAAATTCGACTTGAGGAAAGCATTTGACAAAGTTAACCGATTTTCTTTAATCCATAGACTTATATCCAAAGGATTTCCAACTAAATTTACAAAGTGGGTGGAGGCTTGTATTATGAATGTTCCTTTCTCAATTGTGTTGAATGGTAGCATTCAAGGATTCTTCCCCTCTTCCAATGGGTTAAGACAAGGATGCCCCCTCTCCCCTTTTCTCTTTACAATAGCTATGGACACATTTTCTAGTCTCATTGAGAAAGAAGTGAATCTTCATCATTATCAACCATGCTTGTAAGGAAACTGTAATATTTCTCACCTACTATTTGCAGATGATCTTCTAGCTATGGGCAAAACCTCTTCTCCTACTCTTATGTCTCTTAAAACCTCTCTTAACACGATTGAATCATACCTAGGACTAGAAGTGAATGCTGACAAATCTTTAATATGCTTCTCCAAGAATAGTAGAAATGTGGATGAACTACATCCTTGGAATCTCTCGGGGCACCTTTCCTCTAAAATATCAGCTTCGTTAGTCGGCTCTATTAAATTGGCACACTTCAACCCTATGTTTGATAAACTCCATGCATGGTTTGGTTGGAAGAGTAAATTCCTTTCCTTGAGGTAGATACCAATTGATCGATCATCTTAACAATTATTTGTCCTATTGGTTATCCGCCATACCTAAATATCATTAAACGCGCTCTGTTCCTTCACGGCAACTTCTTCTTCCATGCGAAACCAAAACTACATACTATATCTTGGGATAAAACCACATTACCTAGAGAAAGTGCAGGCCTTATCTGCTGCTTAAGCAATATGATATGCAAATTAAAATTACTTGGAAAGTTGTTCAGGTGCTTTTTTTGTGGTGCCATATGAAATATGGATCCATTTGGAAAACTCTACCAAGAAAAGCCTCCCAATTATGGAGATCTTTAAACTCCACTGCTATTAGATTCAAGGATAATTTTATGTATGAAGTTGGGAATGGTGAGCAGATTTCACTCTTTTACGACCCTTGGTGTGGAAATTCCTCTCTTATTAGCACCTTGGGAACTAAAGGTATTCAGCTCTTGGGGTTACAACCTCATGCTAAGGTTAATACTATAATACAACATGATAGCTGGTACCTCCCTCCACTGTTTTCTGCTATTTTTCCAAGTCTTGCAAACTTAATACATGCTACTCCGATTAAGGGTAATGGGGATGTGATAACTTGGTGCAACTCTACTTCTCTTTTACATTTGAGCGATTTATGCGCTCCACGATTTAAGTTGGAGCAAAGGTATATGGTTTAAAGGGAATGCAATAAACTATGCATTATATAGTTGGCTTGCTTTTAAGGAGGGTCTTACAACTTCTGATAAATTGGCTAAGAGAGGTTTAGGAACAACTTTACCTTCTTTGTCTTTGCTCTAATCACATACTCATGTTTTTGAATGCCCCTTTTCTATGGAACCGATCGTAGCCTTATTCCAAATGGGAAATTCTTTCTTATGCAGGTTACATTACAACAAATAATTAGTTATGTGGATGAATCGACTATTACGGTATTGAACAGATTGCACCTTCTAATTTCTGCTGTAATTATATATGTTATTTGGAAAGAGAGAAATGCTAGATTATTCTCCTCCACTACCTCTTCACTCTCTTCTATATCCCTTTCTATTAAAGAGAGAGTGTTTGCAAAAATCAAAAAGTGGAAAATTAAAGATAAGTGGCCCGTGAACGTGCTGAATGTGATAAAACTTGGAGAGATTTCACCTCCATAAACTTTTCACATCGCGGTTCTCTTACTTCTCCTTCCTCTTATGTTCTTGTATCTTTGGGTGGCTTTTTTGGACAATGATGACCTTCTGGAAGACTTTCTTTGGAGATCGATCGGCTTTCCCAAACTGGATCAGGTAACTCGTCTTGCTAGTGCAATTAATATCCATTGGCGTTTGTGAAGGAAAGCTGGTCTCATGTCTATCGTCTCTTTTGGTTTTTGGATTGCCAGAAATATCTGGCACATTTTGGTCTGAGTCCTTTAAATTATTTTAACTTAAGCTGTTTTAGTCTAATTGTTATTACTTATCTGTTAGTTTTGGAGGATGTTGCCTCCATGTTCTTTTTCTTTAGTCTTTCTGAGTTTAGTCTTTTGGCAGAATGCCCCAACATGTAACTATTTTGCACTTTTGGATTAATATATTTGGGCTATGCCCTCAATTCTTCCAAAAAAAATTAATATGACATCCTTCAACAATTCAGATTAAGGAAGTCAGGCATCCAAAGAAGTAGGAAGAGATAAAAAGGCTAAAAAGTAAGAGAAAAAAAAGATTAAAAAACCGTTTTTTTTCTTGGGCCAGACGGATCTGCCCAAAGTTTCTTTTACTTTACTAACTTCTGGTTTCCCGTCAGAATTTTCAGTCTATTTTGTCCGATTTTTTTTTTATTTGTATCAGTAATTTGGAATACTTTCAAATCCGGTCCAAAACGGTTCGAAAAACAGAATCCTTGCAATAGTGGTCCTACCGGTCCAGCCCGTTATAGTTCCAAGAATGAACAAACTAGAATCTTCCGTTTATCGGAAATCTCACGTATTGATTCAGTTATTTACATAAAATTTAAGATGCGTAAACGACACCTTTTTGGTTATTCTACCTTTCGGCTGTTAGTTTTTATTTATTATTTTTTAAAAATTTTATGATAAAAAATTTATTTTAAAAATCAGAATTACTAGAATGTAATGGTTGTCAAAAAATTAATTTTTAAATTTTTAAAAAAGAAAAATATTTATAATATATATAATAATTTTTTTTAAGAGGATTTATGATTAATTTTATATTATATTTTATATATTAATTTTTTTGTTTATATATTTTTTTAAGTAAAATATATTTAATAGCAATTATTATTTTTAAAAATAATTAATATATCTAAAAGCTGCTTTAAGTATTTTTAAAATAATATTATTTATTTTTTAAAATAAAAAATATAAAAAGTCTTTAATAAACACACTAAATAAATATATTTTTTAAAAATGAAAATAACCTATTCAAAGAGCTAATGCTATTTGCTTAACCAAAAGTGAAGACGATGCAAAATTCATATACATTAAGAGAATAAGAAGGATGAATAGAATTTTGATTAACAATGATATAATCAATCTCAATTCAGCAAATCTTGATGTTGAAAATATGATTTTTGAAGCCAAATCGAGATCAAGACTTAAAATATCATTTAGAATCTTGGGACATCAATTAAATCCCAAAGCTCTCTCAAATATAAAGTGTTTATAGTCAATCGGCGTCTGACCGGATCTAATGAGCCTAAGATCTTATAATTCCACTTCATTTGGGCATCCAAATGCTCAAAATACATCAAATGATCAAGGAGTCATCCCGAGCGTCCGTCGAGGGGTGGTATGGGCCTTTAATTCTGAATCTACCTCCCCCTCACTCCTCATGGAGGGGCTTAAGCTAAGAAGTGAAGTGAGCAAGTGAAGAAGAAGGAAGAAGCAGAAGAAGGAAGCAGAAGAAGAAGAAGAAGAGCTAAAGAAGGAAGGAAAGCAAGGAAGAAGAGGAAGAAGAGTCAGATCGAGGAAGAAGAGGAAAAGTGAAGTGAGAAAGCTTGAAGATCCCCGAGCAGATCGCCTTCGGAAGCCATCGTTAATTATACGGCATTTCCACAAGCTACCGACATCTCAACATCACTATTATAAAGATCGTTGTTACCTGTTGTCCCTCTCGAATATGCATCCGTTGTTGTCGGATTTTGTACTCGAAAGGATACATAGTGGAATCTTTTCTTGGGCTAGGCCAGTGGTTTTCCCCTCTTTTGAGGTTTTCCGTTAAAATTGGTGTCTCATGTTCTCTTTAATTACCAGTATTGTGTCTTTGGGTAATCCAAGGCTAAGGCATAAATTTTACTCTCTGGTTTTCCGACGCAGCGGTTGGCGCCGTCTGTGGGATGTAAAACCCTTCAACCACAATTTTTGAGAACATCCACGTTATGGCCAATAGGCACAACACTCGTCACAATGGAACCTCCGCTCCAACTCGTCATTCTCAAAATCCCTAAACCAAGGGCCATGTTGAGGCGAGAATCTCTTTGGAAGATGGTGTTGTCGAATGGAGGAGTCTCAAAATAAGATGATCCGACTTTTGCAAGGACTACAACGCTACTACGACAAACATATCTCCCCAAGATCGGTCATTGCGGGAGGAGGTCAAAGCGCTAATCCTCCACGGAGTTCCTGGAGACCGTGGATCTCCCCGACCGCTAGTTCCACTCATCCATCGCGCGACTCAGGTTACTAATCCACGTCGTTGTTGATAGCTTCACACATGCTCATCTCATTAATCCGCATGACATCGCATTAAGTCACGGCTTAATACAAGATGAATTTCACCTTCAAGATAGAAATCATCTTCACCCCACATGTTATGAGGAGTCCTCACCTTTAGAAGCCATTCTTGACATCCATTGGGTTTCAAGCTTGCATTGATTCCTATGATGGGGCAGCACGAACACATCGACCATTCTGGGACTATCATGCATATCCAACGAGCTCGACTGCTTTGTCGGTCTTTCTGTTACCCTCAAAGGCAAGCTGCACTTGGTTCTATTCTCTTCCAAGGGGATCCATCCATACCTTTAGAACTCGCCAGGTTCTTTGTAGAACAGTTCATTTCAAATCGGAGAATCATTAAAGATTCCTCCCATCTTTCCGGTATTCGACAGAATGAGGGGGAATCACTCAAAGAATACTTCCAGAGGTTCTCTTTAGAAGCTCGCCAAATACAGGGTAGACCACGAACTATTAAGAGGAGTTTTCCTTGGAGGACTCCGTCAGCCTTCTATTTATCATTAATGGGACACGGTCCTCATATGACTTAGTTCATCGTGTAGAAGCACAAATCTCCAGATGAAGCTATTAATGCTCATCATGAAACAATTTGAACAATATGGAAAGCATAAAATACCCGAAATGTGGACCAGCCCATCAAAAGAAGCGACAAGGTAGTCATGATCTCCCTCCATGACCCCATATCAACAACGTGAACCTCGGCCAGGAAAAGACATACCGCTGAACACATCTCGTGTTAACCTCGATGGTCGCGTGAAGAACATATCAAGTGGCGCATCCATTGAAACCGAATTCAAACCAAGAGCAATATTGTCATTTTCATGCATGGACATACTAAGCATGTATACAACTCAAGGAAGAAATCGAGAGACTCATTCAACAAGGATACTACGTCGTTTTGTGAAGAATCAACCACCTCAAACAAACACACCTCCGTTTGGGGGCAACGAAAATCATCACAAAACAACCAAATAATCATCAAATAATTGGAGAAATCAAAACAATCGCGGGGAGGATCGATACTACATAATCAAGTTCTGGTTCGCCTCCAAAGAACGAGTTGAAGAAGTCTCGTATTGATCATTCCATCACTTTCAATGACTCGGACTTAGAAGGAGTCCATATCCTCATCAAGATCCACTTGTCATCAGGGGGATCGGTGATCCTTGTTATAAGAAAAGAATTTTGATCGATAATGGGAGTTACGTCGATGTCTTATTTTACTCAACTTTTCTTAACATGGGCTAGAGGCAAAGTTCCAACCAATCGGACCACTATGGGTTTGATAATCACCCGATGCAGGCGAGAAGGGACAATCACTCTTCACCCCTGAGAATTCCTCGACAAGTGACTCATTTAATACAATTCATGGTGGTGAAGTCGGATTGCATATAATGCAATCTTGGAGGCCCCTCCAATCAATTTTGGTGCTATCACTTGATTGCCTCATCGAAGATAAAATTTCCTACCCGGTTGGAGTTGGGGTGGTTTGTGGAAATCAGCAGGCGGCTCAATCATGTTATCTCGGACAAGCTCAACCAGCCCTTCCATCACCTTGACGCCGAAGATCTTAACTTTCGAGATGAAAGAGTACCTCAAAAGCTTCCCTGTAGAAGATTTACTCTGATAGTATTATCGGATGACCAACCATTACGAGCGATTGCAAGTGGGATCTTTACTCTCGAGAAGAACAAAGGGAAAAGTATATAAATTTCTTACGCGAGAATCAAGACATATTTGCTTGGAGTCGAGATATCAGTGCGACCCCGATGTAATCACGCACTCCTCAAAATTAATCCAAGCGTTCAAACCAATCATCCAAAAGAAGGAGTTTTGCACCGATCGTCTTGAGCTATTGAACAAGAAGTTAACAAGCTCATAGAAGCGGGATTCATCACGAAGTGCATTACCCACATGGCTAGCAAATGTTGTCATGGTTAAAAAACAAATGGAACATGGAGGATGTGTGTTGATTATCTTGATCTTAATAAGGCCGAAAGGATAGTTTTCCTCTTCCTCGAATCGATCAATTGGTGGGCCTACATCGGGACATCAAATGCTCGTTTTTTGGATGCTTATTAAGGTACAATCAAATAAGATGAACCCAATAGATGAAGAGGCTACGTTTCAAACATATAAAGGTTTATATTGTTACCAAGTCATGCCATTTGGATTAAAAAGCGGTGCTACTATCAACGCCTCATGAATAAGGTTTTAAAGACCTGCTAGGCCACACAATGGAGGTGTATGTGGATGACATGTTAGTGAAAAGCTTAGAAAAGTCACAACATATTTGGACTTAGAAGCATGCTTTGACCTCCTTGGCCTATAACATCTTACTTAACCAAGTGTGCTTTTGGGGTTACGTCGGAAAATTTCTTGGATTTATGGTAACTCACCGTGGGATAGAGGCTAACCAGAAAAATCAAAGCTCTCAAGATATGATTCCTCAGAAGAATATCAAAGGCGTTCAACGTTTGAATGGTCAATTGCGCATTATCCGTTTCTAGCCGTTCGGGGACAAATACTTGCCATTCTTTAAAATATTGAAGAGCTAAAATAATAATTTTCAATGGAGATGAATGTCGGTATGCTTTTGAGCAACTAAAGAATATCTAGCATCTCACCCCTATCCAAACCTATTCAAGGAGAAGCGTTATACTTATATCTTGCGATTTCTTCCCATAAGCTCAGTTTTAGTGCGAGAAGAAGATGGGGCACAACAACCAATTTATTACGGTAAAATTCTCTCGATATAGAAAGTCGTTATCCATTTGCGAGATAAAGTGGCTCGGCGTTAATTTTCTCGGCGAAAATTGCGTCCATACTTTCAAGCTCACACCATCGGCGTTTACATTTACCATTAAGGCCATCTTACGAGAAACCGAGCATCGGAAGATTGATCAAATGGTGCAGAAGAGGAGAATTTGATATAAATTTTCTACCTCGACATAAAGTCTCAAATACTTGCGGACTTTATAGTGGAATGCACCAACCCAACTCTAGAAGAGCTATCACTACGTGTCTTTCATCTCTCGATGGACTCTCTCTATGTTGATGGAGCTTGAAATCTTGGTCTTTGGCGGGAATCTACTTGTTTCCCCGACAAAATACCTAGAGTATGGACTTGCTTAAAATTTCACCTAATAACATGGTGAATATGAGGCTCTCATGTGAGGTTGAGACTAGCCATTATTTAAAAACTTAGTAATTCACGACTCACTTGTCGCCTCCCATGTTGGAGGAGATTTTAATACTCATAATCCTCAAGCAATATCTCCACTTGGTAAAATCTCTTCTTACTCATTTCAAGACACATCAAATCATCCACATACTACGAGAAGAATACTGGTGGCGCTCTTGCTAAGCTTGCTACCTCTACCTGGAGATCTATTTAAGAGAAAGCATGTTGAAGAAATACATTTTCCTAGTATCCAAGGGCCATGGATAATTCAAACTATTGATGAGGAAAAGGAGCGTTAGGTGGATAAACAGATCCTATCTTTTACAAGAAGGACCCTTCACGAAGATCCAACTTCCATCTCGTCTCCGAAGACAAGCTTCAAACTTTGCTATTATTGGAGGTGAACTATACAAGCGAGCTTTCTGGTCCATATCTCAAATGCCTTCCACCTTCAGAAGCTGATTACGCGTTAAAAGAGGTTCACTCAGGAATATGTGGGGAACACCTTGGAGGAAGAGCATTGGCCCTTAAAATCATGAGACAAGGGTTTTATTGGCCTGATGAAACAAGGCATGGAGTTCACAAAGAAATGCGAGTTGTCAATTGCATTCTAACCTCCCTCACATGCATCAGAACTCTCATCCATTCAAAGCCCATGGCCCTTTGCTCGATGGGATTGATATCATGGGACCTTTTCCAATAGCATCGGGGAAAAATTTATCATTCTAGCCATTCGACTACTTCACAAAATGGGTGAGGCGAACCACTCGCTAAAATCCGAGGCAAATACCAAACAATTTGTGCGGAAAAATATAATATGTCGATTCGGTCTTCTGCAAAGATCATCAATGATGGAACTCAATTCTTGGAAAAGTCTTTCGTCCTTTTGCAAAGATCTTCACATTAAATTTGCGCATACGGTAGCACATCCTCAAACTAATGGGCAAACGGTTACCAATAGGACCATACTCAAAGGACTAAAACACGTCTTGAGAAGGGGGGGCAATGGGTTGATGAGCTCCCAATGTTCTTTGGGCTCTGCACCGCACGCACCGGTGAGACACCATTATAACTTGTGTTTTGATGCGAAGCTATCATAGGTGGATATCGGGTTCCAAGTCCAAGAGTCCATTTTTTGATCATGGAAGTAATGAAGAAAAACTCGTGACACTAGACCTACTCCACGAAACTTCGGGATATGCCACTTGGGCTTCATCACCAGCGGTAGCTTCCAGCAGAAGAGTGAAACCTCGTCCCATATCGGTGACTTGGTCTGAGTCTGCAGCAAAGGCCCTCGGTAATAAACTCTCACCTCTCAGGATGGTTATGTGGTCATAGTATGCCGAGGAGCGTTCAAGCTCGAGGACGAAGGAAAAACTCCTCGAACTTGGAATACTAAGAATCTTGAAAATATTATCGGTAACTCTTCGCATAATTATTATGACTTTTATCTCGTCATTTCATCCTTGTATAAGCGACCCCACCTACTAGGATTAAAGCTTGTTGTTGCGGTTGTTGTTGTCATTTTCTCTTAAAGCCCGTGCATGTCTTATGATTATATCTTGAACTAGTGAATTCACACTTTGTTCTAACAAGATTTGCTTTTTTCTTTACTTTTCCCACTTGAAATATACAACTCATGTTACATCTCAATTGGGACATGATCAATCAGGGGACTTGACCTCTTCCATCTGAGTTAACGTCATCGAGTCACACTCGACAACCTTGGATAGGTCAAAGATCTCCGTCGGTGTAGCGGCAGACCAGTCGGCCGCCAACCCTTAGTCAGCCGACTAGTCGCCTCATGCCGCCGACCGGGGCAATCTCGCCGGTCACCACCATCATCGTCGGTCATCCCTAGACCAACATCGGTCGCCGAGCGTCCCGGTGGACTTCGCGATCTCCATACGGGTTAATGTCATCGAGCAAAGCTTCGACAAACAACCGAAAGGTCAAACGTCCTTGGTGGACTTCTGCGATCTCTTCCATACGGGTTAATCGCAAAAGCTCGGCAAAGAAGGTCAAAAAAAAAAAAAAATTTGTACCCACTCGGTTAATGTCATCGAGATAACACTCAAACAACCTGGGTCAAAATCATCGTCGCGGTCACCACCGTGACTACCATATCGGTCCGCCGCCGACCATCGCCGGCAATCTTGCGGTCATCTCATGTCGCCGGTCATCCGCGATTCTACGTCGGTCATACCGTCGACAACCATTAGATTCTTTTGCCGACCACCCACAGCCGACGCCAATATAAGGTCACCGCCGCTTCTTACATACATCCCGGAACTTATCGCGCAATCTTAGCGGTCATTTATGTCGCCGGTCATAGACTATCGCCGGTCCTCAGACCATTAAATCTTGCCATCTTGCCTTATTATGCGCCGACTATCGGCCTTGACCACCGTCGACTACCTCGGGATTCATTGACTCTTCCATACGGATTCGCTCGAGTAAAACTTCACTAACAACCCGAAAGGTCAACGTCCGGTGGACTTCTGCGATCTCTTCCATACGGGTTAATGTCATCGAGCAAAGCTTCGACAAACAACCGGAAAGGTCAAACGTCCTTGGTGGACTTCTGATCTCTTCCATACGGGTTAATGTCATCGAGCAAAAGCTCGACAACAACCGGAAAGGTCAAAACGTCCGTGGACTTCTGCGATCTCTTCCATAGGTTAATGTCGCCGAGCAAAAGCTCGACAAACAAGAAAGGTCAAAACATCCTTGGTGGACTTCGATCTCTTCCACAGTTAACGTCAGTAACGCGACAAACAACCTCGGATAGGTCAAAACTTTGTATGCGAGTTAACGTCGCAACACTCGACAAACAACCTCGGATAGGTCAAGATCTCCGTGAGCCATGGACCAGATTTTCGCCGACCACCCGTCGGTTAACCATGCTTCATTTGCCTCGCCACAACAGCCGCCATTGGCAATCTCGCGGTACCACGTCTAGGTTATCTCGCCGACCACAAGTCACCATCGCCGATGTCGTTATCATCATCGGATCTTTGCGTCTCCGGTGATAGCCTCATCGGACGGTCCGGCGTCTAAGCGAACCACGGCTATCTGGTAGCCTTGATGCCTCTAACGGACGGTCCGGCGTGCGGTAAATGAACCACGGCGTATCCGTGGGCCTTATCCTTCACGGACGGTCGTGGCGGTAAAAACGGCGTAGTGGGCCATCGCCTAACGGTTGATCCGGCGTGGTGAAGGAAGACGTATGTGGGCCTTGATCGCTCTTACGGACGGTCCGGCGTGGCGGTGCCGAACGGCGTATCAATGGGCCATGCCTCTAGACGGTCCGGCGTGGCGGTAAGAACCACGGCGTATCTGGTGGGCCTCGCCTCTAACCCGGACGGTCCGGCGTGGCCGTCGGAACACGTATGTGAGCATCGCCTCTAACGGTCCACGTGCGATCAACCACGGTGTGAATCCTCTGGGGATCGCGTGCGGTAACGGAATTAAACGTATAGTGCCTTGATCGCCCTAAACGGCCATCAGAATACGCGATAAAACAACGGTCACGTGGTTCGGAACCACTATGTAAATGTATACCGACGGTCCAGCGTGGTAAAAGACCCGCGTCTTGGTCCTTCGCCCTCATCCACGTCGTCCTAAGATACGTGGCCGATCGCCTCTAACGGCATCACGTGGGAAAATGGCGTATGCCGTGGGCCTTGATCGCCTGGACGGTCATCCGATGGCTGGATATCACTGGCCTTGATCGCCTCTAACGGACGGTCCGGCGTCGGTAACAAAGATTCGCTAAGACGGTCCGGCGGGTGGAACACGTATCGAGGGCCATGATCGCCTCAACGGACGGTCGGCTGGGTCAGGAAGGCATCTCTATTGATACTCTCGGATGGTCAATCTTGATAACCAATTCTATGGGCCTATTCGCTCTCTAACCGGACGGTCCCTCTAAAACCGCGTATCATGGGTGAGCGCCAATACGACTCAAGAGAAAGGGGAGGAAAATGTAATCTCTCATCTGAGTATTTATAACATATGGTAAAATGGTAAAACCCCTCAAAATGGTTCAAAACGGCTCAAAGCCCAAATTCTGGTAGGATGCGCGATTGACCAGCGAGCCATGCATTATCTGTATGTAGAACCTTGTGACATGACATGAAGTTGATCAGAGAGCTTTGACCGGTATTCACCCGGACGACGCGAAATCGTTGCAGATAGGCATGAATGACCGCAAGACCGCGACGACCGCATATATGGCGGACGCAGCGTAAAAATGCCGTTATTGATCCATGACCAGCGCCAGCATAAATAGACCACTCCATCGACGCACGGCCATCGATAAAAGCATAGCCATTTGGACCCGGCCAGTCAAAATTGGTAGCATGTAGCCCTTCATTGTTTTGCCATTGCATGAAGTACAGGCGCCCGATAAAGCGAAAACTTCCAATTCATTATTTTCGAATATTTAGCACATATATTTTTGGATGATTAAGCTAATGTCATCCAAAATAGGGGGGCAACTGATATAGCTCTCAAAATACCACTAGTAAAACAAATCTTGATGTAAAATATATGATTTTGAGAAAATCGTCGAGATCAAACACTTAAAATATCATTAGAATCTTGAGACATCAATTAAATCCCAAAACTCTCAAATATGAAATGTTTATAGTCAAAGCGTCTCGACGAGCGGATCTAATGAGCTAAGATCTCATAATTCGACTTCATTTGGGCATCAAATGCTCAAAATACATCAAATGATCGAAGGAGTCATCTGGCCGTCCGTCGAGTGGTATGGGCCTTACATGAATTTACTAGAATACCCTCCTCCCAATATAAATACCTCACTCCTCACATGGAGCTAAGCTAAAAAGCTAAGTGAAGTGAAAAAGTGAAGAAGAAAGGAAGCAAGTGAAGAGAAGAAGGAACTGAAGTGAAGAAGAACAGAACAAGGAAGAAGAAGAAAAGTCAAGCAAGTGAAGAAGAAGGAAGCTAAAGCAAGGAAGAAGGAAGAAGAGGAAGAGTCATCGAGGAAGAAGGAAAAGTGAAGTGAAGGAAGAAAGCTCTAAAGCTTGAAGATCCCGCAAGATCGCACCACTCATTCATGCTAGTATACCACATTTTGAAACCCGTCTCACATCAAATTTATGATCGTTGTTACATGTTGTCCCTTTCTCAATAAATTACGTAATCCATTGTCGGAAGATTTTATCGGAAAGGATACATTGGAATCTTTTCTTTTAGGCATGGTTTTCCCCTCTTTTGAGGTTTTCCGTTAAAAATTAGGTGTCTCATGTTGCTCTTTAATTACGTGTGTGTCTTTGAATCAACAAGGCTAAGCATAAATTTTTTTACTCTCTGTGGTTTTCCGACGACAAACCATTACGATTAAAGATGTATTTATATATGAAATTAAGAGTGTCTGAGCACCATCATCCTTTCTTTGGAAAAATGGAGGTATTTATGAACTCTAATATTATCTGGAGGTTCTTTTATAATAATAGCTTTGTATAGCTCTTAGTGAAAGATCTTATGCTTACATGGAAGTCTCACGCTAATAGATCTCTTTCTTGGTGTAAATTTATCATTGATGCCAACTCTAAAAGTAGATCAATTTTAAAGTGGGGATGGGTTCAACCTCAAGCAACTTATTGGGAGCCTATGGTATATGCTACACTTTTTTCAACTTCCTCACAAACTATTTTATATCCACCACCACCACCACCCACATTGGATGGATAGTAATAGGTTCCATATTTAAAGCTAACGATGTAAAATTTTAGATGGACTAACCTCCCATTTATTTCTCTTTGATCAAATTAATGATGTGATACTTGCGTTATGAGGTAGCCAAAAAAAAGCTTGTTGTTATAAGCTTTCGTGTTGACTTCGTTGTTAACTAAGCGACACTAAAACAACATTTATCGATATATAAACGAGCCAAACATGAGGAATCATTTGTTTAATCGTGTTCGGCTCGTTCATTAATTAAATGAGCTGAACATGAAAAGACATTTCAAGCTCGATATATAAACGAGTCAAATATGAACAATCATTTGTTCGATCGTGTTCAACTCGATTTAGCCCGAAATAAAAAATTATATCATATTATTATTATTATACTATTATTTATTACTAATATTTATTACTATTATTTATTATTATTATTATATTATTATTATATTATTATTATATTATTATTATTATTATTATTATTATTATTATTACTTATTATTAGATTATTATTATTATTATTATTATTATTATTATTATTATTATTATTATTATATACATATGAACATATATACATATCACAAATGTGAGCATGACTTAGTGGTTAGAGTTCTGTTATGCAAAAGATTGGCCCAAGTTTGAATCCTCTCTCATATAGATTTTTTTGAATTATTGCATTTCGAGCCAATTTCAAGCAAGAACAAAATAATTTTTTCAAACAGAAAATGGAAATTTTGAGTCATTTGGTTAAGACCAACAATTTACGCTTTCCAAGCTGCTATTTTACACTCCTACTTATGACTAAATGATTTTTCTATCAAATGAAACCACAAAGGCACGATTACAAGCGAGGTCCTTTGACTAGGTAATTTCTCATAAAATAACACTATTAAATTATGACATGGTTTAAGCTTAAAAGTTCTTGATGGCTTAATTCGCTAAGTAGTGAATCATGAAGTACTTAATAAGATATAAAACTCATTATAAACATTCATCTCAAGTATACAATGTGCCCTTAAATGATGCAACAGATAGCTACTAATTAAGATCATTTTGTTAGGTTAGATTAACCACCTCCAAGGACTAAGTAGAGGAGGATCTAGATAATCAGGTATGATGAAAATGTGATATCTTGATCGAGTTTATCATTATCCCATCCGTGAGTTAGACAAATTTCTATATGGTCGCCTTCAAATCTGTGATGAAAAGGCAAAAATATAAAAATTCATCTTTTTAGGATGGCAGATCCGATGTGCTTATTCAAGTGATGTACATCATCAAGGAATAGTACTATCTCGGAGATAGAGTCACTACCCTTTAATGGACCTAATCACCTCAATAAGGACTCCTAAGGACAATGAGTGTGCATATGTACCAAAGATTCTTCCCCTATTTTATATGGAAAAGTAAAACATAATTTATTTTAAACTGGGTTCGTTAAGTTTCTTACAGGAGCAAGCCCCCATAGTTAATTACATCCTCAGGAATGGGGATTCCTTAGGAAAACCAAGATTAAGGTAAACAATCATTGTCTTCAAAGATTTCAATAGAAAAAGACTATCGATCGATTAGTTCATTTTTGAAGATCAAATGGGATTGATCAAAGGGAGAGAGTTATTGTCGAAGCCAAAAGAAAGATATGTAGGAGATGCCCACGATGCTAGGAAACCTAGTGAGTATCTAAAACTATGATTGAGTTTTACATTTTTAAAATTGATTTAGTTTATTTGACTTAAATTTTTCATTAGAAATTTAGGACTTATGATTCCTTAACACAAGATTAAAAAAATGCCTATGAGGTGAAGAATTATGCTTATGACCCACAAATGGGAGAAGCAATCTCAGAACCTAAATCTAGAGAGTTTTGGCGAGGGCCATAAGCACAGCCTAAATCTAAGTTGAAAATGAGTATTTGGTTTGTCTCCACAAGAGGACAAACCACGCATTTGGACTTACAATTGGGGTGGTAACTAACTCCTCCTATGATTTTAAATACATGTAGGCAAGTCTTATGCTTATGCAAGATAGTTAGGCTATTATTTATTTAGAAAGAGACTAAGTCCTTAAACTCACTCCTTAAAGAGACTAGATCATGTAAGGGCATGCTTCAAATGACCTAAATCTAATGCAATTCAAATTTTATTTTATTTTTATTTTTGGACAAATATTTTTACTCAGGCTAATAGGATTCATATGCATAATGCATGAGAAATAAAGTTATTGGCCAAAATCAGAATGGAGGTATGTTTCCACCATGGCTCTCAATCAAGCTAAGTTTTCTAACAAAGGTGGAAGCCCTCCAATCAAGAGTGAAATAAGATGCATTTGTGCATGATATTTATTATAAAGAAATACTCATCCATAAGGGTTGCTAATTCTTTTATCTTGATTTTAAACCTAAGCTTTATGTGTGGTTTTGAATTCTTTATTTTTAATTTTGAGTTGTTAAGTTGAGTAAAAGATTTATTTTTCTCTAAGAGCCTAATCCACATCCAGACCACACATAAAATAAGGAAGAAATTAAGAAAAGTTATCACTTAATGCAAAAGCTTAAACAAATCATCAATCAATTTATAAAACTAATGCAAAAGAATAAGAGGCCATGTGGTGGGCACCCACAAACACGAAAAGATAAATGTGGGTAGCTCTACCCTTATACAACCCAGATTATAAATGAATTAAATTACAATTAAGCAAGGAATTCATTATTATGAGGGTCTTCAAGCTTCATTTCTTTTTTTTTCTTCTTTCTTCTTTGGTTCCTTCTTTTGGATGGTTGGAAGGTGGATGCTCCAAGGCTTCACATGGTGCATAAGATAGAATATTATGACCAATGCTCATCTAATCCCCATAATCATTCCAAAATCTGCACAAATTTACATGAAAAGAAAAAAAAGGAAATCTAACTAACACACAAAATAAGGATTAGCTAAAACAAACCACAAAAAATCCCAAGCATGTATATTGGACTTATCACCCCACACATGGGTGACTAAGTCCATCTTGGATTATATGTATAAGCACAAGCAAAAGCATTTATATTTTTATTTATGATAGCTCCCCTTAAGCACAATCCCAGAAAATAATGGTTAGACTAAGATCTTACCATTCATTCTATGAGCATACACCTTAACATCCGTCTAAACATATATCACAAAATAAAATAAACATCAAATCATGCACCGCCCTAACCTAAAGCTAGAAGTAGTGACTTAGGTTAATGTGTGTGCTTTAAAGGTTTGTGTGGTATACTTAGCTATGGGTTTAAGTTAAAATTTTCTAAGTGTGAAAATATGTTCAACTTAGAAGAGGGTTTTATTTAAGTTATTTAATTATTTTGGGTTGATTTTATTTCATGTTTTGATTTGGTTCAAGTGAATCCTATAATTAATTACTAAGTTATAAGAGAGGGAAAGAGAAGAACTTCTCCTTTCCTAACAAGTAATTTCTAAAGTAGATTCACATTTTAGTTTTATTTAGTGAATGTTTTGATTATACCTTTCAATTAATCCTAAGTTTAGATGAACTCTAAATACACCCATTCAAAAAGAAAGGCATTTTAAGATTAAATAAAATAAATTCACATAACATACATCACTTCATTTCTTTCCCAACATGTATATATGCATATGAATGAATCCTAAGCATATCTATACAAATGAGAATATTTAACACACTTTATGATGCATGCTAAGTAATTCATTTAAGGAAATTTTGAAGGTTATGATGCATGATGTTCATTAAGTAGAAAAGGGGTTTCTTATCCAATTTTCACATACACACAGTAAGAAATGCATAAATGAGTACCCATTGTTAACCGGAGGTGTAAGGTACAAGACCTACTTAGGGCTACTTAAAGCCTCACAACCTGGGGTTGTCAGACTAATATATCACTTTCCTTAAATACAAATATGTACAAAAGAAATAAATGGAAAAGAAAGAATGCAAAAGTTGTAGTTGATTCATTTTGTTTATGCAATTTATGTGAGCAAGCATAAGTAACCCTTCTTAAGTGATATAGGAATGAATAGGATATGGAATTAGGCAAGTGTTAGGTTCTTTTCAAATGAACCATACATCTTACCAAATTCTATTCAAAAAACTATACTAAAGAAGGAGAAAGAAACCTATACTAAGCACATCCTCATATTCTCTCACATGCAAGCTTATAATTAAAATATAAGTAGCATACTTTCAATTTTTGGCATTTGATTCATATATTTTGAAAATAAATTTGAATTTAGTAGTGATAATAGCCATTCATATTTCTACTTTAGCCAACACATGCAAATTTGACATAAAGTAAATAATTTTATTTTAAATTTGAATTTTGAAAAATATGGATGCATGAAACCATATGACATACACATTTAATACATTGGGGAAAGAATTAAAGCAATGAAAGCATGCAAATACATTCACTCTAATTAAATCCTAAAGACAAACTTATGAAATAAAAAAGTTTAAAATAAATCAAAGTTTATTCAATGTGATTTTTGTTTGATTTTCTTTTAAAAATATGGAATGAGTTTGTTGTTCCTAACCCATTCTCACATGTGTTTGATATTTTTGTTTAATTTTTAGATGGTTTGATTCATTTTAGGTTAAGGTATGAATTAAAGCAAGTTAATTAACCCTTACACCACCTTAGTTAACCAAGTAATTATGAGCCAATGAGATGACATAAAACTCACAAGGAATTTAAACTTGGAATGCACCTAGGAAGAAAAGGGTCTAATGCAATTTGGCTCATGATTAATGATTAATTAAGGGTTTAACTTAAGTAATTTCAAAACACCCCTTCACATATAAATTGGTTTGATTTCCTTTAAACTTAGCTTAAACACCTAAGCATCTATCCAAAGTAGATTAATTAAGTTAGGTTTTAGAATTTTTAGAAACTAATTAATGAATTAACCCTTAATTAAGAGATTAAGGAAAGAAAGGGGTTTAGGGAATAGCTTAGGAAATACCCCAAAATTATTCCTAAACTCTATTCATTGGATCTAATCCTTAATCAACTAATAATGGATTAAAACACTAATCCCTTAATTATCCTTAATTAATATTAAGAGTAATTAAAAACATTTGCAATTTCCCCAATTAGCCTTTAAATAAATCCCAAGAAAAATTAGGGAGGTCATCCCTAAATACCAAAAAGTTTGGGATTAATGAGAGAATTAAGAAGTAATTAGCAAAATAATTTCCATTAAAACTAAAATAAAATAGAGAAAAATAATTCAAAATCCATTGAAATTATTTTTTAAAATATTCTAGTTGAATTATCTTTCCTAAATTTTACCTCATTTTTTTTGAATTTTATTAAATGAGATATGAATTTTTTGAAGGTTAGAGATTTAATTAAAATTTAATTAAATCCTAACTAATCTACTCATCTGCGACACACGGCGTGACGATCTTTTATCGCGCTTACATGACTTCATCCGCGTGGGTGACGGCGGCGGGATGTGATTTGATCACTGTCGTTTGATCAAAGATCGAGCGACGAGATCATCCCATTTTAAAAGGATAAATCATTTCTAAACATGGGATTCGTCCATCCAAAATGCGTGGATGGACAAACAAGATCACCCAGTTCTTAGATCAGATCCATGATCTAAGGGAAGATCGAAATTGAGCTGGATTGGAATGAGATTGCCCACACCATCTAAAGCTAATGAAGCCTATCCAGCGGTGGATTTTACATGCCATAAATTTCTTTCACAAAGACCAACACCTCTAAGCTAAGTGGTCAAAAAATTCCCTCACGGAGGTGATCACCTGCTCGAGCTTCGATGAGGTAGCTTAGTGGAGGTGACAGTTGAAAGTTTCAAGCCTTGGGGTTGAGTAGATCTCTATGGACCAACACCACTTGATCCCTTTGCATTGATCCAATTCACCTCTCCTTGCTTTGGGAACTTGAGAAATGCTTGGGTGCACTGATCCAGAGGAGTGTGCAGGTGGTGAATTTGAGTGAAGAAGGAAAGGATTCAATGGAGCTCCCTATTTTCTGGAAGAAAATTGAAAAATGGCTATCTTAAATCCTTCTTAGAAAGCTTAGGATTGCTCTCACGGCTCTCCTAGCTCAATGATGTGAATGATGAATTCAAATTGAATTAAGGGGAGTAAATCTCCCCCTATGGCAATCGGACGGTTGAGCCTTAGCTTGCCGTCTTGATCTAATTGACCACATGAAAAGGTTTGTTTAAGCTATTAGATCTTTGCACATGGTTGGTTCGAGGTCTTGAGTGGATTGGTAACCTCCCATGTGCTTCAAATTGGGTGGAAGGAGGATTTGGAATGATCCAATTTGAGCTAGGGTCAGTTTTGGCCTTGGGTCCATTTGGGCTAACCCAAACCATTGGGTTGGGTGCACCACTCTCCATTGGGTCCACTTGACCTATTAGGAAGGTATCAAGTTGATATGAAGAGGGCTTGACCAAATTACCCATGGATTAGACCAAAATTTGTTCTATGGCCTAGGGGTAGAATGGTCATTTTGCTAATTTTTCAATTTGGATATGTTGGGTATGTGGAGAAAATGGGTTTGGCCAAGTTTCATTGGATTTGGAATTCATTTGATAAGGTTTGGCTCATGTTGACCCAATTAGGTCAAAATGGGTCAACTTAAGTCAAGTTGACCAATTGGTCAAATTGGGTCAAACCAAGGGTTGGGTCAAGTTCATATGACCATTTGAAATGTTTTGGTGGCTTTGGTTTGATTCAATTTGGGTTAGTTTTGAATTTGGCTCATATGACTTCATTTAGGTCAAATGGGTGAAGTTGACCTATTTAACCCATTTGACCGATTTGGTCTAGGTCATGTGCAGGTTTATGTTTGGTTAGTCATATGGAGTGGATTGTATCTTTGTTTTCAATCAATTTTAATTAAGTTTAAATTTGGCTCAACATGACCCCTTTAGGTCAAGTTGGGTCTAAGGTCAATTGAGCTAGGTTAGATCTAGTGGGTCAGTTGAGGCTTTGGTCAAGTTCACAAGTGATTTGGAATGAACTTGATCCATAGTTTTCAATCAATTTGGCTTAGATCAAGTTTTGACACATTTTGACTTTTAGGTCAAGTTGGGTCAACTTGGGTCAAGTGGCCAATTGGGCTAGGTTAGGCTCAAATGTTGACTTGGTCAAGTTCAAACATAGGTCATGAATGAACTTAGATCAATGGTTTCAATCAATTTGGCCTATGTTGGATTTTGGCTATGTTAGGTTTCATTTTGGCTAAGTGTTGACTTGGTCAACCCTTATATTTGACTTGGTTTGACCCAATTTGATTGATTGATCATCCCATGATGATTGTTGATCATGATTAGGATTAGAAATTGGCTCATAAGGGTACTTCAGGTCACTTTGGGTCAAGTGAGCCTAAGTGGGCCAAATGACTTAGTCAAAGCTTGATTTGAGTTTAATTGAACTTGTATATGGACTTATGATTGAAATATAAATCCATTTGCAAGTGATTTGAAGTCAAATGGTTTTTGATCCATTTGTCAATTTCATATTCAATGGAAGAATATGAAAGGATTTGGGGTTTGATTTTTGATTTGATTTTTGATTTGGTGATTGAAGTTTGTATTTATATATTGATTCATGATTGTAGGATTGATTTAATCATGAAGAAAAATCAAAAGTATGGCTTGATTTGAAATTGATTTGGCTAAGTTCAAGAATTTGACTTGAAAGGCTTAGGTTGAATTTTGAGTGGATTTGAGTTTGATTTTTGGAATTAGTTTTGATTGTTTGAATTTATATTTTATTTATATATGTGAATATAAATGAGAATATAAATTGACCATGAGAAAATTTCAAGGATTTGAAGTGATTTGGTCATGATTTAGGCTAAGTCCATTAAAAGGGAATTTTAAAGGACTTAGGAAATTTTGGAGTAGGGATTTGAATTTTTGAATTTAGTTTGATTGATTTATATTTATATTTCATTTATATATGTGAATATAAATGAGAATATAAATGAATTATGAGAAAATTTGAATTTGAAATGATTTGATCATGATTTAGGCTAAGATTAAAGGAATTTAAGGACTTAAGAAATTTCATTTGAATTTAATTTTGAGTTTAATTTGATTGGTTTGAATTTATATTTCATTTATATATGTGAATATAAATGAGAATATAAATGAATGAGAAAATCTCATGAATTTGATTTGGTTTTATCATGATTTTGGCTAAGTCCAAAGAATTTAAGGACTTAGGAATTTTCATTGAGGTTTGATTTTTCAATCATGGATTTCAATCATGTGGAGTTGATTTGAGTTTGGAAAAAATTAAAAATAAGGATTTGAGTTTGACTTGAAGGAAGGAAGGTGAAGAATGGTTCAAGCTAAGGGTAGGCAAATCCCTAAGGCATGACCTATTCATGGATAACTCTTCTAAGTCTCAGAGTGGGGTTGAGTGTCCAATCATTAGATGTGTCTTAAGACTAAGGAACTCTTAAAGTCTAAGAGGAGTCTCTAAGATGGAGGGTTGAGAGCTCATTCTAAAAATAAGGTGAGGGCCATATGTGGTGTGACCTAAGGAACATGCTATTGGTGTTGGAACGATCAACAACGAGATCAAAGCATGTAAAATAATCTATCCCACAAGGTATAGAAAAATCTAGAGCTTAGTGCAATGTGGCTCTACTTATGTCCAAGACAGAGAGATGGAAGAATCCACTAAGGGATAGAGTGTGAACCCTCAACTAGGGAAGCAGGTTCAAGTCATCCATAAGGGGATGAGAGGTTTGATTTGATTTGGGTCTCACTGAGGAGAAAATTCCACTGGGGAAGAGAGTTGTATTTGTTTCAATTTTTATTAGGCTTCAATTTTGAGATGAAAAAGACCCTGTTGGTTTGCGATGGACTGCACTAAGTAGGAGCCATGGAGGCCAAGACCTAACTCAGATTTATCAATCCAAAGGGGTAGTCTACTAAACACATAGTAGGAGCCAACCAAAGGGATAATCGGTGCTGTACTAAGAAGAAAACATATAGACTTACATCCTCAAAGTAGATGATTCTTTGGGTAATGTATTGGCAATATATATTGAACCCAACTAGAGGCGACTATTGAGTGAATGCCAGGGAAAAGATTAACTCAAAGATAGTCGATTAAATTTATTTTTAAGTTTTATTTGATTTGATTATGATGAATCCCATGGTTTGTGATGAGCGAGTAGGCCATGGAGTAGACCTAACTCAAATTTATCAATCAAAGGAGTAGTCTACCAACCACAGGTAGGACTATCCAACCAAGGGGAAATGCTTTTTGTATACAATGGTCAAGTCTTAGAAGAAAGCATGGGACTCACATCTTCTAGAAATAAGGAACCATTGGGATTATTAGTTGCTTTGGGCAACAAATTGAACCCAACCTGAGGCTGACTATTGAGTGAATGCCGCTGGGGGACTTAAATCAGCTCGAGGATAGTCAAGGATATATTTTCATTTCTAGTTTTATTTAATTTGATGGATTTCATCGATTTGCAATGGATCAAACTGAGAAGGAGCTCATATCATCCTAGACCTATCTTAGATTTACTGAACCAAAGGGAGTAGCTTCCGATGATGGAGAACTATCCAACCAAAGGAGTGCCTTTCGGTTTGCAATGATCAATTGAAGGGAAGGGACTCACATGTTCCACTAGAAAAGACCATTGAGGTGGTTGCTTTGGGCAACAAATCAACGACTAGGTGCGTCGGTTGACAATCATGCTAGAAAAGAATGTCATCATATCTTTCAAAGAGGAATGGCAGGGTTAACCCTTATGGAAAAATGATTGAACGACCTGGGGTGACTAGGGTGATCGACGGGGACTTATCTCAATTTCAGTGTCGGGCAATTCCTATAGGGAGTTCTACACCTAAAAGATAAGATGCCTTGGGAAAAAGGGGCCCTTTGAATTCCCAATCCAATCAGAATTAATTTTGTTTATTTTTTGTTTTTTGTTTGTTTGTTTATCATGGACCTGTTGGTTTGTGAGGATCAAGAAGGAGCTTATATGACCTAGACCTATCTTCTTGAAAGAGAATCACATCCATGACATTCTCCAACCATAGGGGGACTAGGAAAGAGGTGTCCAAAAAACTGGTGAAATGGGGTCACAAAGGACATGATCCAAATAGAGTGCCCAGGGATGGGGGCTAAGGGCTTAATCTACCACGGAGAAGATGACATGGCTAGTCATATATCAATAGGTAGATGTCCAACTCAAGGAGAAAGCTGGACTCATATCGCAAGAGTGGTGTATCCATGGGTGAGTCATCGCATAAGAACATCAACCAACCTAAGGTGCCCATCGGTTTGCAATCAGCTAGGAAGAAAGCTGGGACTCACATCCTTCATTGCTATGGGATAGTCATCTTTTGACAGTGCTATCGACCTGGGGGTGTCTTGAGTGAATCTGGGGACTTATATCAACTCAAAAGTAGTCAAGAGGAAAGGAGCTCTGGGGACTTATCTAAACCTCAAATACTGACCTAGTTAGAGCATGATGGCTAGTTCAAGAAGATAGCACAGGGACTCACATCTTCTTAGACAAAGTCAACATGAGGTAACTTATTGGTCGGGCAGTGAAGCCTACCATACTAACAAAGTGCTTGTTGGTTTGAATGGTTAAGTTAGGAAGAAAGTACAGGGACTCACATCTTTCAATAAATGACCACTTGAGGGTGACATACTAGAGGTAGCATGTAGACCACCTAGGCTAATGAGTGGAAGGGGCTTGCTCCCACATCAAAATAGCTTGAGATAAAGATTTGTGTTTTATTTTTGCATGTGTTAAAGGATGCCCTGGGGACTCTTACACCTACCTTAAAACACTAGGGTTTGATGAAATGATGCCACGGATGGCAAAAGGATTTCCACTAGAAAGGATGCCTTGGGTTCTCTCACACCTATCTTAGTTGTGCTAATCAAAATAGGATGCCTCTCGGGTTCTCTTACACCTATTCTAATAGCATCGGGAGATTGTGTTTGTGTTGTGAAAGAGGGATAGGATGCCACTTGGGGACTCTTACACCTACCTAAAACATCACGTGATTCATAGAATAAGCAAACAACACTTCAAGAAGAAGATTTGATGAATGGAATCAAATTTTATTCTTTTATTAATAATTATTTTCAAACATGATTTATTTCATGGGTAATATTTCTTTAGATAGAGCCCATTAATTGGAAGCATCGGTGTTCCCCTTTACAATCAATAAGGATAAGATCCTCCTTGGTAGGCCTTCTATCACATAGGGCCTTCCCAAGTGGGTTCAAACTTGCCTCCCATCTTTGATGGCAACAATAATTGGTCTCTTAGGACTAACACAAGTTCTCTACTCGAGAAAGACCTAGGAGACTTGTTGTGAGCTTGAATCATTTTGGCCTTGTACAACTCGAGGTTCGGCATGCTGGTACTCTCCTCAAACCTTGAGCTCTTCTAACTTTGCATTACGCTAAGTGATCTTATCTTGTTATGCCTTAGTGATGGGAGTTGAACTTCTAAAGGTAGAATAGCTGGACCCATACACTAAGAAAATGGGTAGGCGAGTTGGAGTTGGTATGTGTGCGGTAGGCCTGAGCTTCAACCAGCTCATCTTGTTTTGTTATCATCAAGAGTCTTTTTTTCAATATTTGGATGAGAGTTTTGTTGAATGCTAAGCCATTTGCTCTAGGGTAGTAGATGGTGGAGTATCTCCAATCTATACCATGTCTCTGGTGAAGCTATTGATCTTCATGCTTTTGAATGCAGTACCATTATCAGATATAATTATCGAGGCACCCGAACATATATATGGTTCTGAAAAAATTAAGCACATCTTGATATGATCTCTCGAGTGGGATGGCTTCCGTCCACTTGGAAAAGTAGTCGGTGGCAGCTAAGATGAACCGATGCACCTTGGAAGAAGGAGGACTGATCATACCTACAATGTCAGTACCCCAACACTCAAATGGCCATGAGGCCAATGTAGGGTGTAGAATGTTGGGTGGAGGACCACGTGCACCTAACATCGATGGACATCCATGCTCTGTAATCATCGAAGGTAGTATCCTAGTCTCTTGATCTTCATCTTCATCTTGGGATTGATGTGCTCCACATGACACGAATGTACCTCGATTATTATGCTACAAGCTTCTTATTTGTCTAAACAATGTAATCACATTTGGTCAAAGGACCCGTGCATGCCATCAACAAGAGCATAGGAGAGAGCTCTTTATTTCACATGGGCTTGTGACTTTTCTTGAGGTAGTTTGTGTTCAAGTAATCTATGAGCGGTTGCCTCAATCCATCTTGTCCATTTTGGCGACAACCTCCTTCAAGAGAAAGTCTCTCGATGAGTTCAACATCAATAGGATGACTTTATTTTGGACCCTTATTGAAATGGACTCATCTTCCATATATGCCAATTCTTTGGCAAGTTTGGCCAAATCTTCTACGCATTCTCTCTTCGGGGAACCTTGTAGATGGTGACTTGAATTTGGGCCAATACTTCATGGTATACTTGTAATGATGAAGCTTGGGTTTGAGAACTGGGACGACAATCACGGTTGATGACCAACTAAGAATCCCAAAGATGTTGATGCTCTTGATTGATAGTTCAACCGGATCAAAGCCTCATATCATTGTTGGTGCGGGGTTGGAAAGATAATATGAGAATCTCATCACATCGTTTGGAGTTAGAAGAACTATTCTACCCTTTTCTGGGAGAATAGATCATGGTGCTTCACCTTTAAGAAAAGAAGTTGCACCATCAAAATACATCTCCCATGGTGGTTTTGCCTCCCCAAGTTCATGATTTGTTCATCGGGGAGATCATCACTAAGCGAGAGAATCAGAAGTGGGTGTCTTTGCTAAGAAATCCATAGTCCTTTTATCATGGAGGGGGGCATGTGATATCAAACTGAGTATCATGGACCAATGAGCCAAATGTCGATAGCATTGGCGTCATGAGATACTTGAGTGGATTTTATTGAGATCAAGTTCACCTTATAGAAAGCATGTCGTAGCCGAGAAGCAAAGATCAAAGCTAGGCAATGTTTCTCAATAGGTGGATAGTTCACTTAGAATGGACAAGAGTAGAGCACTCTCCTTCCCTTCATCATTGGCTTGGGCAATAGAGCATCGAGAGTCATCCAATGCAGCGATGTAGAGGATGAGTGGCTTACAGGATAAGGCTGACTTCACCAAATATTGCTTGATGTCTTGAAGGCATGTTGACACTTGTCATCCCACTTGAACTTGGCATCCTTTTTTTAATAAGTGAAAATGGCATCTCTCCGATAGGTTGGAGATAAAGCATCTTAGATACTAAAGAATCTTTAGAACTATTTCTAAGATCATTTCTATTCCGATCAACACAAAAAAATTTCTGAAGCTACTCGAATGCACACTTGAGGATTCATTTTGAGGTTATATCTTAATGTTGAAAACTACTCTCAAGTCAAAGAGGTGGTCTTCCTTTTCTCTCTTGACTACTAGATCATCAACATATCACTCAACTAATGATGGATGAGTTCATTGAAGATCGAGTCATGGGTATGTAGCACCCAAGATTTTAAGGAAAATGACCCTATAATAGAAGATTTATCGGGGTTGAAAGTAGTGTTTCTTTCATCTTCTTGAGACATCTTGATTTGGTTATAGCGGATGACCCATCCATGAAAGAAGCATGAGATGAGTGATGTCCACCATTAATTTTGGTATAGGAAGAGGAAACTCATCCTTAGGACATGCCTTGTTTAAGTCCCTAAAATTGATGCATATGCGAATTTGGCCATTCTTCTTCTTAACTAGGATGCATTGGCTAACCAAGTAGGATATTTTTCTTCTCTGATGAAACCATCATCGATCAGTTTCTTGACTTCATAAATGACCTGTTGTTCAATTTCTAATTGCATGCATCTAGGAGCTTGCTTAATAGGGGTAGCATTAGATCTATTACATTGTGGGTCGGAGATAATTGGGCATTTCTTCATAACTCCATGCGGCGATCTTTAAACTCAATAGCCTAACTAAGTCATTGGTTTCTTCTTCATTCAATGAGCGATGTATGCGTGGATTTTCTTCTATCGAGGTTGATTTCTTTAAGCTTGTCTTTGTTGAATGAATCTCCTTCAAATTCAAATGGTGCCTCTTTGAAGATCATTTGGATCATCGAGATTTCTAAACACACATTCTCATAAGAGTTGGGTTGTGTGAGAAGAAACTATCGACTCAAATGATTGGTAACAACTAAGTAATCATCATCATCGATGGACCCATGTACCAATCTAGTCACTCTTGATTGTGCTTCACTCTATTGTTCCATAGCTTCTCGACTTGTGCTTGGACCATGTGAGGAACTAAACCTGTATAAGATTTTGAACACAAGGTAAAGTAAAAAAAGGTAATTCCATTAATTCTTTAAAAGTATCTCCTCAAGTTCTACATCAACTTGGGACTTGAGGATGATGATCCCAAAAGAACTTCTTCTACTTCATGTCTAGAAGACTTAGGGACTTTAACTACTAAACCTTCAACTTTGAGATGTAAGTGAGGAGCTAAGGTTCCCAACTATTACTAATAGTTTCACATAAACTAGATTGAATACTTTGCTTTGCTTGGAGGCCCGTCTCGGATCAAAGTCACCTCCAATGGAACCCTTGAGAGGGGTTGGTGGTATACTAATCACATTAGACTCATCCTCCAAACTGGATTCCAAGTCTGAATAGTAGGGTACTCATGAGCTGAATGATTTCTATTGGTGATGGCCAACTAGGGTCTCCCACCTCTACCTCTTCCTCACTTTCTGCTTGGTGGAGGTTGAGCCATCCACCCACATGTCCATATGATGGAATGAAGTGGGTGGAATGTGATATCTTGGATCTATTTCTTCTTCAATTCCCTTTCTTGTTCACTTGGACTTTATTTTCTTTTCATTTTTTTATTTTCTTTTTATTTTTTTTTCTTTTCTTTTTGTTTGCATTTGAATTTTGTCCAAGTTCATGAGAAAGGGTGTTTTGAGAAGATAGATAGGTCGCATCCTCATAAATCTCAACCTCTCTGAAAATGGCTTTTCATCTTGTTGACATATTCAATTCCATCTTTTTTGAACTTGATGACATGAAGGGAGGATGGAATGATCTTCTTGTATCCAAGGCCTACCAAGCAAGCGAAATGAAGTATTTGAATCAATGATGTAAAACTTGGCTTATCTTCCAGTCACTATCTCCAAATAACACTATAGAATCAGCTCACCTTGGTCATTGAATCTCTCAACATCATCTCCTCCGAGTGTGAGATGTCGATCTTAAGTCAGGGTCTTTAGACTCATAATGTTCATTACTGAATCCAAGAACTCGAGTCGAACCTATCCATGTCAACTATGTAGAGGGGCGGTTGTGCTCCAAGTCCCCAGAAGAAGGTCTTCATCTCATGAAGGTGATCCCTTGAGCTTCTTTTGCATAATGTGCTTCCTCACCTATAGGTTAGCGAGCTAAGCATATTTAGGGATCAAGGAGATCTTGATTAGTGATTCCCTCATCTCTTTGGATAAGACAAGGGCATCATATATGCTTAGCTTAGATGGAAACTTTCTTAGATGAGAAAGGATGTTATAGTCCACCTTTGGCTGGTCTTCCACAAGCATATCCAAGGGTGGAGCATCTTGTGGAAGGACGATCTTCGTACCAATGACTTGTTTCCCTCTATCTTGAGGTGCTTCCCAGGAGGTAGAACCTTGCCACTATGGAGGTTGACTTGGTGATCTCTTGTGGCGTGGTAATGGAAGGTTCTACACGCATGGCTCACCTATAGCTTCTCCTATGGGACCCTCATGGATGATTCCAAGTCTATCTCAAGAGGTGAACCCATTATTAGGAGGAAAGTCCAACTCAGAAAGGAAAGAAGAATTGTTATAGTTATTTTGACTTGAAGAGTTATCATTAGGAATAGAAGAAACCCATCAAGTGACACATAATGTAATTCAAACTAGCTTTATTCTTCAATTTCTTGGAATTATTTGGAGGTACAAAGTAGAAATCAAGTAAAGTGAGTGGGGTAAGGGATTTGATGCCCTTATCCACGATACAAGAGTTCTACTAGTAGAAGAATAGAGAAGAAGTGAAGTGGAAGAAGTCACTGTGTGGAACAATTATAGGTTGGAGGCTGGACATGATCAATGGCTGCGCTAATGGGCTATCAGACACATCTTCTCTGTTCTTCTTGAGCTCCCCTTTCTAGAGTTGGCGGCAACTTGCAAACCTTCTTGATGTTGAGGTTTGAGGTGACTCTGCAAGAAAAGCTTCTTGATCTTCGATGATCTTCTTAGAGGTTTTGGATAAAGAAATATCCCAACCTTCTTTAGTTTTGGTAGGATCACATGTATCCCCAAGGATTACCTAATGGGCGGAAGGTTGTTCCACAAGGTATTCCTTTGGGATAACTATCACAGATCTTGAAGCTGTTCAAGCCATCCTTGAATGTGAAGCAATCCTCCAAAATGTGGCCTAGCATATGGTGGTAAGGGCAAAGTTTGGATCATGACTTTTGCCTACTTTTCCGATCTCTTAGCTGAAAATTAGGTTTCTTTAAGAGATTCTTAAAGATCTTGATTACCTCCCTCTTAAAAGAATAAGGTTTGTTTAACTTATCTAAAGAGTAGGTGGACCATAGCTACACGGTGGGCTACACTTTTAGTATGGTTGAGAAGCGTGGCGTGTCTTTGTGGAGGCTGGAGGGTAGGTTGCCTCAGTGGTGGCAAAGGAGGTGGGGAGGTCGGGGTCTCTCTTGACTCTAGTTGGATGCTTCCCCCTCAACTACTCTTTTGCTTCTTTCATAGACCTTTTTGGCTTTTGCTTAGGTGATCTTGAAAGGCATGTTTGGCCTCTCCTTGTAGACTAGCGCCTTGTTGATTAGCTTCTCAAATGTCTTGATAGTGAAGCCCTTAAGCATGAAGGCACCATGGCATGGATTCTTCAAAAGAATCTCAATGGCATCTATGTTCATTTTACTTCATACTCGTTATGCCATGAGAATATAATCAAATAAGGGACTCAGGGGTGTTTATGCTACAACGAGATCACCTAGTAACCCTTCTTTGAGCTCACAAACCTCTTGATGAAGAGTTGCTCTAACTCGAAAATGTCTTTCTTGACCATTGGGGTTCAACATCAAAGTAATGCAGCTACTAATGAAAAGAAAAAAAAAAAAGCGTGCCATATTGCAACAATGGCTATGTGTATATGCCTGGGTTTCCATACCATCAAAGCTTTTGAAGGAAGGAGGCACGAAACCCTTGGGATATTGGATAACATCAATTCCTCAGTAGGGTCTTTGAGCGATGATCACGGGCTTCCTTCACTTTGCTCAACCATGGATTTTATGTCTTTTCTTATATGGAGGTACTTTTACCTTCCTATACATGCTAGTTGCTACCTTGCTCAATGGGAGGTAGAGTCTTGGGGTCCAAGACACACTAACTTCAGGCTAATGTGATATAGTAGGATGAACTAAGGGCTTATTTTTGAAGCACACTAACAAGTCCTCTAACTATCATGCCATCTATCATCTCTCATCTACCATTTCTGATGTAGGTGTTGGGGTGATACTGGTGTCTTCTGATCAACCTCATCACCTTCCATGGCTTGTTGTTCCCCAGATCCTCTAGTGTATCCATGCATCAATGAGTCTCCCCAATAAGTCATCTTTTGGGATCACTTTTCTCTTCATCTCAGCATACCCCAAGATCTCCTTCTTTTTCATGAAATATGCCACTATCTCATCTAAAGAATGATCCATGAGTACAAAAATTTAGGGTGGATGATTAATTGTGAGACCTTATGCATCTGGAGAGTCAATCCTATGTGGACTGTACTCACTAGATGAATGACACTCTCCTTGTATGAGAGGGTGACAATCCTAGGATGTTCCATATCGGTGTGGACTATCATCTGTCTCAAATGGCATTATCCACATCTTGTCTTGTGGAGTTGGTGAAGGGATGACCATGATGCTTGGGTCACCACTCCTTTCACCACCCAGGTCAAAGGTTGGCGAGAGAGCTCGACCTGCCACAAATGGGTGGTGTGGATGGGAG
The DNA here is from genome assembly GCA_021442155.1 of Cymbidium sinense. Taxonomy (NCBI): domain Eukaryota; kingdom Viridiplantae; phylum Streptophyta; class Magnoliopsida; order Asparagales; family Orchidaceae; genus Cymbidium; species Cymbidium sinense. The sequence continues at coordinate 71,039,998 of CM038220.1, read as the reverse complement.
ATCCCTGGTCCGGATCACCAACGGGGTGCACTCCCAGATATGGCCTTCATGATCTTTTGGAACTGAGATGTGACACGGGTGGAGGGGCGAGGTAGTGGTGGGGAGAATATCGACTCATGAGCTCTCCATGGTGACTAGTCCCAGTAAGAAGGATACTATCGGTATATTGGTGCGCGTGGCTAGAAAATCAATAAGCAGCTGATTGGTGTTGAACCTCTCTCCTGAGTAAATGTATGGGCCTCTGGGGCCTCTCACGAATATGCCACTGCAGGGATAATGGATCGATCAAACTGAGCTCCCAGCTTTGCGTAGTGCCTCCAAGGCAGATGAGGCAGGCGTCGACCTCTACTCACACTATTGGGCGCACCTGGTGGAGGTGATGAGAATCTCCCATCCTCTGTTTGACCCAAAGAGAGGATGGAACTAGTATTGTAGTGGTGAAGTGATGGGGAACTCATGAGCAGGCTGCCTCCATCTCCCAAGTGATCAGTGTGTGCCTTGATCATTGTTTTCCTACATTGTGTGGGTAGGATGGGAGATGAGACCTATACTCAAAATAGGGAGGCAAGCCTGAGGAGGAGCCTTACAGGTACCCACTGAAAGGCTGAGAAATGCTTGCAGAAAACATGCGTACTACTAGTGTTGGCTATGGACTTCCACACTCCATGAGGAGACATCGAAGTCGAGGGTAAATCAATCGGATGACGCCACCGTGGTCTCTTGGTGAGGGTGCCTCATAATCCTTGCTCCCTCAATCCCTACCAAAGTGGAATGTGTGGTCGATCAGGAAGTTGGCAGTCAAGCCAAATCCATGGGGGAAAGTGAAAATGAACTTCTGTGAACCTGCCATCTCGAACAAACTAAGCGAAAAATTGAACTCTGCAATTATTTGTAAGAATCTGCAATAGGAAATGAGTTTGTATCATATTTCTATCTTTATAGATTTTTTTTTGAATTTGAATTGAAAATTTAAACCCACATCCAACAAATTGGAAGTGTTAAGTGGGGTTCAAATAGATTTGAGAAGATTTGATTGAAAGAGGAATTTTGAATATGAATCCAACTTTAACAAATTTAGGTATGTTGAAATATGGATTCAAATATTTTGAAAAGGATGCTTCCATAGGTTCATGTTTGTTTGAATTCAGATTTTTGATTTGAGGACTCTTTCCTTTAATAAATTTGGGTATATTAAAGAAAGGGTCAATTGATTTTGTTTTTGTTTGATGATTTTGGAATTTTACTTAGCAAATTTGGGTATGCTAAGTGAAGTGTTTTGGAAATGGTTGTTTCTTTTTTGTGAATTGTTATTTTGATTTTGAAAAATTAGAATTTCCACTTAGAAAATTTAGGTATGCTAGGTGAAGAACCGAAGTGTGTTTTGTTTGATTTTTAAAAATAGGATTCTTAGCACATTTAAGTATGCTGAGAAAATCCTAAGTGTTTCATTTATTTTTGAATGTTTTGATTTTTTTAAAAGTAGGATCCTTTGCAAATTTAGGTATGCTAAGGAAATCCTAAGGGGTTTCATTTTTATTTTGATTTGATTGAAAGTGGAGACTTTACTTTAGCAAATTTGGTATGCTAAAGATGAAGTCCCACTTAGTTTTGTGAAATGAAAATTTCACTTAGCAAATTTGGTTATGCTAAATGAAATTTCATAAGGGGTGTTCAAAATTTTGTTGTGTTTTGGTTTTAAAAAAATGGAAACTTTGCTTAGCAAATTTGGTATGCTAAGGAATGAAGTTCCACAAGGTGCTTGAAGATTTTTTCTTTGAATTTGGAGACTTCAATTAGCAAATTTGAGTATGATAAATGAGGTTCCAAAAGGTGTTTGAAAATTTTTTGATTTTTTTTTTTTGAATTTGGAGACTTCACTTTAGCATGCTAAATGAAGTTCCAAAATGTGGTTGAAATTTTGGATTTTTTTTGGAGTTCTGCAAATTTGAGAGCTAAATGAAGTTCCAAAATGTGTTTGAAAATTTTTATTTTGGATTTGGAGACTTCACTTAGCAAATTTGAGTATGCTAAATGAAGTTCCAAAATGTGTTTGATAATTTTAAAATATGATTGTTGATTGTTGATTTTTGATTTTGGATTTGGAAACTTCACTTAGCAAATTTGATTATGCTAAATGAGGTTCCAAATATGTTTGAAACTTTTTGGATTTTTGATTTGGAGACTTCACTTAGCAACTTTAAGTATGCTAAATGAAGTTCCAAAAAGTTGTTTGGAAAAAAATTTTGATTTTGGATTTGGAGACTTTACTTAGCAAATTTGAGTATGCTAAATGAAGTTCCAAAAAGTTGTTTGAAAAATTTTGATTATGGATTTGGAGACTTCACTTAGCAAATTTGGGTATGCTAAATGAAGTTCAAAATGTGTTTGAAAATTTTGAAAATATGATTGTTAAGTTTTGGGATTTTGAAAAGAGGACTCTCATTCAACAAATTGGGGTATGTAGAAAGGAAATCAATCTTATTTTTGAAATATGAAAATTTTATTTTGTGTGTGATTATTACTTTTTGAAGAGGGAATTCCAACGTAATCATATGTGGGATATATTTAAGTAGAATTTCCAAATATTATTTAGTTGGAATGAAATCTTCATTTAATAAATTTGAGTATATTAAATGAAGATGTTCATATGTGCTTTTGAAAAATTTAATTTTATTTGAAAATGAAACTTTCATTCAATAGGCATCTGTGTATTGAATGGAAAGATTCATGTGTGCTTTTTGAAAACTTTAATTTTTTTTTTTTTTTGATTTTGGAAAGATGATTGTTCATTTTATTTTGTGAAAATGAAACATTCATCAAAGTAAATTGAAAGAAGATGTTCATTTGTGCTTTTGGAAAAGATTGTTAGTTTTATTTTTGAAAATAACTACATGTAACAATTATGAGAATTTTTAGATGAGGGTGATAAAATTTTTGTGGAAAATATTTTATTAAGTGCATTTTTGAAAGAGTGCTTTTTTGAAAAGCAAAATTCTTATTGAAAATTTATTTTGTCTTTATTATTTTAGAAAAAACCTTTCATTATCATAAGAATGATAAGGAGGAAGTCTTTAAATATATTTTTTTTATTTAGATATTTTATCTTTACCCATTGGAGACGGGGTTTTAAGACCAACACAAAGTGTGGTCCTAAAACCTAAAGATGTTGGTTAACTCAACTTAAGAATGAAATAAGCTAAGTGTCAATGGAAAGAAATATAGTCTCAAATTCATACCGAAGTACAAACCCACTATCGATACTTAAAGACAATGATCATTTACCAAAGATGGAGAGAGAAACCATCCCCAGCGGAGTCGCCAAAAAAATATGTGGATTAGAAAAAATTTTATATGGTCGCCTTCAAATCTATGGTGAAAAGGCAAGAATATAAAAATTCATCATTTTAGGATGCCACACAGATCCACAGATATGCTTATTTAGATGATGGTGCATCATGGAATAGTGTACTAGAGATCTACCACAAATGGACCTAATCACCTCAAAGGACTCCCCAAACGATGTGCATATGTACGAGATTCTTCCCTACTTTACATGAAAAAAAAAGCGGGGTTTATTTTAAATGGGTTCGTTAAGTTCCCTAGCAAGCCCCAGTTAATTACATCCAAGGAATGGGGATTCTTTGGAAAACTCTCAATTAAGGTAAATGATGCGTTGTCTTCAAAGATTTTAATAGGAAAGGACTATCGATTGATTAGTTCATTTTGAAGATCAAATGGGATTGATCAGAGAGGGAGTTATTATGAAAGCCAAAAGATAAGTAGAAGATGCCACAATGTTAGGAAACCTAGCATCTCAAACTATCCATGATTGGGCTTTACATTTTGAAATTGATTTAGTTTATTTGAGTTGAATTTTTTATTAGAAATTTAGGACTTAACATAAGATACCTAAGAGGTGAGAATGCTTATGGCCCAAAGGGAGAAGAAACCTAAACTAAATCTAAAGGGCAAAATGAAGATGGGTATTTGGTTTGTCTTGACTCCACATATAAGTAATAAGTCGTGGACTCAGGCAGTCTAATCGGTTTAAATAAATCATCAAAATGATCGAAATGACGATCGATGAGCGAACTTATCGCATTGAATGTAGTGGTGGGATATAAATATAACACACAAATGATCAAAGCGCGGGCTATCGATGTGACACATATATCGAAGTCAAAGGCTGATATCGACAACCTCTATTTATGAAAATTAATTATACCATTAGCTTCAAAACATCAAAACTATCAAATGAGATAGTCGCATTGTTAAAATGATACATTAAATGTGAGATTTGAATGATAGCAAATAAAATGCAGGCGTCATCAAAATTACTCAAATGACCTCAATCGATGAGCGGACTTCATTAAAATATTTGTGGATATAAATATAGAATAGATCAATGATCAGCGACAAACATGTGAATCATGCATATCGGAAGGTGCGGCAATGACCAAATGACTTTATTCATGATTGATCATGTCATTATCTTCAAAATATCAAAATCTATCAAATAGCTATCAATTCGGATGAGTATGCAAATATCAATGAAGTGGCATAAATGAGAATGGTGTCATCACTCAAATGACCTCCAGTTGATGAACGGACTTCGCCATCATGTTTAGAATATCAAAATTGGTTAAAATATAAATATTGGATGACTTGATGAGCAACCAATCAAGCGCTTGAGTCATCAAGCATGCATATCGGTTAGGCAGACCGATAAGTCAAACTCATCAGTGAAATTTGGCTTTGAATGCCAAAATATATCAGTAAGACTATTCTCACTCAATTGAGATGAGTGCATAAAAAATCAGCGAAAGTAGCGAGCATTTTGAGTGAAATTATCAATTTTGCAAACTAAATGCCTCAGATCCAAAGCGATTACTTTACAATAATGGAATTAAAATATACATATCAACTATGTTTGCTTACTGAGAAATCACATTTAAAATATTTAAATTCAAAATTTATTAAAATTCTAAAGTACCCTTCTTTTTCCCTCTTTTTTGTTCTAAAAAATTGTCAAAAATAAAATAAAATAAAATAAAATTGAAAAGAAAAACTACTCCCCCCCCATTTTCTGCAACTTCTCACTCTCCCTCCTCATTTTTTTTCCTCCCACATTTCTCTCTTGATTTCTCTCCGAAAAAAGTAATTCTCCTCCCTTTTTTTGAATTCTTCTCAATTTTCTATTAAGGTGATCCGCCGACTCCATTCCCTTGCCTTTGATCAATTTCTCTCTTAAATCCCGATAATCATTCTCAAAATTTGAAATTTGTGGTAGGATTCTATGAATAAAATGCCAAGAATAAACACCAGCTACTCCACAGACCTTAACCCGACCATCTTGGCTTAATCAGGGGGGTAAAATGTCGGTTCCCAGGTATCTTTGTCCTTGGATTTGATTTGTGACCAAAGCATGAGCCCACGCATACATTTATCCATGGCGGTCATCGCCAAAATGTAAACCATGCATTATAAGACACTTTCTGCCCGCCGTTTCTCGACCAGCAAATGCGATCCTTTTCCTCCAATCAAATGTCTCACCCATTATGTTTTCCTCAATCTTGTTCAGCCAATTACCAGTTTGGCTGTAGGCATAGCTCCTTTAGCCCGTCACCATAGCTTCTTTCGGAGAAGATCATCATCAAAGGTGATTCTTTCATTTAGTTATTTTGATCGGTTCATGAATTGAAGAACATCATCAGGGTGTTCTTCTTATTCAAATCATTCCTCACCTTTTTTCTATTTTGCATAATGGGAAGAACATCATCAAGAGGCGAATTCTTCTTCCAATTTTGGCATTGCACTCCAGCCCCTACCTTCGCAAAAAGGTAAGAACATCAAGGTGAATTTTCTTTTTTTTTTCACACTTGCATCCCAATCAACCGTTCCTTTGCACAACGTGAAAATAAGTCGAGAACATGTGAGATTTGTGAATGTGAATATCATGCTTTGTTGCTTTTGAGTTTGAAGACCTCGTGCTCAAGAGGATGATGTATTTATGAGATGATCTTCTATAGAAGTAAAATGAAACACTTGTTAGATGTCGGTCCCCAAACTTTGTCAAAATTTTGTCTAATTAACAAACTTAGAAAAGGGGGTATATATTGCATTATATGTTTTTGAGGTCAGAACCTGCTCAAGAGGGCACGAGATGAAAACTTCAGTGTTAATCACACCCTATTCAGGTGTCAAGGTAGGCAAAATACTCTATGTCATGGGATGGGTGAGGTCAGAATTAATCAAAGACTTAGAAAAAATGGGAGGATAAAATGAGCTTTAGGGCTAAGTTGAAAACCTACAATTAATTTTAAACTAAAAGCGTAAAAAAGGGATTGACATAACATATATAAAATAAAATAAAATAAAAGAATGGTAAAATCACTTACAAAATTTATTGAGTAGAATTGAAAGCCCATTCCTAATCACTTATTTCAAATGCCTTAACTCTAACCTTTCAAATAAATGGGATAGAATACAACACCCTTTTGCCTTATTTATAGAAATTTAAGAGAAATTCAATTTGAATAAAGGAATTCAAATTTGAAAAAAAATTTGAATAAAAGATTCAAATTTATGAATAAAAAAAGGGGAAAATTCAAATTTGGAATAAAGGAAATCAAATTTGAATAAGGGAAAATTCAAATTTGAATAAAAGGGAAATCAAATTTGAAAGAAAGAGGGAAAATCAAATTTGAATAAAGAAAAAAATGGGAACCACTTTTAGAGTAAATCTTCTCCTTCAAATAAGTTAAATTATCTTTTGAATATAGCTTCAAAATGCATTATTTAAATCAAATTCTTTGTACAAGAAAATGATACTAAATCAAAATCTATAAAAAAAAAAAATTATAGGCCCCTTTGATAAATTAAGAATTTCATTCTAATTGATTTTCAAAATCAATGATTTCATTAATTAGATGAAATTAGCTTCAAACACACGTATGACATAGAGATTTCAAGTGCAATTTTGATGCGAAAGGTTAACATTTGGTTATTAAATGAAAATGAAATCAATCTCATAATTAAATAATTACCTAAAATTACTACAGGATGACACTATGTTGAATGCTTAAATTCAAGTGTAATGAGGATCTTTTCTTGGTGGCTTTGTTTATTCTTGGGACGTCAGTTAACAAAACATAAAACCATAAGAGTTTCAAGTTGGTAAATGTAGAAAATTGATTTTTTGATAGATCTAATCCTCTATTACCATTTAACAGAAGATGGCGGGATCTAAAGCTCTTAAACATATTCAAATTAATCAATTTTTCAAATCAAATCGAATATCAATCAGAAATTGCTTAAATAAAACTCTATCAAAGCTTAAAATCAAACTTAATCTATCCATGTTCCACAATTATTTGTCAGGGGTGAAAAATTAAGAAAACTCTAGCTCACAAAAGAGCCAATGTTAAATCAAGTGTTCTACTATGTTCACTCTCAATCAATCTCATGGGGATGGCGTGTCTCATTTTGAGCTTGGCGAAGCTCCATGATGAAGTATATGAGAGTCCATTGGTGGTTTTAATTGGCTCATTATATTATGATCACGGCGTAGCAGTATCCCAATGGCTTTCCCTTTGAGTTGTGAATCATAAGGTATACTTGATAGGAAAACAATCACGGTTGATACTTAAAAGATCCTTGACAAACACCATACAGGATTTCTTGGATGGCGTAACCCATGTTCTTTGATGAGGATCCTGTCAGTTTATTGATACCTCTCACTAAGTAGTAGGGATTATTGCCAAATGAACCATGGGATCTAGATGCACATCATCATTCCCAATCATTTTGATTTAAGCTAAAATGATGAATTTCATATCTTAAATCCAGAATTACATTGCTATTATATTTATTAGCGATGTAGAATGAGTTCTCTCTCACTTATTGAGAATTAACTATAGCTTCCTTTAGAAACAGAAGATCTAAGTCCTGAAATGAGGCAAAATCTCAGTGTTTTATCTACTATTTCATTAGAAAATTACCAACATTTAAACTACTCTTTTCATGAAGTCGGGTTTGGTTTGCCTCCACAGAGAAAGGACAAACCACCGGCTTGGACTTACAACTGGGGTGGCCAACTAACTCCTTCTATGATTTTAAATACATGTAGGCAAGTCTTATGCTTATGCAAGATAATTTAGGTTTATTTATTTAGAAAGAAGTCTTTAAACTCATTTCATAAAAAGACCAGATCATGTAGGAGCATGCTTCAAATGACCTAAATCTAATACAATTCAAATTTTATTTTTTTTTGGACAATTATTTTGACTTAAGCTAATATGATTCATATGCCTAATCCATAAGAAATAAAGTTATTGGCAAAAATCAGCGAGAAGGGAGGAGGTGTGTTTTCTTCATGGCTCTTAAAGGTCAAGCCAAGTTTCTCTGGCAAAGGTGGAAGCCCTCCAATCAAGAGTGAAATAAGATGCACTTGTGCATGATATTATAAAAGAAATACTCATCCAGCTAAGGGGTTGCTAATTCTTTTATCTTGATTTTAAACCTAAGATTTTGGTGAGGTTATGAATTCTTTTTTTTTTAAATTTTGAATTGTTAAGTTGGGTAAAAGATTTATTTTTCTCTAAGAGCCTAATCCACATCCAGGCGACACATAAAGCAAGGAAGAAAGTAGGAAAAGATGCCACTTAATGTAAAACTAAACAAATCATCAATTTATAAAACTAATCAAAAAAAGAATAAGTTTGTGAATAAACTTGAAAGACAAATGTGGGTAGCGAGCTCTACCCTATATTACAAATGAATTAAAGTATAATTAAGCAAGGAATTCATTATTATGGGGTCTTCAAGCTTTATTTCTTCTTTCTTCTTTTCTTCTTCTTCTTCTTTTCTTCTTTATTCTTTGGTTTCTTTTGGATGGTTGGAAGGTGCTTCAAGGCTTCACATGGTGCATAAGATAGGATCTTATGACCAATGCTCATCCAAATCCCCATAATAATCATTCCAAAATCCTAATTGCACAAATTTACATCAAAAGGAAAAGAAAAGAAAATCTAACTAACACTGAAATAAATTAGCTAACAAATCAAAGCATGTATATTGGACTTATCACCCCACACATGGGTGACTAAGTCCACATTATTATATTATGGTTAGGGGTATAAGCTCTGCAAGCAAAAGTATTTATATTTTTTATTTATGATAGCCCTTAAGCACAATCCCTATAAAATAATGGTTAGACTAAGATAGCCTACCATTCATTCTCTGAGCATACATCTTAACATCCACTCTAAAACATATATCACAAAATAAACATCAATCATGCCTAACCTAAAGCTAGAAGTGATGACTTAGGCTAATGTGTGTGCTTTAAAGGTTTGTGTGGTATGCTTAGCTATGGCTTTAAGTTAGAATTTTCTAGGTGTGAAAACATGTTAAACTTAGAAGAGAGTTTCATTTAAGTTGTTTAATTATTTGGGGTTGATTTTATTTCATATTTTGATTTGGTTCAAGTCAATCCTACAATTAATTACTAAGTTAAAGAGAGGGAAAGAAGAGAACTTCTCTTTCCTTCTAACCTAAATAATTTCTAAAGTAGATTCACATTTTAGTTTTGTTTAATGAATATTTTGATTAGACCTTTTAATTAATCCTAAGTTTAGATGAACTCTAAACAAACCCATTCAAAAGAAAGGTATTTTAAGATTAAATAAAATGAACTAAATTCACATACATACATACATCACATTTTCTTTCCCAACATGTATAACATGCATATGAATGAATCTAAGCATATCTATACAAAATGAGAATGTTTAACACACTTTATGATGCATGCTAAGTAAATTAAGAAAATTTGAAAGTTTAGGATGCATGATTTTCATTAAGTAGAAAAGGTTTCTTATCCAATTTTCACATGCACATGAAAGTAAGAAAGGCATAAGTGAGTGATACCATTGTTAACGAGGTGTAAGGTACAAGACCTACTTAGGGTTACTTAAAATCTCAACCTTGGGGTTGTCGGACTAATATACCCCTTTCCTTAAATAGAAACATATGTACAAAAGAAATAAATTGGAAAGAAAGAATGCAAAAGTTGTATTAGTTGATTCATTTTGTTTATGCAATTTATGTGTGCAAGCATAGGTAACCCTTCTTAAGAGATAGTATAGGAATGAATAGGGTATGGAATTAGGCAAGTGTTAGGTTCTTTTCAAATGAACCATACATCTTACCAAATCCTATTCAAAACTATACTAAAAGGAAAGGAGAAGAACCTATACTAAGCACATCCTTATATTCTCTCACATGCAAACTTATAATTAAAATATAAGTAGCACACTTTTAGTTTTGAGCATTTGATTCATATATTTTGAAAATAAATTTGAATTTAGTAATGATAATAGTCATTCATATTTCTACTTTAGCCATGCAAATTTGACATAAAATAAAAAATTTCATTTTAAATTTGAATTTTGAAAAATATGGATGCATGAAACCATATGACATACACATTTAACACATTGGAGAAAGAATTAAAGCCATGAAAGCATGTAAATACATTCACTCCAATTAAATCCTAAAGATGATCTTATGAAATAAGAAAGTTAAAAATAAATCAAAGTTTATTCAATGTGATTTTTGTTTGATTTTAAGTTTGATTTAATTTTGAAAATGTGGATTGAGTTTATTGTTCCTAACCCATTCCCACATGTGTTTGATATTTTTGTTTAATTTTTAGATGATTAGATTCATTTTTTATATATTAATTAGGTTAAGGTATGAATTAAGCAAGTTAATTAACCCTTACCTACACCACCTTAGTATAGTTAACCAAGTAATTATGAGCCAACGAGATGACATGAAAACTCACAAAGAATTTAAACTTGCAATGCACCTAGGAAGAAAAGGGTCTAATGCAATTTGGCTCATGATTAATGGTTAATTAAGCTAAGGGGTTTAACTTAAGTAATTTCAAAACACCCTTCACACATATGAATTGGGTTTTGATTTTCTTAATTGAACTTAGGCTCTTAAACACCTAAGCATCTACCCAAAGTAGATTAATTAAGTTTTGGAAGGTTTTAGAATTTTTAGAAATTAATTAAGGGGATAATTAATGAATTAACCCTTAATTAAGAGAGGATTAAGGAAAGAAAATGGGGTTTAGGGAATAGCTTAGGGAAAATATCCCAAAATTATTCCCTAAGTCTTCTATTCATTAGATCTAATCCTTAATCAACCTTTATAATGGATTAAAATACTAATCCAATCTTAATTATCCTTAATTACATTAAGGGAGTAATTAGAAAATATATTTGCAATTCCCCCAATTAAGCCTTAAATAAAACCCAAGAAAATTAGGGGAGGTAGAGGTCATCCTCTAAAACATACCCAAGAACTTTGGGATTAATCAGAGGATTAAGTAAGAAGTAATTAGCAAAATAAGATTTCCATTCAAACTTAAAATCAGAGAAAATGATCATTCAAAATCCACTGCAATCATTTTTAAATATTCTAGGTTGAATTATATTTTCATTGAATTTTACTTCATATTTTTTTGAATTTTATTGAAGGAGATATGAATTTTTTGAAGGTTAGAGATTAATTAAATTTAAATCCATAACTAATCTTCACCACTCTGTGCGTGCGGCAGCGGCGATTAGCGCTTTGCGTTGCACCATGAGCTAATTACTTAAACGTCACGTGAGGGTGACGGCGCGGCGGCTGGATGTGGTTTGATCCCTGCCGTTCGATCAAAGATCGAATGACCAGGGATCATCATGCGGTTTCTAAAAGGATAAATCATTTCTAAAACATGGGATTAATCTTGACCATCCATCCAAAATGCATAGATGGATGGCCAAGATCACCCCAGTTCTTCCCTTAGGCTCAATAGAGATCATCCATGATCTAAGAAGATCGAGCTTGATTGAGCTGGATTGGAATGAGATTGCACCACACCATCTAAAGCTAATGAAGCCTATCCAATGGATTTAACATGCCATTAAAATTCTTTCACAAAAGACCAACACCTCTAAGCTAAGTGGTCGAAAATTTCATACCTCGTCGAGGTGATCACTGCTCGAGCTCGATGAGGGCTTCCTCTAGTGGAGACCTATTGAAAGTTTCAAGCCTTGGGGTTGAGTAGATCTCCCTATGGACCAACACCACTTGATCCCCTTTGCGGCTTTGATCCAATTCACCTCCTCCTTGCTTTGGGAACTTGAGAGAATGCTTAGGTGCACTTGACTTGATCCCCTGAGGGAGTGTGCAAGAGGAATTGGAGTGGATTTGAGTGAAGAGGAAGTTGAGGATTCAATAGAGCTCCCATATTTTCCAAAGAAGAAAATCGAGAAATGGCTATCTCAAATCCTTCTTAGAAAGCTTAGGATTGCTCTCGTTTCTAACACTCATTAGGGCTCAATAATGAGAATGATGAATTCAAATTGAATTAGGGAGTATATCTCCCCAATGGATCAAACGAGCCACCCTCATTTTGATCCAATTGACCACATGAAAAGGTTTGTTTAGGCTGTTAGATCTTTGCACATGGTCGGTTTGATGTCTTGAGTGGATTGGTAATCTCCCATGTGCTTCAAAGTGAGTGGAAGGAGGATTTGGAATGAGCTAATTTGAGGCAGGGGGTCAGTTTTGGCCTTGGGTCCATTTGGGCTGACCCAAACCCATTGGGTTGGGTGCACCACTCTCGATTGGGTCCACTTGACCTAGTAGGAAGGTATCAAGTTGATATGAAGAGGGCTTGACCAAATTACCCATGGATTTGTTCTATATAGGGTAGAATGATCATTTGCTAATTTTTTTAATGGATATGTTGGGTATGTGGAGAAAATGGGTTTGGCCAAGTTTCATTGGATTTATAATTCATTTGATAAGGTTTGGCTCATGTTGACCCATTTAGGTCAAAATGGGTCAACTTGGGTCAAGTTGACAATTGGTCAAATTGGGTCAAAGGGTTGGGTCAAGTTCATATGACCATTTGAAATGTTTTGGTGGCTTTGGTTTGATTCAATTTGGGTTAGTTTTAATTTGGCTCATATGACTTCATTTAGGTCAAATGGGTCAAGTTGACCAATTTGACCCATTTGACCTATTTGAGCTAGGTCATGGGTAGGTTTAGGTTTGGTTAGTCATATGGAGTGGATTGGTATCTTTATTTCCAATCAATTTGGAAGTTTGAATTTTGGCTCAACATGACCCCTTTAGGTTGGGTTGGGTCTAAGTCAATTGGGCTAGGTTAGGTCTAGTTGGCCAATTGAGGCTTTGGTCAAGTTCAACAAGTGATTTGGAATGAACTTGACCCATTGGTTTCAATCAATTTGGCTTAGATCAAGTTTTGACACATTTGACCTTTTAGCTCAAGTTGGGTCAACTTGGGTCAAGTGGCCAATTGTAGGTTGGCTCAATGTTGACTTGGTCAAAATTCAAACATAGGTCATGAATGAACTTAGATCAATGGTTTCAATCAATTTGGCCTATGGTGGATTTTGGCTATGTTAGGTTTATTTTAGCTAAGTGTTGACTTGGTCAACCCTTAGGTTTGACTTGATTTGACCAATTTGATTGATTGATCATCCATGATGATTGTTGATCATGATGAGGCATAGGTGAGTTTGATTCAATCCAATTTGATTAGGATTATCATAAGGGTACTTTTAGGTCACTTTGGGTCAAGTGAGCCTAAGTGGGTCAAATGGCTTGGTCAAAGCTTGATTTGGGTTTGATTGAACTTCTATATAGACTTATGATTGAAATATAAATCTATTTGCAAGTGGTTTGAAGTCAAATGATTTTGATCCATTTGACAATTTCATATTCAAGGAAGAATATGAAAGGATTTGGGTTTGATTTTTGAATTGATTTGATTTGGTGATTGAAGTTTGTATTTATATGGATTCATGTTTGTTGTTGATTAAATCATGAAGGAAAATCAAGAGTTTGGCTTAATTTGAAATTGATTTGGCTAAGTTCAAGATTTTGACTTGAAAGGCTTAGGTTGAATTTTGAGTGGATTTGAGTTTAATTTTTGGAATTGGTTTTGAATGTTTGAATTTATATTTCATTTATATATGTGAATATAAATGAGAATATAAATGGATTATGAGAAAATTTCAAGGATTTGAAGTGATTTGATCATGATTTAAGCTAAGTCCATTAAAGGGAATTTTAAAAGAATTAGAAATTTTGGATTAATTTGAATTTTGAATTAGTTTGATTGATTTATATTTATATTTCATTTATATATGTGAATATAAATGAGAATATAAATGAATTATGAGAAAATCCAATGATTTGAATTGATTTGATCATGATTTAGGCTAAGTACATTAAAAGGAATTTTGAAGGACTTAGGAATTTCATGAATTGAATTTGAATTTTAAGTTTAGTTTGAATTTATATTCCATTTATATATGTGAATATAAATGAGAATATAAATGAATTATGAGAAAATCTTAAGGATTTGATTTGGTTTTGATCATGATTTTGGCTAAGTCCATTAAAAGGAATTTAAAAGACTTAGGAATTTTCATTCATGGGTTTCAATCATAGATTTCAATCATTGATTTCAATCATGTGGAGTTGATTTGAGTTTGGAGAAAATCAAAAAAGATTGGTTTTAAGTTTGACTTGAAAGAAGGAAGGTGAGGAATGGTTCAAGCTAAGAGTAGGAAAATTTTCCTAACACCCCTAAGGCATGACCTATTACTATGGCTAACTCTTCTAAGTCTCTAGGGTTAGATTGAGTGTCCTCTTAATCACTAGAGGTGTCTTAAGACTAAAGAACTCTTAAAGTCTAAGAGGAGTCCTATGTTTAAGATGGAGGGGTTGAGAACTCAATCTAAAAATGAGCTCAACACCATCAAAATTAGCTTTAGGTTAAAGACAATATATTTTCTTTATCTTAAATTGAAATTGTTGCTATTATAAGTTATACATTTAAAATCTTATGACTATATTAGTTGAAAATTTTCATGATTATAAAAGATAATTTATTTTAAGAGTTGTTCTAAAAACTAGAACTAAATCTTAAACTTCTAACAAAATGAGAGAAATCTTAGTCTTATTTATAATCTAATTTGCTATCTAAAGATTTGACTTGAAATCATAACACTACTAGAAAATCTAACATAAATTTTGGAAGCCTACATGTATCATCATCATTTTACATTTTAAGTATTTGATTAAGGATGGATGCATGCATGTATAAAAGAACATAAGCATAGTGTCATTATTAACATGACTTACATGTAAGTTACTTTTTTTATCATATGTTGAACCTTCTGATATGTTTCATGTGAGTCATTGGCCTTATGTTCAACCAATTACAATTGTGTGTTGTTGGTTTCAGGTGGTTGGCATGTTAATATTACATGTGGTGAAATATGTATGTAAATATTATAAAGGAAATTCATTTTGGATTATCACTTGCTTATAGAAGTCACTTGTTTGGAAGATGACTATATGCTCAATTTTCTCTTTGGAACTAACATGGATGACTTTATCATCATGATTATTCTTATCCAAAGTATTTGGTGTTGGCACTATTAATTTTCATGTTTATGCATTCATGTTAATTAATTTATGAATTTTAAATCTATTCTTTATAAATCATTTTGAATAATTTCTATTGATATAGCGTAAGTCAACTTTTTTTTTTTCTAATTTTTATATATTAAATTCATCAACTAATCTAGTACTTAAAGTTACTTTTTTATATATCTGAGCTTTTTTCTTAATTAGTTCTCACCCAGTGCATGACTACTATTATAAAGAGAGTTATGCAGCCATCAAATAATTTATTCTAAAAAATTCATTTAATTGAAGTCCAATAATTGGTACACATATGCTATGAAATGATGAGCACTTTTCTTTAAATGTTTTGTATGATATGATTTATTTAGTTATTAATTTGTCGTATAAGATAGAACTTACTGGAACCATTCAGTATTATTAATGAATGTTCTTTATTGAAAAGTGATGCTTTTACTTTAAAATCTCTTTCAATGTTTTTTCAAAATAGCTTTTAATTTTTTTTACAAAAGAATAAAGCAAATACTATGCAATACTTGAAATCAATGAATGAAGAATAATGGTTTATAAATTCGTTATTATATTGTTAGATATGATTATTTAAAAAGAAGAAAATGATGATTGATTATGCAAATTAATAAAAAAAAGGAAAGCTATTACATGATGGTTCATGCCAATGCGAAATCCCTAACCTTTCGTGCATACATAGAGGTACTTATTCGATTGTAACATATAATCTTATTCATTGCATATTGGAGTGGTCTATCAACTACTCCAAACAACCTTTGAATTATGGAGATTTAGCTAAGTGATACTTCAACTTAATTTATTTAAATTAATTAGTCACTTCAAAATTTTATGTGTTTGATTAGTCAAGCACTAGAAAGCCTTCCCCAAGTTCGGCTTTTTCTCTTAAATTTTAAGTAGTGGTGGTTATGCTATAGAAATGAACCAAAGGGAATGAACCAATTTGTCTCCCTATTTATGAATTTAGCTTGCTTATGAGCTCCATTTTTCTATGAAATTCTAGTTATACTTTGTTCCTATGTGTTGAACACTACTGCATCTTTCTTTGAGTTCTCTTAAGTTGCTTAATTATCAAAATTGTGGCATGAGAGCCATCTTTAGATGCTTATTGGACATTAAGGAAGGGAGTTTTCTAAATCCAATTTATTCTTATTTTCATTGGTAGGAAGTGTGTGTTTTTGAGATATCATAATGAAAATTCACTTAGAGGAAATGTTGAGGGAAAATAAGGACTATGAACAATTATTCCACTTTCAACAAGCAATACATAGCTCTCATCTTTTGAAGATATCTAATGGAAAATGTCAAGCAAGCTTAGGATATATGCTCGTTAGAGTTTTGGATCATCGAGTTAATCATGTCAAGAAACTTCATTCTCATTGTCTTGTGTGTAAATTGTTGAATATGATAAGCAATAAATTTGTGCAAGATTATATGTCTTCAACATTTATACATAACAATTAAACAAAATAAGATTTATTCTAGAACAAGTTGAACAAGCAACTTAGTTATTCATTTTTATTATACTAATAATTAAAGTGATTGTTGGTTCTTGGACAAAATAAGACAGAAGAAAGACTTAGAGGTAATAAGTTACTATTGAAGGAAATGTGCAATTGCTTATAGGATGTTGAAAATTATGTTTTTTTTTTCGGTCTCAAAGTAGAATTGTGAAGAAAAATAATTACTTTTTGGCTATAGACATCTCAATATTAATGGGCTAAGCTCTATAATAAGAAATGTATATATATGACTTTTAGTTTGCTTAAAGTTGAATATATATATTCAAAATCTTTCAAGATAAGATCAATTGAGTGTAACAATATTAATGGATGAGTTCGATTGTGAGATGATTACTATGATTTTTGATGTATAGTAGTTGTTAATGATTTGCTTCATACATATAATAATATTAATGATATTTAGAATATATATGTTAATTAGAAGTCTCAATAATTAATTCAACCTAACAAACTAAACTCAAAAAAATTAGGTTCAGTTAACGGAATTTTTTAGATGATTACGGATCAAAGCATCGACATGTTTAATTTTTTGGTCATACTCAGTTGACCCGTCAAATTAAATCTGGTTGGCTCAAATTGACTTACTTTTGACCACCAAATTAAATTTGACTTAATTTTTCTTCAAAAGAACTCAAAGTTGACCTCAATTTGACTTAAAATGCATAACTAAGCGGTCAATAAGATCTCGTTCAGATAGTTGAGTTCATGCTAGTGTTTTCAACCCATAAAATCAGGTCAAATAGCTTGAATTGGGATCAAAACAAATAGTTTTGGAAATTCAGTGATTTCAAGTCAAACTCAATCGACCTATGAACGAATGACACTAATGTTAATTTGATTAATGAAGTATGCTACTAAAGCTAGACATCTTACATTGAACTTCTTTTGTACTACATAAAATTGATTATTTGTGAGAGCCATTGCCGTTACAAAACTAGTAAAAAAAAATATTATTGTATCTCAAAATTGATTGCACTGAGGGTGTTTGGGGATTGACTTGGAAAATTGCAAAAAACACTTTCAATAAGAATTTATTGTAAAACTTGTCACCAAGAGACCGATTCCCTATGGAGCGCCGGTGATTATTTTGTAATAAATACTGTTCGCAATATCGTAATCCACAGCTATTATTTGCTGCTAGAGCTATTCCAATATTTTCACATATATATTCATTTTATATTTTATCTCTTAAGTATAAAGAAACTCATCCATGTGAGCATCCCTAGCTTTGCTATACTTAATTTAATTTTATGCTTTTCTTTTATATTAATTTAAACAAAAAAAAATTTCTAAATGAACCAATTAATGCCAATATGATCATAAATATGTTGTATACATGAAATTAACAAATTAAAATTTAATAGAGTTAAACAAATTACAATGTAATCATTAATTTGCTTACAAAGTTTTATAGTATGTAAAAGAAAGTGTAATGATTGTATAGATTCTTCAGAACATATATATATATATATATATATATATAAACACAAATTCTGGTGTATGACATGAGTTTTAAATCCATTATATATATATATATATATATATATATATATATATATATATATAATGGAAAACTAGATTACCTCATAAGCCATTATATTGCATTAGTTTCTCTTGGACTCTCTTGAACAAGTGATGATAAAAAATATTAAAAAAAAAATGGATTTATTAAGTTATTGTCATTTATTTTATACTAATATATTGAAATTTATATCCATATATGCACTCATCATCACAATTAGACTCAAACCACAACATCAATTCAATAGAAATTGTATCAAATATTTAATATAACATTTTAAGAAGGAAAATAATAATATTTAAAACTCAAATGGAATTCAATTATATGTTTGATTTGGCAATATATATATATATATATATATATATATATATATATATATATATATATATATATATATATATATATATATATATATATATATATATATAATGTTATCCATGAGAATTTATTTTCAATCTCTTTGACAACCAATAATGAACTTATGGATGAGTTTCAAGAATTTTGACATATGATTGTAGAATTTCTTCAGTATATTTACACATAAAACTTATATTTCACTTTCACAAAGATTTCAATGATGAGAGATGATGGAGATGGTGGGGTGGCCGATGATGGGTTGTGAAACTACATAAGATTGAATAAATATAATCAAATAGAAGATATGAGAGAGAGAGAGAGAGAGAGAGAGAGAGAGAGAGAAACCACATTAGGGCCATTAGTCATAATCATTATCTAAGAGAGAGAGAGAGAGAGAGAGAGAGAGAGAGAGAGAGAGAGAGAGAGAGAGATGAAATTAGAACTAGAACTTGGAGTATCATTTTATTAGAATTTTATGATGGTACTCATGATCGATCTCAAAATTTTCATAGATAAATAGTAATCTTAATAGTGGTGTGTTGCTCTCATTTTTGGAGTGAGCTCTTAACTTCCCCATCATAGATCTAGAACTTATGTAGATACTAAGAGCTCCTTAGTCTTAAGACACTTCTAGTGATTAGGTGAACACTTAATCTAAGCTGAGGGTTAGCTAGAAAGAGGTTATGCCTTAGGATTTGGAAGACTTGCCCTATAACCTTAAACTCAATCCTTGCTTCTTCCAAACCAAAATCAACCCAAATTCCAAATCCAATGCCAAATCAAATGATTAAACCCATGATTAAATTCAAATTCAAAATCCCTAATCCTTTGATTTTATCTTATGGACTTACTCTTTAAATCATCCCAATTCATTGATTTTCTCAATTATTAAATTCAATCTCAAAAATCCAAATTCCAAATCTAATTCCAAATCAAATGATTGAAACCATGATTAAATTCAAATTCAAATCCTTCTTAAGCCTTTATCTTATGGACTTAGCCTTATTCAAATCATAATTCAATTGATTTTTTGTCAATTAAATTCAATCTCAAATCAAATCTCAACCCAATCAAATGATTGAAACCCATGATTAAATTCAAATTTCAAACTCCAA
The DNA here is from genome assembly GCA_021442155.1 of Cymbidium sinense. NCBI lineage: Eukaryota > Viridiplantae > Streptophyta > Magnoliopsida > Asparagales > Orchidaceae > Cymbidium > Cymbidium sinense. The sequence continues at coordinate 71,019,926 of CM038220.1, read as the reverse complement.
GCTCTTTTGATTTTATCCATGGACTTAGCCTTAACCAAATTCAAATCAACCATAATTCAATTGATTTTATCAATTATAAAATTTAATCTCAAATCAAATACCAACCCAAATTCTAAATCAAATCCAACTCCAAATGATTGAAACCCATGATTAAATTTGAACTCCAAAATCCCTTCCCAAGCCATATGAACCACCTTCATATGCTTAACCAAAACCTCCTTCAAACCAAATCAAATTTGGTTGATTTTTTTTATAAATCAATCATTCATTCATTTATATTTATAAATATAAATGAAATATAAATTCAAATCATTCAAATCAAATCAAACCAAATCAAGACCTTTCTTAAGCCATATAGACATACCTCTATAAGCTTAACCAATTCTTAATCCAAGTCAACCCAAACTCAATTGATTTCATTATAAATCAGTCATTCCTTCATTTATATTCATAAATATAAATAAAGCTCACCCTTCAATCACCAAAAATAAATCAAACCAAATCAATTCCCTACTTAAGCCCTTTTGACCTACATCCCTCAACTTGGTTAAATTTGCTTCCAAATCACTCCAAATCCAAGTGATTTTCTCATGAACTATTTTTATCTTCATTGATATTCACAAATATAAATGAAATATAATTCCAAGTGGTCAAAACCAAACCCAAATCAAATCAAATTCCAATTTTATCCCTTTTAGCAAATTTCTTGAACTTGGCTAAATGATATCCAAATCAATTCAAAACCCACGAATTTCCTCATGATTCGATCATTCCATCAATTATTTTCCAAATATTAACATAAACTATAATTATCAAACCAAACCCAAGTCAACTCAAATCAATCCCATATTGACACCTTTTGACTTGAAATTGTCATATGAACCAAAACTCATTTGGCTCCAAATCAATTGCAACTAGATTTATATTTTTTATTCTAGATCTTGTAAGCCAAACCAAACTTAAATCAAGCCATGATCAAGTCAATTAACCCATTTAGGCTCACTTGACCCAAAGTGGCCTATAAGAACCATTTTGAGCCAAGTTCTAATCCAACACAAATTGAATTGAACTAAGGCTATTTAAATCTCACAACATAACTAACAATTATCCTAGGGTGATCAATTGCCTTAAATTGGGTCAAACCAAGTCAAACCTAGCATTTCACCAAGTCAACATTTAGCCCAAATGAAATCAAAACTAGCCAAAATCTACCATATGCCAAATTGATTGAAACCATTGATTCAAATCAACTCATAATCAATGATTGAACATGACCAAACCCTCATTTGAGCCAAACCAAGCCTAATTGGTCATTTGACCTAAGTTGACCCAAATTGGCCCAAAAAGCTCAAATGTGTCAAATCATGATTTGATCCAAATTGATTGTAACTAATGGCTCAAGTTCATTTCAAATCACTTATTGAACTTGACCAAAGATTGAGTCCAATTTGATCAATTGGTCAATTTGACCATTAGTCTTGACCCAAAGTCCAAAGCTCAAAAGTCACCAAAATCTAAATTAAACCCAAATCAAACCAAACTAAAGCTTACAATTACTTTTAATTAATCAATTGAACTTGACTCAACATCTAACCCAACCCAATTTGGTCAAATTGTCAAATTGTCAAATTGATACATTTGTTTATTTTAGAATCCAAATGAGTTAAATTCAAATCTAAGCCAAATTAATCAAAACAACTTGAACCAAAACATCCCAAATCATCATATGAACCTAACTCAAGCTTTGGTTTGACCCAATTTGACCAATTGGTCAACCCAACCCAACCTAACTCAAATGAACCCATTTTGACCAAATTGAGCCAAACCACTCAAAGTCACCTTATGGGACCCCAAAAGCTAATCAAACACAATCCACATCAGCCATAAATCACTCCCAAACTAGCATAAATCCAAGTGGGACCCAATCCAAGGGAATTGACCAATGTGTAAAGCTCTTTACATAGGATTCTTACCATAAGTGGCAAAGTGCACTTTGCCTTTCCCATGACAACCTCCACTTGCCAAATGAGGCATTCCTAGCATTCCTAGCCCAACCTAAGCCGCCCTAGCACTTTCCATGGACCAAGAGAAACTTCCAAGAAGCCACCTCCATGGCTGAATCCCATGGGTGCAAGGGAGCAAAAGGGAAACTCAATCTCCCAAAACCAAGCCTTGAGACTCCTGCCACAACTTCCTCCAACTAGGATGTGCTAAGTGGAGTTGAGGGGACATCGACGCCACGGCGCAACCAAAATTAAGAAACGGATCTCGTCCATCCATCAAGCCCTATTGAGGGGTATATCCCTCAATTCGAGTGAGATTCTTCACCATTCGCTTCATGTGAGTCCTAAGGAGTTTTAAAAATCCTATAGAGCCTCCCCAAGCTCCCTCGATTGACATTTCTCCTTCCCGTGAAAAGCTGAAATAGGACACATCAATCTTGAATCCCATTATTTCTCCACTCAACCAAATCCAAATTCTTCTTGCACACACCATCCTCGTTTGTCGTCGAAGCTAACCGAATCATCCATGAGCCTTCCCGACCATCAGAGCCCGGAGTTCGACCAAGACCGGTCATCAAATAGGGAGTTTGGCAACTAAGCTCAATATTCAACTGGTTCTCTACTAGACGGTTACCTCCGCCGCATCCACCATCACATTAGCCCGTGAGGTAATTTTGCAAAACTGACTCCCTAGAGAAAATAAGTTGATCCTTTGTGAAGTGAATGTGCATTTGAGCGAATCTTAGATGTTTGATGTGTGTGTCTCCCCTCCCCAAAGGTGTGGGATGAATTTGGAGATAATCTGAGCTCGGGTGAGCTTGGATCGAGCAAGAAAAGATGGATGGCATCCGCTTTTCGCCGCCACGAAAGCAGATCATGACCATCTCCAGATGATCGAATGAACGGTCATGATCTAATCATGCATTAGATACTTTGATTTCTCCTCAAACCGCTTGATTGAATCATAATCGAGGATCGAATGGTCCACTGAAAGCACGTCCGCCATCCAAGTCGAGGCGATGTGACAACTTAAATAGCCAATCTCATCACCATGTGGAAAGCACGTCGGTCGATACCACATGGCCGATGGGATTATTTAATTAAGCTTATTAATCTATTTTTAAGGTAAAACTTAAAAAATCTTAACTAATCCTAGAAAAATCCAAAAAATACAAATGAGAGCTCATTTTGAAGATATTTTAGAGTATAATCTAGAAAAATTATTATTAATTAATTTTAAATAGTGATTTTAGCTTACATAAAGTTCGATTAAAAATTTAATTAGCTTAATTACTCCATAATTAATTACCAATTTAATCTCAATTTTTTTGTGGATGTTAGGGGATGACCTCTGCCTCCCTTATTTTTTTAGGATTTAATTGATTGCTTAATTAGGGAGATTAATTGATTAAGCCTTAATTACTCTCTTAATTTAATTAATAATTAGTGAATGAACAGTGATTTCATTAATTATTTAAGCCTAATTACCTCTGTTGATCAATAAGGGAGCTTAGAGAATGTGATATTTTTCCTTATTCTTTAAATCAAATTAATTGAATTAAACTAATTACTTAATTAATTAATTAATTAATTAATTAATCTTCAAGATAAAATTAGAACTTAAGTGATCAAATGTAGGACTTAGGGATTAAGATTAAGGCCTCTTTCTAGATCTCTTTCCATAATTTAATTTTATTTCATTAATTAAACATGCTTAATGCTTAACCAAATGGATTAATAAGCTTAATTAACTCATTCTAAAATCCAATTCACACCTAACTTTGTTTAATCAATCTGCTCTTTGGGTGTTCAATAACCTAAAGAGAGAACTAATGAAATTATGGTTAGCTCACATGTAGAAAATCATAAAAGTAGTTAAGTGAGCCTTGCTTAATTAACTATTAATTATGAGCTAATTATATTAGCCCTATCATTTTCTGGAGCATTGCCAACAATTTACTTTTCATATGGTTGCATATTGGCTCATTATAATTAGTTAATTAATTTAAGGTGACATAGGTTAAGGTTAATTAATTGACTTAATTCATACCCTAACCTAATTAAGACATAAAATCAACTTAATTTTTTTTCATTAAACCAAATTAACTCACACATGGGGATGGGATTAGGATTAGCAAACCTCTTTCACATTCCTTAACTCAAACCAAATATAAAGATTAAAATGACATTAAAGAACTTTGGCTTGTTTTAAATAATCTTATTTAGTATGATTGTCCTTAGGACTTAGTTGGAATTGAATGAAATCACATGCTTGTGTCTTTTATTTATTTCCAATCATGCTAAAATGTTGTATGTCACTTGTACTCATGCATTCATGTCTTTCAAATTAATCAAATGAAAATGATTTTCTTTATGTTAATTTGCATGTGTTGATTTAATTAAAAATATGTGTGGCTAGTATCACTATTAAATCTCAAATATATTTTCAAAAGTTTATTAATGAATGAATATACATATATATTATACTTTAGTTATATATACATAGGAAATGCAAGTGAATATAAATTTAGTGTATGAAATAAAGTCTCTTCCTTAAGTTCACGTGTTGATTTGTATAAGTAAGAATGTTAGCAGGTATATTAGTCTGGACATCCCAGGGACGCACGGCTTTAAGTAGCCCTAAAGAGGTTCCTACCTCATTCCCTTTATGTGAAATAATGGCGATGTACTTATTTTGATTTTATTCTTATGCATTTTAACATTAGAATTTAGAAAAAACTTTAATTCATTTACACAAAATAAATCAATCAAATCAAAATATAATTTTGCATGGCTTTCTATTCTTGTAGTTGTTTATACATCCATATGTATCTAAGGATAGCGTATATTAGTTGGACATCCGATGCATGCGACTTTAAGTAGCCCCAAGGAGGTTCCTATCTCGTTCCCTTGGTGTAGAAACAATGGCGTACTTGCTTAAAACTTTTATGCATATGAATGTGTACTTAGCTAATGAATGAACTCCCCCCCGCCTTTTCTATAAAAAAAACATGCATTCAGACTTTGTTTAATTGGTTGAGTTGATTAGTCATGTGATTTAAGGTTCTTTCCTTATGCTTTTGCATAAGAATTTAGAACTTTAAATAATATACAAAATCATTCAACCAAATGAAATATTAATTCAATATATTTACTCACATTCATCATTTAAGTATAATGCATTCATGTATAGCTATGTTTAGGATTTAATCATATGCATAATATACATGATGGAAAGAAATGAACAAATATGTGTTAAGTGATAGTAATTCATTTCAACTAATCTTAAGATGTCTTTCTTATTGAATGAGTTTATTTAAAGTGAACCCTTAGGACTAATTAAAACATATAATAAGTCATTCACTAAAGGGAATTGATTAATTTACTTTAGATGTGACTTAAGAGAGTGATCTCTCTTTTTTCTCTTTATAACTTAGTTAGTTGTTAAGTGTAGGTCAAATGAAACAAAATAAAATATTAAGTAAAATTTATAAATTAATTAAACCATTTAAAGTGAAACCACCTTCATAATTAAATATTCTTCATACTTAGAAAATCTTAACTCTAAAACTAGCTATGACATACCACAACACCCACATTAGATTATGTCACCACAGCTTTATGTTAGGGCGGTCTATGGTTTGATGTATGCTTATTTTGTGATGTACTATTTGACTAGATGTTAGGTATATTTAGTAGGGATGTTAGGATTAGCCTAATCATATTTTTGAGATTATTCTTAAATGACACTTAAAATAAATATAAATGCTCTCTTTTGCAGGTTTCTTAAACTTTAAGCATAATCTACATTAGGATAGGTGGACTTGGTTACCTATATGTCGGGAGCTAAGTCCAAATTATTCATATAACTGCTTAGGTTGTATGGTGTGTTTAGCTAATACTTGTTTTGCAAGTGTAGTTAGATTTACTTTTTCATTCTTTTAATGTAATTGTGTATTAGGAATTTGGTTAAGTGTTATGGAGATTAAGGATGAACATTGGGCCAGAGAGTTTGATCTTGGGGTGCCATGTGATGCTTAGAAGCCTACCAAATCAAATGGTGCAAATCAAATGAAGAAATGGAGGGAGCTTGAAAATTTGAAGATCCCCCATAACACTTAGCATTTTGTAAATTGTAATTATTATTTCACATACCAAGTTGTATAAAAGTAGAGCTTCTGCATTTCTTTTTTGGGTGTGCAGTACCAATTACGCATCGACTATTATTCTTTTACGTTGAGGTTATAAATTATTTAATTATTTGTTTATATTGTGCAATAGAAATGGCATGTATTTTTTTTTAGTTTCTTCATGTATGATGATTTAATGTGTAGCCTGGATCCGTTTAAACTCTTAGGGAAAAATAAATTTTCTACCACAACTACAACTTATAATTAAAATTTCTAAAATAACTCATAATCTCACATAAAGCCTAGGCATTAAATCAAGATAATAAAATATTTAGCAATCCCTTAGCTGGATGTTATATGCTTAATATCATACATGTCATTTTATTTCACTCTTGCTACGAGAGGGTTTTCATCTTTGCTAGAAAGAAAAAAGGCGACCTTTGAGGAGAATGGAAAACACATCTTTCTCTTTGATTTGGCCTATAGTCAACTTCACCATGCATTTAAGCATATTAAATCCTATAGCACAAAATAAATAATCCAAAATAGAATAAATTTTGATAAAATTTGTATTATTCATCATTTATACCACTCATCATCTAGTCTCTTAAGGAGTGGGTTTAAGAACTCTATTTTCTTTTTAAATAATAACAATCTAGCCATCTTACAAAACATATGACTTGACCACATGGTTTTAAAATATAGGAGTTAGACGTCCAGTGATTATAATAAGCTGATCGATAGTTTATCCTCTCTTGTGGAGGTAAACAATATACCCACTTTCGCCTTAGATATAGGTCGTGTTTTGGCCCTCACTAAAACTCCCTAAATTTATAATCCGAGATTACTGTTTCCCTTTGGAGCTACAAATATAAATCCTCACCTCTTAGATATTTCCATAATCTTGTATTATGGAATTATAAGTCCTAGATTTCTAATAAAAATTTCAATTCAAATATATAATTGTCCTCAATTTCAAATATATAAAGCCCAACTATATGATAGTTTGGGATGTTTATTAGGTTTCCTAGTATCATGATATCCCTTCTCATCTTCTTTTGGCTTTGATAAGAAATCTCTCATTTCAATCTATCATATTTGATCTTTAAATATAACTAATTTATTGATAATTCTATCTTTAAATTATAATTGTACTTCTTTGTATTTCATTCATTTATTTAGATATAATTAACTATGAGGGTTTGTCCCATAGGAACTTTTCTGACCGATTTATTTAAATCTCAAGTATTTAAATATCTCATGTGTATTAGATGATTAAATTGTCGTAAGATAGTGATTTCTATCTTTCGAGATGATATACTATTCATTGATGTCGTATCCAATCATCTCAATAAATATACTCTCGAGATGTGTATGGAGTCCCCTATATACATACACACAATCAAAAATAAATATCACATGGTGACACTGAATCATTATTTTTCACGTATTTTTCCAGTGATCAACAAGAAAATTTTACAAAAACCGAGCATGTGGGTTCAGACTATATCTAAGAGTGATATACGAAGCCAGCTTGAACTTCTTGAACGAGGCAAATAAGATTGGGATAAATAATTCGTACAATTAAGACAGTGCCAGAGTCTGAAATATCGGAAAAATGAGAAACTTTTGCAGTAAATGTTGCTGAAGGTGACAATATAAAGTAATTTTTGAGCCGGTAAATATCTTCTCTAGTTTACCCGTCTTGTCTTTTTGTTGTTTTTTGTCCAGATTTATTGGTGGTTAGAGTTTGCACGCAACTATAGTTGTTATGGAAGCAGCAGTTCAAATTACTTAGCTACAGATAGCTGTTTCTTTTGATTGAAATAAAAAGAATAAAAATATTAAAATCAATAAATCAACATTAAATTAATTCTAGATAAAATATCATGAGTATACCATTCATTTAGAAAAATTATTCATTCAGAGTTTGAATGTAGCTCATATATGAACTTGATATCATCGTGATACTTTCATATATATATTATGTATTGATATATATTCTATCAATAATATCTGATTTATATACACATCAATACGTAATATTATATAATAGTTCACAATCAACACACAATAGTTGTGTATTAAATGAGCGATATAAAATACTATAATATAATAGTCTAAATATAAAGCTATATCTGAATTTTACACGTAATAATTTCTAGTTCATCTTAGCCAAATTTATGACTTTTATTGATAATACTGAGTCCTCAAAAAAGAATGCTACCACCCTTACAAATTCTATAAGTTTTGCAAATCTATTTCACAATGCTTTACCTAAAAATTAGGCACACGTAAAGTGATAATTAAGATATAGAGATAAAAATGATGACAAAACATCATGAATCTTGCTGTGCTAGAAAAATGTAAGAGAGTGAAAGTTTATCTTTTATTTTATTATTATGAAAAGCACACACATATTTAAAGAGTGAATAAGAAAACTCAAAATTTGGAAAATGAAAAAAAGAGGGAAAAAACTGGCTAGCCGTAAAATCCTATATATGTTTTGAGTACAAAATCTTCCGATAATGGGATTACTGTATATGAAAGTGAACAGATTATGTAGTCACGTTAGTAACAATTGAGTGGTAGCGGTGATGGAGAACAAATGGGATCAAGCAGCGGATCGGTGGAGGTGGCGGCGATGATTGACAACCAACGGTGGTGGCGATGTCAGTGGTGACTCGATTATGCTTGGAGGATCTTCAAGCTTTAGAGCTCTCCTCTCTCTTCCTTGGCCTCATATGAAGAATGAGGGGATATTTATAGGTGGAAGAGTGGCGTCTCAAATACATGGAAAATCGAACCACTCTCCTCTCCATGACGACTCAAAATGATTCCTTGATGATCATGATGTATTTTAAGTATTTGAATGCTCAAATGAAGTCGGAATTATGAGATCTTGGGCTTGTTAGATCCGGGTTGTCAAGACACTCGATTTGACTATAAACACTCTATGTTTAAAAGTCGATTGATAATAAATGATTGATCTCGGTTAGTCTTGATTCAAAATCAGATTGCTTTTGACATCAAGATTTGTGCTTCGACTAGTATAATTTTCAGGGTCATATTAATTGTCCCTATTATTGGATGATATTATCTCAATCATCCAAAAATATATATGTCGAATACTTGAAAATAGTAGATTCTTCAATAAAATTTGCGAGTTATTAACCATACATTTTGAGAGAATAGATTTTCATGGGAGCACAAGATTATGATCATGAAGGCGCGAAGATATATGTTATCACGGTAAAGATTTGAGTTATGGACCCATTCGAGGCGATTCTGAGGTTTGCTCCATGCGCGCTGCCTGCCATGCGCCATGGGTTCAGCAGCGCTTCATGGCGCTCTCTCGGCGTGGGGTTGTCACAGGGCAGCGGTAATAATGTGGCGATCGTCGGTATAGCGGCATGGTGTCGTCGAGCAGAGCAGGCGGTCCTGAACAGCGGGGCATGTAAGGCGAAGCGGCAACGCCGCCGCAGGCAGCCCATGAGGTTTTGTCCATTTTTCCCATTTTACTTTGTTTTGGGCGGGTTCTTTGCTTTTGGCTTTTGACCTTTTACCCCTATGGGGTCTATAAAACCAGCCATGGGAGAAGTCACACTCTTCATATGCCGAGTGTCCCTCATCTTCTTAAGAGGAGGTCGTTGGCGATCAAGACCCAGTTCATCTGGGAGCTCTGGTTTTCCTCGAAAAGTCAATCTCTTTCGGACCGGGGTTGAGGGCGATTAAAACCCCATATTTTCCTCTGGTCGAGGCTCAACCGCCCCTTCGGACCGGGTTGAGGCGATCAATGCCGTAGTTCATAATTGAGCTCGATTTTCCCTCGATAGAACATCAACCGCCGATACCGGGTTGGAGCGATGTCGGCGGCAATGTCAGCGGCGCCGGATCGGCCAGCGGTAGTGGCGGCGTGTAGTCAGCGAGATGACCGGCGATGATGGTGGTGACCAGCGAGATGGTCGGCGATAATGGTAAGCGACCAGCGATAAGTATAACCGGTGATAATGGTTGCAGCCATCGATGGTCAGCGGTGATAGTGGTCAGCAATGGGCAGCGTTAATGCAGCGGATAATGACCGGAGATTCAGCCTAGATGCTCGTGCAGTGGCGGTGGTGGTACGGTGATGCAGCGCAACAGCAGCAAGTCAGCGTCTGAATACGAATGAAGTGGATGATAACGATAATTAGTGCCAGCGGAGATAATGCGATGTCGTGAGTGGCCAGCGGCAATGATCAGAGTGACCGCGGCGCGTGTGGTGACAACCATAGCGGTTGGTAAAGCGAGGTGTCGGCATCGGCTTCAACCAGTGTAATCAGCAGTGGGCGTCGATGATCCGCGAGATGACCAGCTGGCGATAATGGTGCGGAGCGGCGATATCGGCCGGCGGTGTGGCCGACCGCGTTAGCGGTCGGCGGGTGATTTTGACCTATCGAGGTTGTTTGTCAAAGTGTTACCCGATGGCGTTAAATGTGGAAGAAGTTAAATTATCCGGCGAGATTTTGACCCATCCGAGGTTGTTTGTCGAGTGTTACCGATATTAACGTGCAATGTAAGAGGCCAAAAAGTCCACCAAGGACCTTTGACCTATCCTAGGTTATTTTTCAGAGTCTTTGCTCGATGACGTTAATCTGTGTGGAAGAGATTTAATTGAATCTGCTGATGATTTTGACCCATCCGAGGTTGTTTATCAGAGTGTTACCTGATGACGTTAACCTATGTGGAAGAGGTTGAATTGAATCCGCTGAGAATTTTGACCCATCAGGTTGTTTGTCGAGTGTTACCCGATGGCGTTAACATGTGGAAGGCCATGGGAAGTCCACCAAGACCTTTTGACTATCTAGGTTATTTTTTGAGTCTTTGCTCGATGGCGTTAACATGTGGAAGAGGTTGTATTGAATCCGCTGAGAATTCTTGACCTATTAGAGGTTGTTTGTCAGGGTGTTACCCGATGACATTAACTTGTATGGAAGAAGTCGAATTGAATCCTTGGATTTTCACCTATCAGGTTGTTTTTGTCAGTGTTACCCGATGACGTTAATCTGTATGGAAGAGGTCGAATTGAATCCGCTGAGGATATTTGACATATCCGAGTTTGTTTGTCAGGGTGTTACTCGATGATGTTAACCTGTATGGATGAGGTTGAATTGAATCCGCTAAGAATTTTTGACCCATCCGAGGTTGTTTGTCAGTGTTACCCGATGACGTTAACCTGTGTGGAAGAGGTTGAATTGAATTCACTGAGGATTTTGACTCATCCGAGGTTGTTTGTCAGAGTGTTACCCGATGACATTAACGTGGAAGAGGCCGGAAGTCCACCAAGGACCTTTTGACCTATCACAGGTTGTTTGTCAGAGTCTTTGCTCGATGACATTAATCTGTGTGGAAGAGGTTGAATTGAATCCGCTGAGGATTTTTAACTATCTGAGGTTGTTTGTCAAAGTATTACTTGATGACGTTAACCTGTATGGAAGAGGTCGAATCAAAACATCCGTTTGTGGTTATGGCCAAAGTTGCTCCTTAACTTTGGTCTTTTTCATTGGTATTGCTGACTTGCATCTCTAACTGATAATCAATTAGATATCCAAAATATTGATTTGGATAATCTTTTGAGATTAAGAGTCGCCCCTCAGTTTCCAAAAAAATCTGAAGGAACGAAGTTTGATGAATCTTCATTCTTCGTTTGTGCTATTTAAAAGCTTGAAATGCTCCACCTCGATGGTAGTTTTAATATTATTGGGAAACTTGGTCGCCATACAAAATGAAATAATGGGAATCACTGGTGCATTCGTCTTAAAACCGATGCTGCGGTAAGTGAAAGTTCGCCTAGAGTGAAATCCGCCGTATTTAAAAGTGAGCAAGAAAACTCAGAATTTTTTACGTGAAAAATCTCGAAAAGAGGAAAAAACCCGGCTAGTAAAAATCTTCCACTATGTATGTTTGAGTACAAAATCTTCCGATAACGGATTACAATTGTATATGAGAAGTGAATAACATGTAGTCGCATTGGTGGTAATTGCTAGTGGTAGCAGATGATGGAGAACGGCAGAGATCAACAACGGCAAGGATCAGCGGTGGCGGCTGGCGGCGGTGGTTGACAACCAACGGGGGTGGTTGGCGATCGTCGAGTGGTGGCTCGATTATGCTTGGAGGATCTTCAAGCTTTAGAGCTCTCTCCTCTCTCCTCTCTCCTCCTTCGGCTCCCCTCATATAAAGAATGAGGGGATATTTATATTGGAGAGTGGCGTCTGTAAATACATGAAAAATAACCACTCCATTGGGCGGCTCAAAATGATTTCATTTGATCATTTGATGTATTTTAAAGTATTTGAAAGCTCAAATGAAAAGTCAGAATTATGAGATCTTAGAACTTATTAGATCCAAAATTTCAAGCCTCATTTATTTATAAATATTTATGTTTAAGAGTGATTGATAATAAAGTTTGATCTCATCTTGAGTAAAATAAGATTCTTTTCATAGATTGTGCTTCTCTAGTAAGAAAGGGTCATATCAAATCTAAAAATATATAATTTTATTAATAATTTAATTAGAATGGCATAATTTCGATCTAAAATATGTCAAACTCAAAGAGAGAGAAAAAGGAAATTGAGAGAATGTGCTGGAGAATTAAATTAGATAAAGAATTTAAAATAAAACTAATGGAGAATATAATCTACATATAATGACATTGATTAGGACTAATTATATATAACTATTTGAAAGTATTTATTTAATTATCTAAGACAAATTCAAGAAATATTATTTATTTAAATAATTTTTTTAAATGGCAAATAATAATAATTTCGATTATTCATATAATAATGCCGTTACGATCCCAAGGGTATTTACCTCGACGACAGCGTACTTAAAGCCAAAATAACTTAACTAAAAGAATTAATGCTAATATTAATTAAATAAAACCATAGACAAAAATTCAACGAGTAAAAAGCTCAAAGTTGATTTCAAGCAGTCTGCAGCAATGCACTGTCTTTGACCTATTTTTGGCAGACTTCTGTTCGTCCAAATTCACAAAAAACTGTCTGACAGCAATTGCATAACAAAAGTTAAAGATTAGTTCATAGACAAACGCCAAATTGCCTATTCGATCTTCCATTTTGGCCATATTCTATTGAAATAAAATAGGTTAAGATATGTTTGATTTAATTTTGGCTATAGATACATTTTGGCTTATTATTTGAAAGTTTAGAATTCTTTTGATTAAGTGATTCTGAGTGCGAAGTTTTACAGATGTGTGATGTGTGCGTTTGTGTTTAAATCTAAAAAAAAAAGACATCTGATAATAATTTAGGATCTGTTTAAAACAATTACAGTTGTATGAAAAAATAATGATAGAGATGTTGTAGAAGAAATTATTATTTGAAGAAACTATGATGGATACACAAGTTGGAAAACGTAGCTTTATTATCATAGATTTCTCAAAATACAGTCAAAATACAGTGTCTTAAATAGCATTATAGTGCGATACAGGCCACACCGCCACTGCCATCACCACCCCAAATGGGGATTTAATAAGTGCTAACAACTTTTGAATTATTAAGACCAACAACAACCACTTAGCTCAATTCTAAGCTTCCATTATAATTATTACCCTTACAATACACTTATAAATTTGCTATAACAATTCTAACCTTCCATTCTAATGGATTTATTATGGTCACACAAGAATAAATTTCACAAAAAGAATTATTTACTTGACATTTTAGATTATAGTAAAATTTTATATTTTAATCATTTTATTCTAGATAAAATTGCATGCTTTAAAAAATCCTTATTAAACTATATTAACTATATGTCATCTTTAATAACTACTCGGCCTTTTTTAATTCCTCTTATTAGTATTTTGCTTAATAATGTTTAATGATAATGTTCTTTTACTATGACGAGGAAAAAATATTTATGGAAATGATATTTTTTTAAATTTTTTAGTAAAGTAAAGAAAGTAAATCGAGGTTTCGACTTTTTTTTACGTTTGGATCTGAAAGTAAAATTTTAAAATGATAAATCGTTTAGAATTCATCAAGGTTAATTTTGTGTATTTAGAATTCACCTAAATTTGGAATTCAAATCGTTTATATAAAGTTACCGTCGCCCTCCAGATCTGTCGTTGCCAATGCCCAGCTCACCATCGCTCGCCTCCACATCTCTCCCGCTATCTGTCAGCCTCTCACAAAATCTTTACATTATATTTTATCAAACTGAAAAAATAAACTCATGTATTTATAAAATATTCAACAAAACAATATGAAATTATATTTCATTTTCAAGCAATCAAATAGCCTCTTAGTTGTGCTAAACATAATATGTGTCACAATAGTATGAGTGCCAATTAATCTAATTGATAAGAAAGTTGAAAGCTATTTCTAAAATCTTGAGCTCCATACTTCCTTATATAATAATGAACTCTCACCTTTTTTAATTCAAATTTGAACCTGTATCCAGTACTTCAGTTCACAACCCTGAAGTCTAGGCTGATTCAAATTTTACGGTATATTATATATATATATATATATATATATATATATATATATATATATATATATATATATATATATATATATATATATATATATATATATATATATATATATAATTTTGACCGGTTCAAATTTGTGGAAAAAAAGGAAAACAATAAAAAATATATATAACAACTTTTGAGTGAAAATATTTTTCCTCCAAATTGAATTAAAAACCAAACCAAGTTTGACCAGTTCGGTCCAATGTTATATTTTTGTTCAATTAATAAAAGTCACAGCAAAAACGCTTGAACTGATTATATACATACATTTACAATAAAAAATAATTTGAACACAACAATTTTAAATGTAATTATTAAAATAATTTATTAATCTGATGAAAAAATATTGATTATGAAATATAAGTATATATAGATGTAACATTAATTACAGTAATATAAAATATTTATGTACTTAATAATAATATTTTGATTAGATATACATAATTGTATAATAACTGTTATATATAATATTATATTATTAAAATCAATATAAAAAAAATCACATCTAAATTTTATACATAATAATTTTTTTTTTGACTGCTCAAAATTTGAATATGTATATTAGATGATAAATTAAAAATAATAGTACTCAAATTCTTAGTTTAGATATATATATATATATATATATATATATATGATAAATTGTAGGACTTCAAATGCAATTCTTAAATTTTTTTACAAGTTGTTTAAATTTATCCATTCTAATACCTACATATTTGTATAATTGCATATGAGTATATAATAATTTGTGATATTATTGCAGTCTTTCTAATTATGATGGTTGGTTTGATTAGGTGGTGGAAAAAGAAGCAATCGACCACTAACCATAATTTCAGACAATTATTGTGATGAGATTTTTCAACCACCATAGATGTACTCTCCAAGCTTTTCCCACAGCCTATGAAATGGGGTAACCACTGAGGAAGGCACTAATCAATGCACCTCTTTGAGATACTTTGATTTTCTTTTAAGATCGAATTTATTTTATATTTTTTTGTTTGTATTTTTTATGCCTTTTTAAAATATTTATTTAGTATATTTTAAAAAAAATGAATCGTAATATTTTTTTTTTAAATATTAAAAATTTGAATATGATATTATTTGTGTTAATTTTTTTCTAAGATAAAATTATAATATCTTTTTTTTTATTTGAATTTTTTTAGGGCTTTATGAAAAACCTTTAAGTAGACAGTAAGTTAGCTGGAATATTGATTGAATATTTAATGAAGAACTTAATATTATGATCCTATTATGCTCTCTTATTTTAACTATTATGTTACATTAATCTTTTACACATTAAAGTTAATGAATGTATTAGCATTATCATTTTATTAATTAGCTCACTAAGAGTTCAATAAAATGCTCATTTCATTTGATAATATTTATACTTATTTTATGTTGTTATATCAATTTTTTATGTATTATGTACTTCAAAAGCTAATTATATTATAAGATTATAAGCATCATAAAATCAGTGTGTAGATAATTAAATAAGCAAATTGAATGCATCATTTTGTTTATTTTATTCATTTCGGAAAATAAAAATATTAAATAAATATTATAAGTATATTTATTGTAAAAATAATGAATAAATAACTTGTCATAAAAAATGCAAAAAACTAATTTTAGTTATTATAAAATATTTAAATTAATGATAGTATATTTTTCTTCATCTTGATGAAAAAATATCAATAAATTTATTTTTAATAATAAAAGTGTTTGTTTAAATTTTATACTAACAAATTTAATGTAATTATCTGATGGGAGAAAATCATAAAGGATCCACTCTTAAAATGAGAAATAATAATAATAATAATTATTATTATTATTATTATTATAGCACTAATACAATTTTAAAGTTAATTTGGGACTGGCATATAAATTGAAAGGCAATAATAACCCATCCTTAAAGAGAATAATTCCAAGCAAGAATTATACTCATCAACATTACTTTTAGTCTTATCCCAATTACTTTGAAATCCCTTTTATGCATCCCTCATTCCTTATTCCTTCTTGATAAGTCATTGATAAGATACCAATTTTATTAAGAACAATTTCTCTCTCTCTCTCTTTTTTTTTTTTTAAGGAAATGCAAACATTTTTTTTTTCAAAAAAATTAAGCGCAAAATTACAAATCACACATGTAAATATTAATTATCAAACCTAAAATCTCTTTTACATGGCCAAAGCCTTCAATCAATAAACATAGCTAGGGACAAATGCCATGACATCAATCCTCAAATTAAAGCAAAGACTAAAATTAAACTATTATAAGATTTAGAAAACAAAATTGAAAGTAATCATCTTGAAAGGCTTAATTAATTAAGAAATTAAAGGTAATTACTGACTGAATATTAGCCTTTCCTTCTTCTTTCACTAAGCATATTGGTTTCCATTCCATGGCTTCCTTCTTCTCTCAACAAATGACCTCTTCCAAAAGTTTATACCTCCTAACCTTACCTCTGAGCACCGGCCTCCCCTTCCTACTCCCCGTCAGGAGCTGTGCGCCACTGCTTTGTGGCCTCTCCGTCGGCATTACTCTTTGCTTCTTTACCGGCTTATTAAGAAGCGGAGAAAAAGACCTGTGGGTGAGCTTTAGTCCTCCGCCACCACGGCCGCCGGCGGCGGCGGTTAAGTTACTGCAGCCACTGCTTCTTTGGGCAATTGGCGTGAAAATTAGTGCTGAGATATTATTTCCAGCGACGGTCGGTTCCGCTTCTGAAGATAACTTATTGGTTCTTATTTCTTCCCGTAAACACCAGTTGCAGGTTTTATAAGAATGAGCTTTGGGGTAGAGACTGCTGCAGTATCTGTTCGATGATTGGAGAAAAAGTAATGAAATTTGAGTTGATTTATGAAATGATTTTTCATGAATTTTATGTGTAATTTCAATAGAAATAAAATTTAAATAATATGAAATATCTACTCGATTTCATACAATGGAGTAAACAATAATTTTATTTTCTCATGAAAATTATATCCAAAATGAAAGCACAAACAAAAGATTTTTATTTTTTATTGTGTGATTTGGAAAAAGTATTGTGTTGGATGTTTCTGACAGACTTTGCTGCGAGAAGCTCCTGATGACATTTACCATGAAGATCGAGCTCCTCACTTTCTATTTTGTTTATAATTTTTAACAGTCAATCTTATCATTACAGTTTTTCGCTTGATTGATTCTTCTCATTATTCTGCCAATTCTATTGCTGTACAGTATTGAAAAGGATCATCGTTATTGCATGACAATAAATAATCACTCCAAAAAAAAAAAAACTTTTAGAGTCAGCCGTTCATGATCAAGCTATATTTAATTTATCATGAATATATTTAAAGTTGAGTATTTAAGAACATACATATATTTGATTATATTATAGCGGGATTTTCCAATATTATTATCCAAATAACACTTAAATCCAGTTAATATTCTTTCAAATAATTTCACAGAGTGATTCTCTTTTATTTTTAGATGGAAGACGCAAAACGATTCAATTAAAAAACGTCGCCATTAAAGCATGGCAAGTTCATTTTCTTTAATCGTCTGACTAAAACATGAGATGGAGTCGATTTTAAGACCAAAAACTAAACTTCCATGGAGTTGACAGGTTATAACTTGCTGGAGTTGATTTCCTTCTTCACAATTCTATTTTGCTTTGCATGAAGATTCATGACAAATCAGAATTGATTGCGCAGATTAAATGAGAATTTGAATGATAATGGTTAATTGATAAAAAAAATCAAGAAAGAATAGATGAAAGAAGGCATGAATAGAGAAATACCTGTGCTGAGACCGGAAGAAGCAGACTCTGCACCGGAAGAGCTCACTGTCCAGACCGTGATCGCCGCACATGCAACAGATTGCCTGCGGCGGCGGCGAAAAAGATGATGCCAGCTCCGGCGAGCCACCGGCGATTTTGCTACCCATCTCTCTCTCTCTCTCCCTTCCCTCTATATGGAAGGAAGAAAGGAAGAGGAAGAGAAGACGGTACTAAAACTTACATTTAGGAAAATGTGAATATATATAGTGGATTCTTTTATTCATGGATTCCTCGGCGTCTTCGCTGGAGAAAAGAAGTATTACGACAAAATAAGGAAAGCGATATGAAAAATGGTCTGCTAAGGATGGATTGGCTATCTGTAAATTAAGTTTGAGAAAAATTAAAGTTTTAAAATTATTATAATACTGTATTTTTTTTTCTTTTGAAAAATTATATAAATTTTTTTTATAATTATCATATTCTAACAAAGAACCTTTTTTATTATTTTTTTTAAATAGCAAAAAATAAAATTTAATTTAATTTTTTTAATAAAATTAGTCGAATAAAAATGAATTACAGTTTCAACCTTCTATCTCCGGTAGATTTTTTATTAAACAAAAAAGGCAAAACCGACAATTCCACCGCCACAAACCTTTCTCGCATCATATTTTACTTTTTATTTATTATTATTATTTAGAAATATTTATATACATATCATTTTATGATGAATTTTAATTAAAAAAAAATAAGCGATGATAATATTTTTGATATGATTTTAAAAATTAGAATGTTATTTATATAAAATTTAAAATTTAAATATTTGATATATAAATATATAAAAATTATCTGATATATATATAAATTTTTTAATCGTGAAATTTTAGCCCAGGTCAAAACTGACTAAAAGCGATTCGCTCTATTTTTCAATTTATTATATATATATATATATAATGGGTTGGCCCCAACAGAAGTTCAAAGAAAACGAAAGGTAAAGGAAAAATATGAAGGTGATAAGATTTTAATCAATGGTATTCAATATTCATGTATTATAAGAAGGAGTCCAGGGGCAGTTTAGTAATTCAAGATATGTTGACTTGAACGACTGGTAAACGAAATCGCTTCTGCTCATCTCGAACTATTATTATTATTTATTATTATTATTTTTTCTCTTCTCGGAAAACGTACATAAAATATATAGAGTAGAATTCGGGCTCTCTCTGATTAAATTGATAATTAATGCTATTTAAATAATAATAATTTACATACCTAGCATTTAATTCTTATATATTTATATATCTAATATATTATTTTTCTTATATATAAAAAAAATAAATTAATTTAAAAAATTAGTGATGATAATATTTTTGCTATAATATTAAATATTTAAATATTATTTATATAAATAGTAAAATTTAATTCACATACAAAAATATATAAGGCTTAGTGTGTTAAGTGAATGCCCATTTTTTAAATTATACCGCAGAAGTAGTACAACTTTATAATTGTTTGCGTTTATTTAATTTACAGAACTTATTACATGATGTGAAATATGACACAGCCTTTCAACAACTCGATAAGATATAATAACTATCTGCTAATCACTCACTGAGGCTGAAACCAAATATTACACAGCTATCTACTCACTCTCTTAGCTCAATTGGTCATATCTCCCAGATTAATATTCCAAGTATCTTAGATAGAAATCAAATAAAACTATTATGAGTGATAATGTGGTAGGCGTGAGATTAATCATAACTCATAAGATGGGTGAGATGTTGAATGGATACCCATTCCAAAAAAAAAAATATTACACAGCTATCCATTACATATCCCTCAGTTTATTTAAAAAGTATAGTTTTATAAAATCATTAATATTAGGAGTATAAGTGAGTCAAACAAGCTCGTGAACTCAAACTCGGCTCATTGACGAGCTCGCAAACTAAACCTATCAAGCCACGAGCTCGAACTCGAGCACATAAACAAGCTCAAAAAATTTTCGAGCTCGAGTTAGAGCTCTGATAGCTTATCAACTCATTTATATATAATGGCAATTATCATATTATCACATTATCAATTCAATAGTTTATCAAACTTTTTAAATGAGCTTGAACTTATCTTTCTTTAAATTGAGGCGAGCTCAAACCTAGTAATTAAGCTCAAATTGAACTCAACTCAACAAAAATTAAATAAGCTTAACTCAATTAAATCAAAATTCGACTCGTTTATACCCCTAATTAATATAATCATTCATCCTCTTGCATTTCTAAATGAATGGTTGGGGTTAAATTTATTAAAATAAGATTGACTTATTGATAAAAAAAAAAAAGCATTCCTTTACAAACTTCTAAAGTTAAATGTTTGGCATCGTTAGGGATTAAAATCCTTCTTGAGTGAAAAAAACAAAGAATTACATCCAATTATGAAAAAATAAAATTTATGATAAATAATTAAAAGATAATGCTAAAAACTTAAAAACGATAGATTTTTATTCTAAAAGCATAAAAACACTACATCTAACCCCTTAAATGCCAAATTACTTTTATAAAGCCATCTAATACCATTTTTCATTTGCACTAAATGTAATTTAAATTTGTGTACCAACTAATTTAGTTGATAAGAATCTTAAAGAAGAAAATTTAGATACATATCACACAATTCTTCTTCAATTTTTACATATATACCAATATCATATCAAAAATATCATCATCACTCACTTCTTAAAAATAAAATACACTTCTTAAACATAATAAAAAATTAAAATAAAAAAATAAAATCCGATTACAGATTCATCACAACACTATGGTTCAGTTTACACGCATTATTTACATTAAATCTCAAGTGAGTCCCGAAAAGGTCAATAGATATCAACAAAAAAAGCATTTAAAATTAGTTTGCTTGCCCAATATTCTACTGCTTTCAGCTCACGTTTTTTTTTTTTTTTCCTGCTTATTACATAAAATTACAATTGACCTCAACTGCAGTTAGAAAAGTCAATACAAATCAGTACATAAGCAGCACAGTTGAATCCTCCACAAAACAGAACAACTCAACCATTAAAATATTTTATATAGTAACTTCACATCTCTGGCTCCAAATCCCAAACCTGGTTTTCAAAAATGAGAAAGATAGTAGTTCGCATAAATAACTAATAAATTATTTTAATGGTGAAATTCAGGAATATGTTTCCGATGAATAAACAAAAAAAAAAAAAACATTATATCAAATGCTCCACCAAAAAGAACTATTAAGTGAAAAGCATTAAACAAGTGAAACTATAAATTTATAAAAAATAAAAAAAACCAAAAGAGCAACTAAATAAGAAAAAAAGAAATTGTCTCCTATGATTTGTATCCAAAACTCTTAACAAAATCAAACAAACCAATGATTAAAATTCCATCATATTCACTATTCAGAAATATTAATGGACTGAAGTCATAACCTTAGATTGGGTAAGAAAGGGGATAAAAATAGCGAGTAGTATTAGTAAAGTATTTTCATCCTATTCGATTAAATAAAGGTCATTTTAAAAAATAAAAGTAGGTATTGAAAAGTATACCATTAGAGCTGGAATGTATCCGGAGACCATACAAGTTGCAAAAAACCACAATAGAGGGCTTGAATGCCAATTTTTCACCATCACCATGAGATTGATCTTTGTCGTGGTCATCAGGACCTTCTGACTACTAGCCACTTGATATTTTCATACTGAAGGATTTGTTGTCGCTGCTCACCGAATGTTAAACCATTGGATCTTAAGCTTTATTCAAACTGAGCATGATACTTTCCAACACTTCTGTCAGCTTATGATAAAGATCAGTTGGTTTGAAGTCTTGCTTCACCAACTTTTGATTCTTCTTTAAAAGTTTTTATTTTCAAGTACTTAGAAGGAAATAGTCTTCTCATTTCTTTGTCGTTCTTTTGGAATAAGCTACATAAGTTTATCCCAAAAAGACTTCTTTGTAACTCGATCATAATTATTTCTTTTGACCCACCTCAACAATTCAAAATTATCGATAGTAGGTATGTTTGTTTTCACCTGTGGTTCATATTTTTGCTCAGACTGTATAGGTATGCCCGCAGCTCTACATCAAGCGTTCTATTTTTGTCTAGCCTTAAGAGCTACTTTAGTGCTCGAGAAAGATGCTTTATAATCATATCTTCCAGAAGCATAAGCTATGTCCTGTGGAAAATTGATTCCTTCAATGGATAACAAAGTGGATCCACAATGAAAGATTTTAACTTGAGCTTACAAGCCCTCTCCTCCTTAGTAGGTGTGGGGTTGCCATTGATAGCCTGTTAAAGATAGAGCTCCTTTTAGGAGCAAATGTCCTTTAGACCTTGGGGAAAGCTTAAGCATTTTGTTGCCTAGGCTCGTTGGGGATTATTAGATTTGACCTTCTCTCTTTACATGGCAACTTTTTGAGTATTCTCTGCACTATAGTGTTTTCAATGATGGTTCTCTTGGCTGACACATCATTATAGGTTCGACATGCATAAAATGCATGACTTCAAAAATCGTTCTAAACCAAAGGGT
Organism: Cymbidium sinense; assembly: GCA_021442155.1. Lineage (NCBI taxonomy): Eukaryota > Viridiplantae > Streptophyta > Magnoliopsida > Asparagales > Orchidaceae > Cymbidium > Cymbidium sinense. The sequence continues at coordinate 70,996,965 of CM038220.1, read as the reverse complement.
AGCTACAACGAAACCAACATCAATCATAGCCTAAGAGAATCTAATAGTGAATCCCTCAGCTTTATTGTCATCGTATTCTTCATGCTATCCATTTAATCTTCACACCTAAAAAAATTCAAAAGTTGGGTTTATTTGATTTGATTTTAAGAACCCGAACTTTTGAAATAAAAATAGTTCGATATATTAGTGAGCATTCTTCAGATAAATAGAATCATATAGTTGTTTAATCTGCTATAGACATCACATTCGTTTAATTATTTACCTAGAGGGTATGGTCATTTTAATTTCCCAATCAAACATGGAGAGAGAAGTATTCCCCATTGGAGTCCCTGGAAACTTGATCATTTAGGAAAAACACTTAAATCTCTATACTCTAGGATGTTAGGAGTTCGTTCTTCATGAAACAGATTGATTTTTATTTAACCATATTTCTCCCATATTATGTTAGGGTTTATTTAGATCTAGGTTCTTCTTCTTATAACATAAACATCCATAGTTAATTACCCCACTTATCGTAGTAAGAGAGCACTCTCGATTAAAGTTGGATGTAGACATTAATCTTTGGAATGAATCGATGTTTAGTGATACTATATGGATGACTACTGAGATAAATGAATGTAGTACTGATCCAGATCCCATGGTTCTATCTCCCTGAGAGTATTGTTATTCCAATCTACCAATATGAGAGGACTATTACACATAATATTTGGGGAACCTAATTAGCAACCATAGATTATCTAATCTCAAAATACCGGGTAGACTAGGGTTATTGTGCAAGTGTTCATTGAGTTATTTAAGCTAAACTTAGTTTATAAGTTTTTAGATCATCTAATCTTATGACTTCCTTTTTAAACAAGATGATTTGATAATTATATGATATAGGTAGAATTTGTCATTATTAATATATTATCTTGACTAGATTGAAATTAGGGTTTGCCTTGCAAACACAGATTGGACTTACATATGTTAGAAAACCTAAGTTAAATGTGAATTTTATTTTTATGAAAATGAGTTGGTCTTATATTCATTTGAATGCCTCGGCTAAATGTGGGTCTACCTTGTAGAAAATGATTATGCTTACATCCATCAGAATGTCAGTTGTTTATAATACAGTCCGCCTTGCAGACAATGATTGGGCATATATTTATTGGAATGCTATTTGTTTAAAGGTTCACCTTGCAGACAATGATTGGGCCTACATTCATTAGATTGTTAGTGGTTTAAAATACGGTCCATCTTGTGGACAATGATTGAGCTTATATCCATTGAAATACCAGTTGTTTAAAGTATGATCCATCCTGTGAACAATAATTGGGCTTATATCCATTAAAATATTAATTGTTTAAAGCATGATCCGTCTTGTAGATAATGATTAGGCTTACATCTATTAGAATGCCAGTTGTTTAAAGTGGAATTCATTTACGAATATAAATTGGATTTACATCCCTTGAAATGCAGAGATGTGAGTAGTATTTATACAGACCGGACTTAAATTTTTTAAAAGGCTTTTGTTGAATATGGAGTTTCCTTTTATAAAGACATATTGGGGTTAAGTTATATCCATTGAAAGGCTAATATTAGTTTCGTAATCTTTTTAGAATCGAAACAACCTAAGATTGCTAGGTTATATGATTTTTTCTAAAGAATAATTGGATTGCATCGACAAATTCTATTCGATCAATTAAATAATTGATAATTATTGAACTTCAAAAAATTAATCACATAAATGAATTAATTTTGAATTCATTAATGAGTTCAAATTCATTTAGAGGACTAATTATTTAGGTTTAAATCTTCAATTTAAATCCCCAATTTATGATCCTGTTATTTTAATGTGAGGAAAACAATTTGATAGTTTTCTAAATTTTATCAAAAATATTTTAAGTATAATTTTTCTCGTGAAATTACGTTAGCATGACTGCTTAGCAGCATTGCATTTTTGTGAAATTTAGTATGATCGATGGAGGGAGGATTTCCTCTCTTGTCAAACTAAAGATCGACAATAGAGATCTTCGCAATTTTTCCAGCCAAACACAATATTGATGTGCATGAGTCTTCGTATTTTAAGCTTGCAAATATAAAATTACTTCGAATTTTTGAAAAGTAGAAACCATAATAGCTAAAATGATATTTAAAATTCTCAAAAAATAGCCCTAATTTCTTCTTTTTTACCATAGGACGAGGATATTTGCGTAGGTATTCGCATGATAGGCTCGATCGAGTCCTATTTCACGTGGTTTGGCCACCCTTCGAGTAATATAATCACGGCCATGTAAGGGCAAAGCACAATTTAGTCACATGCTACTCCTCTCCATTTCCCTCACCTCCCTCGGGTCATGACTTGCTCACTCCATCTCATTATCTCATGCGTGCATGAAAATGTCCTTAATCGGCCAAAATTCTCATTTTAAAGCCGCTCATACACATGCCCTAGAATTGACGACATGGAGTGGTTGAAGTCAATCGTAGTTGAGGATGTGGGTTGTGCGAGTCCGTTTGACACAACATAAGGTGGATAGGTGTGTGAGATCATATCCAAGGGAGTCAAGTAGGTCAAACTAGGTTCTTTTTCACCTAGGAAGGAGCTATTCATGCAAGTATTCACATGATGGGCTCGGTCAAATCCTATTTCACATGATTTGGTCTCCCTTCGAGTAATAAAGTCATGTCTAGGCTAGGGCAAAGCACAATTTAGCCACCCCGCTCTTCCTTTATCCTTCACGTGAAGCTATCGGCTCCAACTCTTCTCTCTTTCCCTTTCTTCTCTCGGCTCATGACTCGCTCACTCCCTTTGGTTATCTCATGCATGTGTGAAAAAACCCGTAATCGGTCAAACTTTTTGTTTTAAAGCCACTCATACACGTGTCATAGAATTGACAACACGGAGTGTTTGAAGTTGGTCAGGGCTAAGGATGTGGGTTGTGCGGGTCCATTTGACTTGCAACATGCAAATTGTGCACGACATGAGGTAGTCGGGTGTGCAAAATCATGTCCAAGGGGGGCATGTAGGTCAAATGAGGTTCGTCCTCTCTCTCTCTCTCTCTCTCTCTCTCTTTCAGATGCAAACACACTTGTTAGAAAATGGACGATAAGAGAGATCACAATTGGACCAAATATATTAGTGGCTAACCCATTTTCAACCCAAAAACTAAAGCTTATGATTGAGGACCAATCACTTGATATTTCTATACCCGCATATTTTTCAACTACTGGATATGACACTAAAGCTACTCTTGTATGCCTTAACATTTCAAGGCTTTCGCAAATCTTCCATCATGCCACTCTACATCACAGTTTCATAATATACTATTGGCAGTTGTGGATTTGCAATGTATTTGAACTATTCTGATAACTAATATCTATGCATTTATCCCTGATATACTGGTCAAAATTACCATGAAAAAGAAATGAAAGACAGCTACATTCACAATTCCGATTTGTGAACTGGAGAATGATAATGTGATACAACATCCATCCATGGATAGAACCATGTATTTAATAATAGAATGTCAACTACATCGCATCAACATTAAAGTTCGTAATTAAAAATAATAGTAAGGAAATGCAACACACCTTTAGAAAAAAATGGAAGCTGATAAGACGTATGAACACAAAAATCAGCTCTGAGCACATTCGAATGGATGTAAAGTTCCTTCGCCAAACTCATGCATCCTAAATCTCTCAAGGAACTCAAAAGGCCTGTATGAAAAAAAAAAAGATTAAACAAACAATTGGTAAATGATACCATTAGCAGCATTTCTGTCAATAAACATACACAGGTACCAGATAATATATATATATATATATATATATATATATATATATATATATATATATATATATATATATATATATATATATATATATATATATATATATATAATCAGAGTAGGGAAAAAAGAGAATAGTGAATACTTACTGACAGAAAAATGATAGTTTTCTGTAAATTAACTAACATAAGTATACAACTAGCCTTCACAAATCTAAACAAAGTTCGCACATGTTGTATGACTATGATGCACGAATACTTCTAAGAAATGAGATATGCAGTATCCGATACATATCGGACATGAACACGAGTCTTGGCACACCTTCGACAAATGTCGGACATGGCAGAGGCGTGTCCAATTAAAAAATATTAAAGGTGGATTTACATACATACCACACAATTCTTATATATTTACATATCTAATATTTAAACTTCAATTTTTATATATATAACACCTCAATCTTCAATATCACATCAAAAATATCATCATCACTCACTTTTTATAAATGAAATGCACATTTTTAAGCATATGAAAGTATTAGATAAGTAAACATCTAACTTTAGGTGTTAGATATATAAATGCATAAGAATTGTGTAGTATGTATGTAAACCTTCCAATATTAAAACTTAAAAAGGACATGCATGTCCTAAATGATTGAATTAATATTATAAAGAAAATATTTTAAAATATAATTTAATATGTTTTAAATTGTTGTAGAGAGTTTTGGAATTTAGAGAATGAGATTTAGGTGAGAAATAAGAGGTAATAAGATAAATTTATTATAAACAAATAAAATTATAGAAACTTATAATTAAATTTATAATTTTAGAATTGATAACAAATTTTGTTCATTAAAATTATTAAAGTACAAAAAATTAAAATGGCATTTACATACATAGCACATAATTCTTATATATTTATATATCAAACACCCAAACTTTTATATTTACATAAATAACACTTAAATATCTAATATTACATCGAAAATACCACCATCAATAATTTTTTAATGTGAAATGCACATTTTAATGCATATAAAATGTGTTATAATTATAAATATCGAATTTTAGGTGCTAGATATGTAAATGCATAAAAATTGTGTACTATCTATGTAAATTTCCCTAATATATGTGTGTGTATAGTAATTAATTAATTTAACTTTTATGATTATATGACTGATCTTTTATAATTTTTAATATTTTACTTATTTAATTTATATATATTATTTTTAATTATTATTAAAATAGTGTCCGATATGTATCCGTGTTCAATATTTTTAATAACAGAAATGTCTCGTGTTTGTGTCCGCATCCGTGCATCATAGCTGTATGATAAAGATAAAAAAGCTAACAATTTATCTCAAAAATCAGGCTGGAAATGACCAGTGTGAAGAAATTTATACCAGGCTATTCCACAATGGACCAAAATTCCAAACTACAGAACTGCAAGAGCCAGTAAGGATCCCATTATTACTAGCTATGAGAAAATTAGAGTGCAGACTACTCAAAAGATATATGCAAGTAAACTACACCCTCTACAAAATTTCCAATTTTACAACAAATGATTGCATCATATTTAAATGCACATATCATAGAAAAATGTTTTCCTACTGATTAGCAGATGTAATTGTACAAAGTATATAATTAGCATAATGAAAATATCATCATGCCATGCAAAATATGAAAAATTATGTCTTACGCATCAATAAATAAAAATCTAGTCCGTTCAGAAATGTTAGCAAGTATATTGGCATACGAGTGATATGATATCGTACAAAGAAGCCTGACGATTATGCAACAACTTGTGCTGATTGCTTTCCATGATGCTAAGAATATCAGCTGACTCAGGTCCAGCTACACCTCCCGCAACCATTGAGGGAACTTGTGCATGAGGGCTCCACATCTGTATAGAATGTCTAATCAAACACTAGATTTTATAGTACATGATTGAACATAATTGGTGAGTCTTTCAATAATATTTACCTTGATTGTATTATCGATTCCGCTAGTTGCAATGGCACAATGAAATGGATGGCACTGGACACAGTTGACAACTAGAGAAAAAAACATTTTAATACAAAAAAGAACAAAAAAAACTACATTGATGAAGGATAGGGAGTGCTCCGCACCAGCTTCATCTCCAAGAAGCACTTTAACCAGTCTTCCTGTTCTTTTCTCCCAAATAAACAATCTCCCATCATCACTGCCACTTGCCACAAACTCACCTAATAATAGTAGATGTAATACAACAGAAATATGAGGAAAATAGTCAAGGAATCATATATACATTTGAACCATTTTCAATACATAAAGATTTTATACACAACAACAAAATGAGGTTATCGTTACTGACCAGTTTATTATGAAAACAATATAATTATTCTGTATATACAATCCTAGATTTAGATAGGAACAAAAAAAAAATTATCAAACTTAACAAAGAGCTGACTAGGCGTCAATCATAGGGGAAAACTATTGGTAAGAAAGAAGATACCAAAAACTCATACTGAAGAATGTTTTGAAAATAAAATTTGTTGGTCATATTGTAAGTATGAAAGCATGAAGGCGTCAAAAACAATCATTTAACTTAATAAGTTATGGTAGTTAAGGAATACTTAACTGGTTGTGTACTTGGCTACATACACAAATAAACAAAAGAAAATCATGTGCAAAGGGAAAAACTTCTCAGGGCATACATCTCAGTATTTTATGTAGATCACTGACCATTTTGTAAGTTCATCAAGGTTATATGACTATTGATCATCATAGTCTTCTCCATATTGACATTTGTCACATGCCCATATAGCTTTTGTGCATAATTTAATTATGTTTTAGCTATGTAATAAGCACAAAATATTTCTCGCTTCATTAGTTTAAAATACTTTAGCAAGTTTTGATGACCCTACCCTCTATATAGTGTCTTAGGGTTATATTAAAGATGTTAGATGAATATAAAAAAATTAAGGCTTTTCTTACCATCTCTCCTTTTCTATCTTCTTATATCTCTCACCTATTCATCTCTTCATTAGTTATCGATATGCAATAATATATTAATTGGGCTTCAAGCAAATCGCCCATTTTCTTTGGTTGTGTCACATCCCTCCATGGTGATTGCAAGCATCACTCAGTAGCACCGATAATTCCAACTGAGATCTAAATTGTGAGCTCTACTCGTCATGATCCATCACATATCTATTGCGCCTACATCAAATATTGCAAGCTTCCAAATCACGCATACATGGTGTCAATCATATCATGTATATTCTCATTCTAGATATTGTAATCCTAATAAATTTTATCATGACAATCTTCTATATTATCATGATCAACAAATGAACTCATGATCCTTTTCTTTTAAAATTTGCAAGCTACATTACTATATTTAAAAGCAAACAAAAATATAAAATTAGGTGTCAACAATATAGCCCCTATCTACCATAATTAGGGGGAAAAAAAAGAAAAACAAGCAACGTCTGAACAAAATTACACATCAGAGCTAATTGAGCATAAAAGTTGGTTGCCCGATTGTGATTCATGCGTACAAAATAAATTAACTTGATTGAACTATGACAAAAAATTAAAGTTTGAACCTACTATAAGCCTACTTTGCTAAGTACTCTCATTTAGGCTCAGATGAAAAAAGTTAATGGCATTTGAACTGTCACTTTCAATGATGATACCTCTAAGCTATAGCATATATGGCTTAATAATGCCCTTGAACGGTGCAGATGACTTCAAGTTCAACCTGTGCACTATCCTAATGCTAAAATTGTTAGACATCTACAACCACAAACTCATGCTCATCACGAACCACTACTCCACATTAGCTTTAAGCAAACTAGGAGGGGTTACACCAGGAGTTGTGGTGAGGCTAACCATGAGTTTGATTAGTGTCCTAGTACTCCTGAAGAGAATAAGCATGTGTCCAAGTAAGAGATCCCAAAATGCAGGCAGTTATCATCGTGGGGGTCCCATAAGCACTGTGATGTTTATTGGCAATCCTTGCTCTCCAATTTTGATAAATAGCACAACAATAGATGCAGGCCATCATAATCTCAAGGCCTTTGACTTTTGGTGAAATTTGTAGAGAGCTCAAACATGCCATGAAATCTTAGGAGCACAAAACCTTAAGTGTTAAGGGTCCTAGTAATGGAGGCCAGTTTAATGCATAAGGTTGAATGTGAGTGATGCCTTTAACTGTAGCATATCCCCACAAGAAAAATGCAGATACGTAGAGCCCCCAATGATGGAGCCACAAGTTGGTAGGAAGAGCATCTTTCATTAGCATCCACCAAAACTCTCTATCTCTCTCTATCTCTAGCACATCCCCACGAGAAAAATGCAGATACACAGAGCCATCAATGGTGGAGCTAAAGCTTGGTGGGAAGAGCAACCTTCATTAACCTCCACCAAAAAAAGCCTCTCTCTCGAGTGAAGGTGGAGCTTGTGGAGTCATTTGAACTGCTTAGTCATAGGGGAGAAACACCCCTCATAAGAAAGAGTGGTGACTATTTTACCTTTAAGCTGGTGGGATAATTTAGCCTGGTAACACTATAAGTAGTTGTGGATGCGAATAGTAAACCATGAGCGCCTCACCAAAAATGCTACTTTAGTAGCTCAATATTCTATTTAGATCCATTAAGCAGGTCCACCACCTGCAGCTCCAAGTGCTCAACATTAATGAATATCAACCAGAAGTCCAACGGCAAATCCAAAATCCAAGCTTGATGAAGAACATTGATGCTAGAGCTATCAACCACCTTCCTCCTAATAATTTTCTTCACGCTCACTGCAATATCTGCAATAACTTTCCATGTAGTCAAGTCACCTCTGTGAACCTCCCCACTCCAAAGCCAATGCTGATATTTCCCCCTCAAACATCAACAAAGAAGGGAATGGCTTTAGAGATAATCCCAAGTCTCGCCTGTAGAGGACCCTCCACTTGGATGAAGTGTGAAACCCAAGGCCTCTTGCACAAAATAGCTGGCAAAGAGCATCCCAAGCTATATAGTGGATCCCAAAATTTCCTGAACTCTTGCCCCATAAAAAATAGCAGCCCATTTTTACACCCCTAAGAGGACCCAATGGACTTCAATATGTGTAACAAGATAAGTTGGTAGAGCGAGAAAGAAGGCATTTATAAGTGTGACCTGGCTCGATAGGGAAAGATGCTTATTCACCATGCATTTATCTTACTTTGGCCCTTTGGACCAAATATGCAACTCCTAAATAACTTTCGCATAACCTGATGCAAATATACTCAAAATCCTCCACTTTGTAGAAGCCCAGATACCTAATAATCTGATACTTCTTTCATATGCAAGTGGTTTTATTGAAAATAACAAATGACGTTCATGCATTAATCCCTTACCCCTTCCAGGAACAATAATCCTTAAGAATGGCTAATAGTGTTTTGGCCGCTGACAAGGAAGCTTCTGAGGTAAGGAGAATGCCATCTACATAAATAAGATGTAAGACACGAGCTTCTCTATTAAAAAAAAAGAGATCCCTAAGTTGTGGACTCTCTAACCCAAAGCTATTCAAAGCAACTCTAAACAGATGATAAACATATAAGTAGAAAGTGGACAATCTTGACGAAATTAACACTCAACTTCAATCCATTCAAACCACTAGCCATTTATCAAGAGCATGGAATCCCAGGATGAGAACCATATGGTTCAAGGATTTCTAGATCATGTGGTCATAAGCTTGCACCATATCAATTTTGAGCGCCATAAAACCTGAAATGGAAGTACTTGAACTTGTTGATGAGTTCCTGAGCAGGCAAACAATGGTTGGTTGGAGATAGAATGCTGCAACATGAAGGCACCATGGTCTTAGAAATGAGATGAGGAAGCAATCCCTGAAGCTTGTTAAAAATAGTATGCCACTCGACCTCCCTTCGCATCTTTTCTCCCTCTATCTCCTTCTCTCGGTTCAACTGAGTGCTCCACCAGCCCCTTTCTGGCCCTCAATCACTCCTTAAATAGCAAAATATGATGGTTGGTGCTCGATTGGGGTCATGTAATATATTTCATGTTGTGATCCGTACAAGACCATTATCCACCTTATCCATCTATGTTGTATTATTTTTTCTTACTCGATTGTTACAAGGATAAAATGAGAACTTAAACAAGAAAAATGTTTCACTGATAAAAGACTTGATAGCTCACCTACAAGCATGAACATAAATTTCTCGCTACATTAAAAATAATCAAAACTCTACAAACCAAATATTGCATTGTGGATTGAGCGCAAATAAACTAGCTAACAATGATTTTAGCGTAACAAGAGTTTAAAATGGACAAATAATCGCAATTGAATTTGCAAAAAATATATGAAAATCATTTTAGAAATGCACACATTTTAATGAAGTTGTACATACCGGCTAATACATGAATAGTTAAATTCAAAAAAATTTAAATCATGCAATGCCTCGAAGATTGTGTAAATTTATTGTCCAAGCACTTAAATTTCTGTAAGTATTGTGAAAAGTGTGGCTGCCATCGAGAAGCATGTAGTCACTCTAAAAAGTGCATTCTCATTAAGACACTATTTAACTTACACTGGTAAGATCTAGGTAGTTATATGCAAAGGCAATTTCAAAATCATGGAATCTTGATCATGTTCATCATCATTCTCCCCAATATCTAATTTTAAGTTAAGCATTTAGAACTTCCCAATTCTAAAACCAAAATATTTGCAACTATACATTAAACCCTATGGGAAACTAGAAACCAAATCTTGAAGTCCTTGAAAAATGAAGATGAAATCTTTGGATAGTGTCCTATCTAAAAATTAATCTTCCTTTTAAAAATTTAACCAAAAACAACTAAATACTCTCAGGAGAGACAAACACTGGCTTTAAAAGCGTACACTAATTAGCACAAATTATTGAATGATTGGACACATAACAATTATATTTTCATTTATAGCAGAAATTGAGACAAATTATTTATTAGTATGTCCTCACCCATTCCATTATTAGATCATGCCCTGATCAGGTGTTTATTACACTATGATTATTAATACTAACCTAAATTTAAATGATCAACATTACGCATTCTCCTCTTTTACTTGTACTTTGAACTCTTTATTAGATTTATTTGTCCCAGTGAGCTCTATAGCTCATAAGATGGTGATTTAAATTTAGCTATCATCTTAATGTTCTATGTATAATTTTGGGTGTATCTTAAAAGAGAAATTTTTATGATATATACTAAAGACATTTGGTACATATTAATTATCTATGATATTGACCAAAAGCTCCGTAATCAATTTTGATGAATTTAATTGTGTACACTTATGTATGAATAGTTACATTGGATTTATTAAATGAGCATAAAAATAATTTTGTATTTTATGACAATATGACAAACATATTTCTACTAGCTAAATGTTGATTAATAAAAGTGAATATGAGTGCTCATGAAAAATGTGTATACTGATTCGCCAACCTCTATCACATCTATTGCTTGACCGGTAAGGATAAGGCTCGTCAAGAATTGCACTCAAAGATGGACTTAAAACCTAAAAGTTCATAGCCCAAAGTTTGACAGATTTTGCCCAGCAGGAAAGACAACTCACTTATATGTTTGTTTTAAACTCATATGATGATTACCTGCTAAAAGATAGTTAACAGTGATTTCTTGCTTGTTGAAGAATGGAATTAGATGAATTAATGTAAGTATAGTAGTTGGATTCAATTTCACACTATTGATGTGATAGATGGATTGCAATGGGGGTTGAGCCTTGTATCCCAAATAATTAAGGAAGACTCATAGGTTGGGATGCATTACCATGCCACATAGATTGGGCAACCTAATATAATTGTTCTATTTTTTAAGTGAAGATTATAATACTATGAGCCCTATCAACTTTGCTCATTTGTGTTTATAAAGGATCTAGTTCAAAAGTCAAATTTCATATTTAATTGTTTTGACATTTTTTCCATATTTTATAAATTGCAAAAAATTTCAAAGTGCTATTTTTTTAGTAAAGAAATTAGAGTCATATGCCTAAAAATGAGTAAAAAAGTTGGAGAATTATTAAATTTTTCTTGATTTTCTCAATTTTTTCATAGTTCTAAAAAATTTTATTTTTTTCTTTTGTATTTCCATGTTAAAAAAATTATTTCAAAATATTAAGAGCATTATTTTGCCTCTTGATTTGTTCGCTCGCATTTGCATGCAACATGATGAGATGTCTTATTTAGAGAATAGTTTGCATGCTTTTTGAAGTCACATACACGCACATCACAAGAATTAAGTTTGACTTCCCTTTGAAATGAGAATTACATTTTGAACCTACACATTTCAATTTTTAAGTTTTCAATGCTAGTGTCATTAATATTAAAATTCACGTGAGATTTTACATTTTAGCAACTTTGCATCCTGTTCGAAGCACTACAAATGTTTTTCAATATAATTAGATTTAAGTCAAATTTCTCTTAGAAAGCGCATGCATTCTTGTGTTCATACACATTTTAGCCTGTGCATGTCTTTCATGCACATGTACAAGTTTCATAGCAATTCATTTGCTTTTCAAAGTGACACGCATGTTCACACATTAGCAACTTGAAAGCTCTTACATTATGTTGATAAAATAGTTTTCATTCGCATGCAAGTGTTTGGAAACAATTTTTTTTTTTAAATAATATTATTTCATTTGCATTTTACTCATGCCCATATTAAGAAAGTTCATGATGAAAACTTAGTGCCTATAAGCAGGAGCATTATGCACATCATTTAGTGTTCAAATGAGTTCATAGGGTGGGTGAACATTCATGTTTGTATTCTTTGGTGAGTCACCAAAATCTTGAAAATCCATTTTGTCTAATATTTTGGCCTTCTATTTTAATTTTGTGCCTCTTATTCATTACTTTAACTTTCGATTACATTATTTTTTCACTCAACTACCTTATTTTCACCCTTGAAAATATCGATTAAAATCAAGCAATGCATCAGCATCAATCCTATGAGGTAAGGAAGATAAGAATTGGAAAACAAAACTAAACATTCAACTGGAAAGAGAGACTAAAGGTTCAACAATTCACCAAGAGTTTAATAAATATTAAATTAATTTAATATAATTTAGAAAATATAATAATTATGCAATAATGATATTTTTACCAATTCAATATAGAATATTTGAATTTAGGATTCTACACACTTGAATATTTTGAAATTTGAAGGCTATTCTAAATCAAAAAATTTTGAAATAATATTTTAATTATTTTTTATTTTTAATCTAAATATTTTATTTCTAGCCATCCGATCCAGATTTTAAAAAGTCAAAAATTGATCAATATTAGAATCAAGTAATTGAAAAATCAGACTATTTCACCAACAAAACACCAACTCTAATCGGTTCGATCTAGAGGTAATTTTAAAACTAGATCAAACCGAACAAAGAACTAACTCAAAATATAAGTGTATAGCAGATCAAACCGACAGATCCAGTTCAATTTTTGAGCTCATAAATGAAGGTAGGTCATTCCACCAATAAAAAGTGGAAGGTCATGACAATAAAGTGTTTTAGGTGCAGTGCACAATGCATCACAAACAAAAAATTCTATCCCGCCACACCAATAAAGAATTTAGTGGAAGGTGAAAGTGTGATTTATGTTAATTCAAGAACAAAGGTTTTAAAGAAGCTAGAAAATACTTTTTTAACTACCTTGTAGAGGGGTTTAGAAGGTGTCAGTGAAGAGAGGTTGAACTATAGTTGAGAGTTTGGGTGCAATTGTTGTTGGAAAGGAAGGCCACATGTATGGGAAAAAAATGGTGATGATGATGTGTGTTTTAAAAAATTTTATATTTTTAATTTTTTGGGGTTCAAATGAATAGTGAAAAGGAACCTGAGATGGTTGTTAATGCCCAATCACCCCATCATTATATATACATGTGCAAACTCATTAAAATTTTTTATCACTTGCATGTGTAAATTGTTACCTTGTTTCATAAATCAAGGAGCCTGGGAGGGCCTTCTTGGATCATTTCAACATTCCAGACACATCAAGGCAATTTATTTAGCGAAATAAGTGATGAATTTAGAGCATTCTAAGCCAATTTCTTATGAAGCTGCATTCAATTGACTCAACTTACGAATCATATATGTTGGTCAACAATCCCCAAAACCTTACACATAGCATGCACATACAATATTGTAAATATGGTAACATCATGTATTCAATTCAGCTTCGATTCTCAAAGGACAACTCTAATTGGACAAATAAGGCAAGAAAAGAGCTAAACAAAACCATTTTCATGTTTTTATAGCCCCATTTTACTAATGGCTGCATTTTTTTTTACTTTCTATTTTTTAACTTCATTGAATGCAACAAGGATGAGGATAACTTTATATGTAAAATGTATTTTAACTTTTATTATTTATTTAAATTATTAAAATTATGATCAATTCAATGAAACATTTTTCTATGACACTTATGTTCATTTTTTGAACTTAAGGATTCAATAGTCATAATTAAGACAATCAAGCCACCATCTTTAATCATTCGCACTTGCCTTGACCCAGTGGCACCATGCGGCCACTTGTCCTAAGATCTATCACAAGTGCATTGGTGTGCTTACTTTATCTTGCATCTCATCTGTTTGGACCACACACAAGCACTTTGCCTTCAGATCGTTAATGTGAGCTTGTCTGCTACATACGAACCTGTTGTTGTCTAAGACACTCCACAACCATTCCAAGGTTGCATCCGACTTCCTTCGCATGTTATTGCCTCCATACCTATGTCAAGCATTGTTGCTCTTTTTCCCATAGTCTCTCCCTTGCTCATGTGTTATCACTGAATCATTAATGTCTCGCCTCCACCTTCCATTACAGAACTCATATTCCACCTCATTACTTAAGGTGCCTACAAGGCTACAACCACTTCGTTGATGCTTCCCTATGCTAACAATGTGGATTCACGAATCTTCCATCATTATCAATGCATCTCTGACATACATCTCTTGATTGCCTAAAGATTATTGATGTCCATGTGCTCCTACCAAGAATGTTTTCAATTATGGTTCATTGCCTCCCATATTAGCTCGTCCATGCACTTTTTCTTATGTTGTTAGGGGTAAAAATCCACAAAGATAATCGACTTTTTTTCTAGTCTTTATTCTTTAGTATGGCTTGGATTGTACCCATAAAGTTGCATGCTATATTTTATGGTAAAACTGCACTTAATTTTTTATGGAAAAAATTTCTTCTACAATCCAATGGCCCATATTTCCAACTCTTTAGTTGAAAATTTTGCATTTTGCCATCCAAGCTTGGAGATAATTTGCTCCGTCATGTCTAATCTTCATTTGATAGGTGACTTTACTATTGGACTGATGATTTGTCATCTTATTGTCAACCATGCAAAATCTTTTATCACAATTATGCTAATTGCTTTAAGGCTTCCCCAAAATTGAGAAAATATCTTCTAGAGATCCTAGTATTAGAATTGCTCACTTGAACATAATTAAAGCTCAAAAAATATTTGTGTAGCTAGTTCTTACGATCAATTAGGGCCTTCCAACTTGCAAGAAGATGTTCCCTTCATTTTAATCGCTATAAGATGTACTCAAGCTATTGATACTCCATAAATTTCATCTCTTGGGTCAGTACCTTCCAGTGTTGCCATAGGTTTGTTAGTGGGTGGGATCCCACTCAAGCAAATCACGTTTCAAAAGATGCATATATGTTGGGCCTCTAAAAACTTAAATAGACATGAATAAAATAACAATATGTTAATCTGTTAAGATATCAACAACTTTTCCTATCTCTATGTTCCTTCTGATGTTATCACTGTACTCTCCAATGCTACAAATAAATATTCTAATTTATAGATTATTGATGATTCCTACTTAGTTCATTCTCAAGAATCAATCAAAAATTTAACAATGTAGTAGATAAAAGGTTTCAACTTAAATTTTATCGGGAAGAGACAAATTAAAAAAAAAAAAAAAAAACTTTTTCACTTGGCCAAATTTAACAAGTTCTAAGCTACATGTAGTAAGGTTAAAAAGCACGCATTTGAATATTAAGGTATTTTTCATCTATGAGATGAGATGTAAACCTCAAAATATTTTGAGGCATAAGCCACAAAATCAATAAATTATGTAAAATAAGACCTATTATACTAGCATTTATGTATGATGTTAAAAGTACTATACTAACATTAACAACAAAATATTAAAGAATGTAATAAATCAAAATAAATTCAACATCATAAGTTTCTTTCTCCTACTCACAAATTAACATAAGAATATAATATGTAAATGTCCACAAAATAAGAAAAATTTGTCTAATGTTAACAACAAGGAGAGAAAAAATGGAGGAAGAGATGTTGTGGTCCTTCCGGAGAAAGAAGCCTTCGTAAGGAGGCAACAAAGGCAATGGTGTTGCAGGGAGATGGTCACAACAGCAATGATGAGGAGAAGCAGCTATTACGTCTCATTCAATGATGCGTAAGACCAATCAAATGAAGTTGGGTCATAAAGAAGAATAAATAAATAGAATAGAAGAAATATTGAAGTGAGCATTTAGCTAATATAACTTAATTATACTTATTATTTATTTTTTTAAAAGCAATCACCATTCTAAATATGAGGCACGCACCTTTTCATTTTTAAGGCAAGGCCATCTTAAGCTACGCCTCAAATTAAGGGCCATAAGATGTAAATCTCATGCAAAAAATCCTTAAAAAGTTAAGAACTAAATTGGTCCTCCAACTATTTATAGAGGATCAAAATAATCTCAAACTAAATAGAAGGATCAATTTAGTTCCTTGATTATTTGAAAATATACCAATTTAGTCCTATCATTTGGATTTGGATGAAAATGAGTAGACATATAATGGAGAAAGTGGGACAATATCAAAATTACAAAATAAATTAACATTATAATGGCGTTTAATATAATAAAAAATACATAAAATTTATGCCAAAAAATTTATTTGTTCAAAAATCTGCATAATATTAATCCAATCTCCTTGAATACAATTGTATCTGTAGCACACAAAAAAGAAAAATTAATATAAAAATTAAAATTCTAAAAATGTCTTTGCTTTTAATACCTAAAACTATTAATTTGGATGGTATGACCAAATTGGTCTTTTTTCAATAGTCAAGGGACTAAATTGATCATTGTATTTAGCCTGAGACTATTTTGATCTTACATAAATAATTGAGGGACCAATTTGGCTCTTACCTCAATCCTAAAAGATGATGAGACAAGGCATTCATCTTATTGAGCCATTTAAAATAACAAGATGTAATAACTTTCCTAAATATTTTTGCATTTTAAATTTAGTTGGCATCTGAATGTGGGTTGTTTTTTTCCTCGTGAATGGACATTTATCACTTGGTTATTAGTAATTTTTATATAATGTATTTTTCAAATTGGCGCAATTTCTTTGTGAATG
This sequence comes from Cymbidium sinense, assembly GCA_021442155.1. Lineage (NCBI taxonomy): Eukaryota > Viridiplantae > Streptophyta > Magnoliopsida > Asparagales > Orchidaceae > Cymbidium > Cymbidium sinense. The sequence goes on along the minus strand of CM038220.1, from coordinate 70,979,773 downwards.
CTTGCTCCTAGTATCACTTCAAAGATAGATAAAAAAATTTTGTCATTAAAAAAATTTAAAAATTTAATAACCTAATCCCTAAGAGGATTCAACATCAATAAATTGAAATTTCTTTGTTTTTTTTTCTTTTGAAAGTCTTTTCATGGTGTTGCTCCCATTTCAATTTGGTATGAAAGCAAACTTCATGATATTTTTTTTTACATTCCATTAGTTTAATACAATTTTACCCTTAATTTTAACAATTCACAAAACTCTTTCATCCTCTACTTCTCTTAGTGCTCGTGTCTTCTTCTCCATATATCGCTAGATCTTGCTTTTCCATTCAATTGAGAATAGAAAAAGACTTAATTTTTGTATATTCTCTCTCCTAGCCCACTTTGCTCTCCTCTAATGAATAAACAATCTAAAAACCAAGTACTATAATAAACCCATTCTCCACATTGTCCATCTCTCTCATTCTCTCTCATGCATTGCACCCTCTAGATTCCCTCAACTACTTATAAATCACTCAACAAATCCTTTCAAAATTTTGAATTTAATTTTTAAATTCAAATTTTTTTCAAATCCCAAACAAATTCCTAAAATGCCCTCCACTAAATTAGCTATTCGACCCAAATCCAATTCAAATAGAGCTCCTATTCAATCCAACTAGAAACGAAAAAAAATGTTGTGCATCATTGAAGATAATTGGAGGACATTGCATATCCACTCATCCATTCCACTTTTTTACAATCAAATATGTTGCATAAGAAAACAATAGAGAAAAATAAAAACAAAAGATCAGGAAAAATGAAAAAAAAAAAAAAAAAAAGAAAAAAAAGGAATTCTTCATCCATCTTTTTAGATGTAATCTATCAAGCTATGCTAAATATTCCAAGAAATTTGCTCTACAACTCTAAAGAACTTCTTATCAAGATGGGAGTTTGACCATTCTCGATAATAGGGCATCGATCGTTGCAATTATAAATTGAGCATTTTTTGTTAATTAGCAAGTCTAATGTCAACACTACATTTGTCGGTCCCAAGTCCGGATGTGAAAAATGGAGGGTTGCGATGGGCAGTCGACAGTCAGCGTAAAACTTAACGAAACAATCATGACATGAATCCTTTAAAATATTGTGTTAATGCTAGGCCCCAAGCGATGTCTTATATACCGAATACAAAAGTATGCAGGCGCCAGACGGCCCGGATCTTGTTTAAATAAGGGTTCCCACATTATGAACAGATGTGGGCAAAGAAGTTAGTCCATGAAACTAGAATTAGGTTAGGAACTTGGAATATAGGTACTCTTACAGGTAAATTAATAGAATTAATAGATAATATGGTTCATAGGAAGATAAATATTTTATGTATTCAAGAAACTAAATGAGTTGGAGAGAAGACCAAAAAGATTGATAATTTATGTTTTAAACTTTGGTATTCAGGTAGAAATTGAATTAGAAATGACGTAAGTGTGATTATAGATAAAAGTTTGAACGATAATATTATAAATATTAATAGATTTGGAGATAGAATTATAGCTTTAAAGATTATTATTAATACTAAGATTATCAATGCTATAAATATTTATGTTCCTCAAGTAGGTTTGGATATAAGTTTAAAAGAAAAACTTTGGAATGAATTAGAAGAATTAATACAAAAGATACCTCTTGAACAAAAAATATTTATTAGAAAAGATTTAAAAACATATGGTAAGATTTTAAAAATATTCACATGATGAATGGGACTAATGAAGCTATGACTATATTAGATTGCAAATTTCTACGATTTTTAATAAGCTAATATTTTATTTAAGAAAAGAGATGAGCACATTATTACTTATTAAAACGAATCTAGTAAAACACAAATTAATTATTTTCTGATAAGAAAATTATATCGTTTAGATTGTAAATATCATAAGGTCATTCCGAGTGAAAATTTAAGTACCCAACATAGACTATTAGTTTAGATTTAAAGATGAAAGATTATAAGATGAAAAATAAATCAAGTTATTATCCTAAGATTAGATGGGGGCACTTAAAGAATACTAATAAAAATTATTTTAAGAGAAACCTACAAGAGCTTAAAATTTGAGATATTCATAAGAAATCTAATATTATGTGGGAAAAAGTAACAAATGAAATTAAGCAAGTTGCAAAAAATGTGCTTGAAAAATCAAAGGAAAAGCTTCTTTTAATAAAAATAATTGGTGGTGAATAAGTCATTAAAAAGAGTGTGCGATTCAGATATCTAGGCTCTATTGTTCAAAATGATGGTGAAATAAATGGAGATGTTATTAGTAGAATTCAAGTTGGATGGTTGAAGTGGAGGAATGCATTTGACCTGTTGTGTGATAAAAAAATACCGCTTAGACTTAAGAAAATATTTTATAAGATAGTGGTAAGACCTGTGATTTATGGTGCAAAATGTTGGCCAGTAAAAGAGAAGCATAAAATTAAGTGTTGAGGAGATGAAGATGCTCAGGTGGAGGAGTGGCTTTACTCTTAAAGATAAAATGCAAAATTAATATGTTCAGGAAAAAGTTGGAGTTACTCTAGTGACAAATAAGATTAGAGAGAGCCGCCTTATATGGTTTGGGCACATAAAGCGTCGGTCGTCCGATGACCAGATTAGGAGAGTAGATGTATTAAATTTGCCTTATGTTATAAAAGGTAGAGATAGACCTAAAAAGGCTTGGTTATGATATATAAAAAATGACCTTAGTTTATTAGAATTAAATGGGAATTTGACACATAATAGGATACAATGGAGAAGAAGGATTCATGTAGCCAACCCCACATAATGGGATGAAGGCTTGTTGTTGTTGTTGTTGTTGTTGTTGTAGCAGCAAGTCTAATGTCATCAATAGATAATTGCAATGAAAAATGTTTAGTTATAATTAACTTAATATCAATTTAAGAGTGTGAGCTGATTCGAATGTTTATTTTTTCAAAGTGATAGAATTCAAGGTTGTATTTAATTGTCATAATTTAATCTAGATACAATCAAAAAATTTCATCTCTATTTTCTATTGAATTCATTTCATCATATCTAAATTATTCAATGCAATAAAAATTAGGAACCAGTGCTTAGTTTTACATTTCAAATAAGAAAATCATATTGGTAGCATTGGATACATCAATTGTGCTTGCTTTTGCATTCATATCACAAAAATTTGGCATGTCATGAGATGAATATGAAAGATTATCTAAAGTGAAACAAATTGAACATATGGTAGAGGACTTGGAAGTCAAGATGATTATGAATGAAAAAAAAAATCTAAAAGATAAATTTTATTGAGTTATGAATAAGGTTGATGAAATATCTAGGCAAATGAATGAAACCATCTTAGGAATCCTAATGAAGGAACCTCTCATGTAGTTCCCTCTTTGTTTAATGAACCCATAAGGAATCCACATCAAAAGAGACCTTCAACTTCTCTAGACACCATAAACCATTTAGTAGAATAAATGTTCGATGATATGTCTCTTGGAACACAGTCATAAAAATCAAGATACACCTCCAAGATGATAAGATGTTAGAAATTTTCTTGGGTAACTTCATATGTCAACCATTTACGAAATAAGTAAACTAAGAGCCTTAAAGATCATATGAATTTTAAAAATCATTAAGACAGAAAAAAAGGACAACTTAAACTCTAAGATCTTCTTGAAAAATAATATTCTAGCAACGATCATGGTGATTAATACTACAAACATCATAAAAGAAATCGTAATGTTCATTGTACCCGATGTCATTGTGAATATAAACCAATAAAAAAATGTTGACCCTGCTGTTTAACAGTAGATAAGTACAAATGCTTTTCTTAATTATATATTTAACCTTGAGGACCCTTTGATTTGTATTCCAAGAGTAATCAATGGTGCAATAACTATTCCAAGATTAAAACAGCTTGTCTTAATAAAAGATTTTAGCTAGGAATCCACCACGATATACAAAATTTTGTTGAATGTGCTCTTAGAATAGGCCAATATTAAAGGTAAGCTGAGAGACAAATACTTGCAAATCTATTATAAGTCTATAATAATTGAACAAATAATAAATATGAAGCAAGACAAATGAATTAATAATAAATATTTAAATCAATTTAGAGAATTGAATTATTTGTGATTTGCAAAAAGAAATATGGATAAGAACATCTAGGCTTGTGAATGATCGTTGCATTGAATTTAATATGACTAGTTGAAGCAAGGAGTATAGATATAAAACCTTAGAAAAAGAGGAACAATGCATATAAGCAATATTAATCAATTTATCGATAATGGGGTAGGACCCTTTGGGTCTATCAAGTGAATCATTATATCCAGAAACCCAAACAATAAAAATAAGCAATAGATTTGTGTGTGAAAGAAAAGGTCAGATAGCCTCTTGATGCCATCAGAAAATTATGATAATGCAAAATTTAAAAATCTTATTAAAAAAAATATTAAGAAATTTGAGAATAATGATATGCCCTTTTGAAGATTATTTGGGCACATGAATAATGAAAAAAATAAAAATCATACAATGTCCATCATAAAATGATATGGGTGAATCTAAAGCTCAACAATATTTGAAACTAAAGATGCAACAAAATTTGAAAAATTAAAACAATTCCTAGAATTTGGTTCGAAATATCTTATTGATTTGACTAATCTTCATGCTTAATCCATTAAATAGTCTGTAAAATTTGTATTCCTCAAGCATTTTATACTTTCTTTGTATTGTGTTTAGAGCATTTATATCAATCACATGAGCCTTCAAATGAAATTTATTATATCATGAATGATTATATTTAATTATTCAATCCTTTATACATAAGATGAACTAATCATATCTGTCTCTGCCTACCAATGTCTTAAAGCCCACAATTTTTTAATGAACAATAAAGCCGGCTAATATCAATAGTCAACAAGAATCTAATGAGTTTGTACATGCTTTGAATGTTAATATTAGCATTGGTCCACATTTTAATGTTGCAACTTTAATATTGAATCAAATGCACCATCAAATCAATTATGTTCGTTTCAACATGTGAAGTTTATTTTCTTTTTTTTACCGCTTCTTCTAACAGTATCATACGGGAATACTATAAATGTTCTAGCTAGATGAGATATCGCATATATTCAAGAAATTTCATAATTGTTCAAATGGAATGCATAGTTAGTCCTTTGGCTTACCAAAGAAGAGTTCTTCCCACCATTAGAAAAATAATATAAATTCATGTGCACCCCCAAAAGTTCAATTTCTCATATGCAACCCTCAGAAGTTAATCTACACAAAAAAATGACAAACAAATTTCATGTTTTTCAAGCTCTTTATCAGCTATCACTTTGGGTAATTTTCGAAAGTTATTTGAATGTAATAAGGATTCTTTTTCAAGGGGGTTTGAACCCCAAACCTCCCCTTTAGAGGCAAAGATAGTTTTACAATTAATTTGGATTATATTTCTTTCATATATGAGAGATAATGTATGAACTTTCATTATTGAATTAGATTGTTGATGTTATAATGAATTCAATTAAGAATTCATACAACCCTTGGATTGGCTTCCAAGTTTTCTTGCATTGAGGAATCCAACATATTGAGAATTTGATATGAACAACCTAATAATACATTATTTGGGTGCTAATTAGTCTAGTTGATAAGAGCTTTGGAAGTTGTTGCCAAGATTTTGGATTTGAATGCACCACATTAAAGTACTACCTTTCAGACTTAAGTAGATAAAAAAGTAAACAGAAATAATATTCTTAGATAAGTTAGTTCAATGAAAAAAAAAATTAAATTAAATAAAAGCTTGTACAAGCACCTTGCTGTCCAAGAAAGCTGGCTTGTTTTATGTCTGTACCAACATTACAGTGGCCAACAAATCTTTGTTTCATATCAATAGCAACTTCAGGCTGCACAATTTAAAATAAAGATACCATAAATTGTGGCTAAGGAATAGGCTAATAATAATGACCACCATGATGATAATAATGATATAAAGAAAAATGGGGAAACTTACAAAAAGAATAACATTAAAAATTGAAAAATAAAATGTACAGAAGTGGGATGCCTTAGCCTACTTCCAAGCTCATCTCAGATGAACTCAAAGATAGTTATTACGATTAGATTATCATATAATTTTATAGCAACATATCACCTTCAGTTTTCTAATAATTTGAGAAAAAAATACTTTCAGACTAATATTTACAAACAAATGAGATTTTCAAGATTATGCTAATTATAGAAGAATCAAATTATTAAGTTATACGATGAAAAATAATAGAGAGTTATAAAACATAGCCTCAAAAAAATTGAATCCACATTGTAGAAAAAATTTATTTCATGCAAAGAAAATAAACTAAATTTGTGTTAAGACAATTAATGGAAAAGTCTAATAAGAATAAGAAAAATATTCATATAATTTTAAACAATATTGTGAAGATATAAACTCGAGCACTACGAAAATTAATTTGGGGCTCATTAGGAGAAAGATGTGTCAAAGTTATGTCAAAACTATTAAGAATTCGTATGATTGAGCATCAACTAATATTAGAAGTTGTGAAAAAAAAATTCAACTAATATAGATTACATTAAGAATTTTCATTGAATCCATAACTTCTTATATTATTTATGTATAAGCCTGGAAAAGATAATCAAAGTGAGATGGCTCGATGCATATTTTTATGTAGATGGTACAATTCGAATCAACAAAGAATCCACCAAATTAAAAAAATAGCTAAAGCAATTGAGAAAATATTGTGAAGATAGAGAAGTAAAAAATTAGTGGGCCATAAGATTGACTACATGATATGCAACTTTATTGGTGTGATATAAATAATTATCAATCAATATTACAAGATAAAATGAAACTAAAGTATGATAAGTTTAAGTACTATAGATCTATTGTACAATAAAAGTGTGGATATAGATGAATAGATAACTTCAATACTTAAAAATGTGTGGTTAAAAGTAGATAAGTATCTCAAGAGTTTATGTGATAACAGGATATCATGGAGACTAAAAGGCAAATTTCATATATCTAAAACTAGTGTGGCAATGTTATATAGATTCAAATATTTAGTTTTAAATCTTCTATATCAAAATTCTGAATGTCATAAATGAAAATATTAAGATCGATGTATTGTACAACTAAAAAAGATAAATTAAAAAATGATTATATTAGAGGATGGCCAGAATAACAAGTATTAAAATAAGATGGACTGATGGACATTTTGGATAAGTGCAACAAATAATTGAAAATTCATATAGTATATAAGTAAATAAAAGTAATGATACGATTACACAAAAAAAGGTATGCATAAAAAAACATCAATAGAAGTTGTTCAAAATGATCTACAAAGAATAGATTTAATATCGAGATAGGACAGAACAAAAAATAAAATAAAAAAGTAGATTTATAAAGCTGACCCTAAATAGTTGAGATAAAGCTAATGATATTTATAATGACATTTACTAAAGTATCTTAACTATATATCCCCAAGCTATGGCTTGATAGAGCTCCGATTGCTTGGCTCATTGTCACGCTCAGGCACACTTTTGAGACAACTGTAGAGGTATGAAAACACAATAGTGAAGCTTCAATTCTCAAATAGTTAAGATACTTTAGTAAAGTATCTAAAGTTTGAGAAGCAATCTCCAAATAAATCTCAAATCGCTTCAATTCTATATTAACATATCCCCAAGCTATGGCTTGACAAAGCTCCGATTGCTTGGCTCATTGTCACGCTCATGCACACTTTTGGGACAACTGCAGAGGTATGAAAACACAATAGTGGAGCTTCAATTCTCAAATAGTTAAGATACATTTACTAAAGTATCTAAAGTTTAAGAAGCAATCTCCAAATAAATCTCAAATCGCTTCAATTCTATATTAACATATCCCCAAGCTATGGCTTGACAGAGCTCCAATTGCTTGGCTCATTGTCATGCTCATGCACACTTTTGGGACAACTGTAGAGGCATGAAAACACAATAGTGGAGCTTCTGCAAAAAAAGGCATTGCTTAAAAAAAAGCTAAAATATGTATTACAATTTTTTTATTTAAAAAAAATCAGACTGCAACTTTCTATCAGCCACCGCACTCTATCAAATTAGACTTAAAAATGCAATTTTTTTACCGTAGATTTTTTAAAATGCAGCTAGAATGTAGTTTCTCAAATTAGCGGTGTGATTCAAATCACACTGCAGATGAAAAGTGCCCCAAATGCAGCCTTAGGATATGTTTGGGGTAACCACAGTGATATGAAAACGTTGTGGTGGAATTAATACAAAAGAAACTACTGTCTAAGAAGCTGAGATGGATATTATAATTTTTTAATTTAAAAAAAGTCAAACCGAAGCTTTTCGGCAGCTAGCATTTGGCAGGTTGAAACACACTCCATTAGGCAGGTTGAAAAACATAACTTTCCACCGCAAATTCTTCAAAATGCAGCCATATCATAGTTTTTCAAACAGTACCTGTAGTGCGATCCAAAAGCGCACCACTACCCCAAATACTATCTTAGTGAATGTTTGGCCTCGTTGATTCCTCCAGGTTCAAGTATTTATCATTTGCACATCTGCTCATGTTCGACCAATTCAATACATCGCATTTGTCTGCTTTGGATTTGCATGTTCGCACACTTGTGTGTGATTATCCATTCATACATTTTTTGTATATTTGCATGTGATTGCATGTCATTGTAGTTATGGTTCCTATTGTGCTACCAAGAACAACAACCATACATTTCTTCAACCCCCTCACTAACGATTATCCTCCCCTTCTAGTGACTTTCTTCATCCGCTCAAGATCCTTAGTGCTTTTTTCCTCACTATTATTGAGCAACTCTCACAAACTCTCCACCTCTACAATCCCTATTCTATCACAACCTCTCCCCTCTATATGCTCCTAAGATCTTAGTGACCTGTTTGATTCAATCACCTTCTCCAACTCTTATTTGACAATCTTAGAGGCCCCTTTGCTGCTCAAAACTTTGGTTTATTTTGAAAAAGTTGTGTGAGGATCAACTCATCACTCTCCTTCTAGCCACTTTAATTTTCATTTCATCAAGATTCAGTTCCCCCAATATATAGATGACCATTATCATATCAAGGGAAACATAAGCTCATTTCTACTGAGGATGGAATCTCTAAGCTTTACTATGCTGCTCTCTTTATCCCTTGTAAGCAAATTCTCTTTGGGTCATCCGCATGTGGATGTCATTTGCAAATTCTTATCAAATTTATACTTAGCGGGTGAATATTTAGTTGGGCTTATTAATCCTCAACACATCATTAGACTATCCACAGATGCAAACTACAACAGACTCTACTCTGTATATACCTACTATATGAGTAGCTTTCTGATGAGTATGCTCAAGTGGTCTCCCCAATATGATGCATCTATGAAACCAATTGTTACACCTAATTAGGTTACCTTTTCTTATGTTCAAATACATCTTTTTCAACCAATCTATCTTATACTCATTGGGTTTAGTTTTTGGTAAATTTTTGCAATTGAATATTGCTACTGCTCATCTCTCGAGACTTGTTGCATCAAAAATTCAATAAAAGGAATGTTACCATGCCATGGAAGAGGTGCGCAATAACTTATTATAAATATTGGCAAAATTAGGCTTCGTTTGGCTAAGCTTTTCATATTCTTGAAAAGTTTAAGTATTTTCTAAGTTTATTTGTCTTTTGTTTTTTGAAAAGGCTAAAAGGAGCTTCGGAGATGCTAAAACGCAGCTTCAAAGCACTATTCAAACGTATCAAAATTAAAATTCACGCTCTCAAAAGCAAAACGCACTAAAAAAGCTCTCCCAAACGAAGCCTTAATCTGAATCCCTTCAAATTATTTTTTCTATAAAAAATTTTTACACAATTTAAAACTCATTTTGCTTTAGGGAAATCAAATAAACAGTCACAAGAGACTTTAAATGGCTAGACCCTTACTAATCCAGGAATAATTAGTGCTCTTCCTCCATCAACTTAGATTTGCACTTAGACTTTGAAATAAAGTAACTTGCCTCAGGATCTAGAGCCCATTATGCCTATCTTACTAGTCCAATAAAGATGATATCTTCTTCTATGAGCAAGATAATAAAATTTAATTCTCCAATTATGGAAGTTCCCTCTCTCCCTCCTAATAATAAAGACATAAGCAGTCATGATGCTCTGCAACGTGATGATTATAAGTAGAGTATTATGCGTGATGATATTTTGATAGATAGAAGATTTAACGTCTTATTCACCAAACGTGGATGTATTCAGAAAAAAAAAAATGTATCGGCAATCTCTTGTTTTCATTAGGCTTCAAGCAAGATGGTATAAACGAGTCTTTTTTTATCTCCTGTGCTAATTTTATGTAGTGAATGATATATTCTTTGGCTTCACGATTAATGTATTTTTCTTGAAATATAATATAATATCCATTTATTCCTAATTAACTTTGTTTTAGCTAATTAACCCGTCATTACTGTAGTAATTACTGTAGCACCTAGCATGCGTTAGATTAAAGATTCAGCGTATGGTGGGATCGATCGAAAGGTAATACCCGTTCATTTATTTCATTTCCTTTCATAGCCGCGGCCTCAGTTCCTTCACACAGATCGAGTTCGTCGCCTCCTTTCCCTTCCCTCGGCGTCGGCTTCGACAGATTGCCGCTCCGGACAACGACGAGCCCGATCTCGCCGGATTCACCAGAACCGCCGCCTCGCCGCCGCCATAATTGCATCCGGAAACTGCTGGTTCGAGTTATGGAAACTCGGCTCACTGGACCGCGTCGCCTCGTTGCCGCCTGGAACCATCGCACCCGTAAGCCTTGGGTTGGAAATTGAACCGATCGGCTCGACTAGGGATTTCCTATTCCTGACCGATCGGGGAAACTTAAGGAATTTTGTGAGTTGCTGAATTTCTTTCCCTATTCTTTTTTCTTTCAGCCGGCAGCCTTCCTTGGTGTTGAAATGCGTGATTGAGGAGTTCCGAAATCTGCTTTGGCTGTTAGGTAAGTTGTAGAATTATTGTGTATTAAAATAGGGGTTTAGGATCGGCCTTTTTGTCAATTTTAGTTTGTTAATTTAATCAAGTAATTAATATTGGCATTAATTTAATCAGGTAATTACTATTGACGTTAGTAGATTACTTTGGAGTCGTTCAGATTTGAAAGATTATATGAGACATCAATTTCGGGTAAGATTGCTTTAAGTTCTGATACTACCGTGTTAGTTCATTTATGAGTTTCATATATAGAAGTATTTAGAAGAGTTATTTCATTTACAGTTGGGAGGAATCGAGGAGACATCAATACACTAGCCTGTATTAATGAGACATAATCGCTAATTTAAATTCGGTATACCTATAATGTTGTTTCTACCGCTTTTATAACTTGTATGAATGACATACATAGATATTCATATCAGATGTCATTACAACCGCTTCAATGATTATCGTTAGTGCATTTTCTTTATTAAGATATGATTTTGTTTATATAAATGTTTTAAAACACGTAAATGCAAGAATGTGATAAACAAGAAAATGTCGGAAAATTGTGATAGGAAGATTATGTTATAAATCAAGCAGAGCAAGTTGCAGATGAGGAACAGTGGGATCTTAAGATCCCCGACTCGACATTTTGAGGTTGGAGCCGTAGTGTCAACCAAGTGTCGAGTCATAGGGTGGTATTAAACCGCTTACCTTCGCTTTTAGGTAGGGTGACACCCTTTATGAAGTCAAAACCCATGAATTATAAATGACATTTCTAAAAATGATTTGATATAACCGATATGACTTTCATTAAATAACCGCTCCTATGACATACATCGATCGACGAATTTACAAAGATATTTAGTTATATTACCTTCTCGCAGATTGTTTACCGCTTTACTCTTCTACAAAATTAAATGTACATGCATCGATTGTTCTCTTGTCTTGTTCGAGCTTACTTTAAGATTCTTGTCTCAAAAGCTTATGACGCTACCTTGATAATTTGAAAAGAAAGTAGGTTAGTCCGTTTTGTTGATTTATGCATTTTGAGAGGGAAGATTAAAGGCTTTTGGGTGCATAAAAATTTTAATATTGACGCTTTAATCGCTCAGTATTTATTTACAAACTTAAAGATTTACGCCCAATTTTATGATATGAATTAATTGTATATGAATTTTAATGTTTATGATGATTTGATTAGATACAAATTTCACTCGTTCGCAAGAAGCAGGTTAACGCGTGGTGAATTTGTGTCCAATCGAGTCATCCTATTCTGTTACACTTCAAATTAACCCTAGAATAAGGATAGGGGGTCATCTGGGGTGTGACATATAATAATTTTGGGTAATTGTCCTTGTTGTATTTATATCATTATCTTATTTGAAAATTGAGCCCAAAAAAATCTCCCCATAGTCCTAATTAAAAGTACAACATCTAGCACCAGAGGCAATATGCATGAAAAAAGTTTGAAATGAAGGATGAAGCTGGAAAACACTTAACAATAAAAACAATGTCCAAATTCTTGAGATAGAAACATGTTGAATTAATGAAACGTTTCTCATCCATGTTTATTTGTTAGTGTCAGCTGACCAATAAAAATCCAACAGTAACCTCTGGAAAAGAGAACATGCCTCATAAGAAACCTCATGTTGAGCTGATGGACCATGTGAACCATTGGCAACACTGTTTACTCTGTTTAAATCGCCTCTTTGGTGAAATTTCAAATTTAAACTTCCACGGAAAATGTTTGATTCGTTGTCATGGACTTCATCACCAGATACTGAAGTTTCAAAGTCCAATTCCATTTCATCTTCATAGTCAGAGTCAACCCTCTCATATTCATGACCCTCTAAAGAAACCTCACAATTGAATTCTGTCCGCAAGAGTACATCACTCAATGATCTCAATCTTCCACGACGCACCTCTCCCCTAGTTGAATCCTCCCTGTCTTCTTTATTCTTTTCTGCTTCCGCTGTTTCATAGTAGCCATGAAATGGGAAACTATTAAATCACAAAGGTAAGAACAATTTGAATGAGTCAACTAGACTAGTTTAACATAAATATACAAATGGATAACCTGAAGGTATAAATAACATAAACATGAAAAAACATATAAGACCAGAGTAAGAAAGCAAAAAACTGTGAGACGGAAAGATATTCTCTAATCTAGTATATCAATCGTTTAAGATGGTCATACCCGGTGATCAAGTTTGACTACTCCAATTAAATTACCTTTTAAGCTTCTGATTAATCACATTTGGAAGAATATACTAGAATTCAATCAGCTTAATGTTTGATTGAACTTCTAAACGAAAAGTTTTAGAAAGGTATATGTTTTGAACTTGTCATAAAGTAATCACAATTACTATCAAATTCAAACATACGCAACTAAACAAGTAGCTTGATGAGTAACAACTAAACGTTAAGGATGGGAAGAAACATTTAAAAAAAACTATTCGCACATGTAGAAGATGATCAGGACAACAAAAAAATTGTTGATTTTGTCTTCACCATCCTAATACTTGATCAAACTACTGTCCATGTATTTTTGTTTTTTTTCTATGAATAGATTTGTTAATAAGATCTGTCCCTTGCGTTATATATCTGGCTTGACCATTTTTAATGCATTTGCCAAACTCCTTTTAAACTTTTGGTGATCAAATCATTTTTGTTCACCCATGTTCCTTAAAATCAGTCCAATACTGATACGTCTAAGTCTTCATAAAATAACCCACACCATTGCTATTTACTGTCAATCCATAATTAATGAGCAGGCAAAACTGAATGTGAGAATGATTAGCCTGAACTTATTCAATTATATGCCGTGAATTTGAAGACACAGTCAGATTATATAAGTCCTGTGTCTACCTAAGCTAAATGCATGTAATGAATAAGCACATACAAGGCACTGAGACTTGAAATTCATCCCACATTAATAAATGCCAAAAAGGCTTTTCTACAGATCTTTTCCATATGAAATCACCTAAAATCTACTAAGAATGAAACTGCAAAAAATTGATTAATCAGTGCTTAAAGTCTCCCTTTCCCTTTCTAGCTCGTTATCCTGAAGTTTTCATGAACGAATGGGTGAAACAATGACGGAAAGACAAACAAATTTTGGAGGGGGAGATTTCAACTTTGAGTGAAGTAGAGTTTAAAATGGGTTTTAATTGTGTTATTGTTATGCTCTCGCGTAGACAGACAAGAAAAAGTGTGAACGACGTACACGCACCCGAGTGCGGTGTTAAATAAGCAAGGGTTCTCACATTATGGATGATGCGAATAAAGAAAATTGATAATTTAGGTTTTAAACTTTAGTATTCAGATAGGAGTCGAATTAGAAATAGTGTAAGTGTGATTATAGATAAAAGTTTGAAAGATAATATTATAAATATTAATAGAATTGGAGATAAAATTATAATTTTAAAGATTATTGTTGATACTAAGATTACAATGTTATAAATGATTATGCTCCTTAGGCGAGTTTGGATGTAGGCTAAAAAAAAAATTTGGAATAACTTAGAGAAATTAATACAAAGAATACCTCTTGAAGAAAGAGTACTTATTGGAGATGATTTAAATGCAAATGTCGATAAAGTTGTAGAAAATTTTAAAAACATTCATGATTGTTATAAGTTTGGAGTGATTGATAAAGACGTTAAAACTATATTAGATTTTACTTTAGCTTATGATTTTGTAGTTGCTAATAGTTTATTTAAAAAAAAAGATGAGTCTATTATTACCTATAAGAATGGATCTAATAAAACACAACTTGAGAAAAATAGATCATTTAGATTGCAAAAATTATAAGATAATTATAGGTGAAAGTTTAAGCACCCTGTATCGACTGTTAGTTTTAGATTTTAAGATGAAGGGTTGAAAGATAAAAAATATATTGAAACATTATCCTAGGATTAGATGGGGCTACTTAAATAATAATAATAATAATAATAATAATTTAAGAATGAGTTACAAGATCTTAGAATTTAAGATGTTCATGAGAATGCTAAAATAATATGGGAAAAAATAGTAAGTGAGATTAAATAAGTTGTAAAAAATATGCTCGGAGAATCAGAAGGAAAAGCTTCTTTTAATAAAAATAATTAGTGTTGAAGTTAAAATATGCAAGAAAATATAAAAATTAATAAGCTTTGTTATAAAACTTGATTTAAATGTAAAAACCCAGATAATTAGGAAAGATATAAAATGACCCAAAGATATTCTAAGAAAGTAATATATGATGCAAAAAATTTCAACTTTTATTGATTTCTACAATAGATTGGATACCAAAGATAGTGAAAGACGTATGTATAAATTAACTAAACATAGAGATAAAAGTAAAGATTGAATTAAAGTGAGATGTATTAAGAATGAGAATCATAAATTATTTTACTTAGAAGAAGATATTAATCATAAGTGTATGAAATATTTTGATAAACTTTTCAATGAAGGTTGTGAAAGTACGATTGACTTTAGCAATTTTATTATCATAAATGAAAATAAAAAAATTTATTTTTATCATCGTATTAGTAAAATAGAAGTTAAAGAGGCCTTAAAGAAAATGAAGTGTGTAAAAGCAGTAGGGCCTAATGATATTCCAATAGAAGTGTGAAAATGCTTAAGAGATCAAGAATTTCTTAGCTTACTAATCTTTTTAATATTATTTTAAAGACAAAGATATTAGATGAGTAGAGAAAGAGTTAGTTGGTTCCTATTTTTAAGAATAAAGGTGATGCACAAAAGTGTGCGAATTATAAAGGAATTAAATTAACATTTCATACATTAAAATGATGGGAAAGAGTAATTGAGCATACGTTACGATGTGATACAATAGTTTCTCAAAACCAATTTGGTTTCATGCCAGGCGGGTCTATTATGGATGCTATACATTTATTGAGAGGTTTGATGGAGAAGTATAGAGAAGTAAGGAGGATCTATATATGATATGTGTTGATTTAAAGAAATCATATGACAAAATTCCAAGAACTTTAGAGAGTTCTAGGAAAAAAAAGAGTTAAATATTGGCTATATTCAAATCATTAAAAATATGTATACTAGGGCAATTACTTGTGTTCAAACACAAAGAAGATTGACCAAATATTTTCCTATTTCAGGACTACATCAAGGATCGGCTTTTAGCTCATATCTTTTTGCTTTAGTTATGGATGTTCTTACTAGGCATTTACTGGAAGATGCAGCTTGGTGTATACTTTTGCTGATGATATTCTTCTTGTTGATAAGACTAGAGAGGGAGTTCAAGAGAAACTTGAATTATGGAGGTTATTTTTAAAGTCTAAAGGTTTTCATTTGAGTAAGTCTAAAACTAAATATATTGAGTGTAATTTTAGTTGTAGAAGATTTAATGGTGAGGTTGTGACATTAGGTGACCAAGTCATTAAAAAGAGTGAACGTTTCAGATATCTCAGATCTATTGTTCAAAATAATGGTGAAATAGATGGGCATGTTGTTAATAGAATTCAAGTTGGATGGTTGAACTGGAAGAATGCATCTGGCCTGTCGTGTGATAGAAAAATACAACTTAGTCTTAAGGGAATATTTTACAAGATGGAGGAATGCAGAATGTTGGCAAATAAGAGAGAAGCATAAAATTAAGTTAGGTGTTGCGGAGATGAGGATGCTCAGGTGGATGAGTAGCTTTACTCTTAGAGATAAAATGCAAAATGAATATATATTCAATATGGTTGGAATAACTCTAGTGATAGATAAGATTAAAGAGAGTCGCCTTAAATGGTTTGGCCATATAAAATGTCGGCCAACCGATGACCCAGTTAGGAGAGTAGAATGTATTAGATGCGCCTTATGTTAAGAAATGTAGAGGTAGACTTAAAAAGACTTGATTATGATGTATGAAAAATGACCTTAGTTAATTAGAATTAAATGAGAATTTGACATTTAATAGGACACCATAGAGAAAAAGGATTCATATAGTCGACATCACATAGTGGGATAAAGGCTTGTTGTTGTTATTATTGTATATATATATATATATATATATATATATATATATATATATATATATATATATATATTATGAGGAGGAATTCTCTTTTCTTTCATACTATCACCCAGCACAGAGGTAGCATGACAAAAAAAAAGGTAGGCACAACATTTAAAACGATTTTTTAAGATAAAATTTTTTTATCCCACACAAGAAATAACATAGCCATTTGTAAGACTAGTAAGCCAATTTCTGCACTCACCCAAATAAATATCTACAGGCTATATGCAAAATATTGACATATTTAAAATTTTGGTCCTAAAAAGACTACCTTTTAACAAAAGCAGTGGACACTAATGAAGCCAATACTGATGGAGATTTGGTGGGTTCTACTATTGAAAAAAATCCATAATCGATAATTATCGATATGCATAGAGCAATCTTGTCACATGACAGAACAAAAAATAGAATGTGAAAGCTCGAAGAGCACTAAAGCTCAATATAAAGCCATGGTTAATGGAGCATGTGAAATCATATGGCTGCAATGGATTTTGTTTGAGTTGAAAAAAAAAATACAGATTCTCCAAGGAAAGCATATGATAACAACAAGGCAGTATTAAGTATAGCCCAAAATCATGAAACGAGAAATAGCCAAGCATGTTAAGGCTGCTTATCACTTTCAGAAAGAAATTTTTAAGCAAGAATTATTTGTAGGCCTTTTATCCTTAACTCCCAGCAAACCGCAGATATCATTACAAAAGAACTGTTCAAATCAAATTTTAGTTTTCTCATTAGCAAGTTTAGATTGATTATATCTACTCTTTAAATTGAACAACTGTGTGAAATTAAAGAAATGATGAATGGGATACATGGGAGCTCCAGTTGGATTAGTAGGGCAAGGAAAGTGCGTATTGCATGGAAATAGATTCTCTAGAAGGAAATGGGTGAATAACTAACACAATTAATTAGAAAATATCTTTTATTCAAATTTTAAATTTGTATCTCATTATCTCGGGCAAGTTCTTACATAAATTAAATGTATATGGATGCAAGTATCCTATAAATATTAAACTGATGTTCTTGATTAATAATAAGTCCAAAAAGGAGAACAGCCAAGCTAATAAAGCCTGTAAACATATTCCCTCCAAACTTCTAGATACCAAAGGACAATGATGACTGTCAGACAAAGTATATCATTAAAAGCCTGTAATGCACATTTTTCAAGACAGAAAGTTGGAAATGAACTGATAACAGCCAAGCTACTAAACACAAGCAAACTGTGACAGTGTGATTCAGTGCTGTTTGACATTACGCCATTGTCCCAATATACTCCTTTAACTTCAAATCATATGTGAAACAGCATAATTGAATGACTTAGCAACTACACAATGACAGGAAAACCACATAGTTAGGTTGCAACAAAACAACGGAATGAATAGACAAACAAACACCACCAACAGGACAGAATGGATAATGGATTGATGTTTTAGTAAACAAGCAAATATGAGAGCATCTGCAGATTAAATTCAGAATAATTTTCGCTTCCTTATTCCTTGAGATGAATACTTAAGTATATCAAATCCCGTATTCAAGGATCTCAAAAGAACAGAAGAGTATGTATGCTAGCATTCCGAATATCTATGAAAAAGAAACAATACCAAAAAAGATTGATGGTGGCAAAAAAATGCACCATACAAGACCTGCAATGCACAGATTCTCAAGGCTCAAATACGACATGATCAAAATAACAAACACCCTATACAATACAAGCAACCTTCTGGCTCAATGCTGCCACAGATTTAGCAATCGATCCCATCACATTCCTTCAGATTAAAATCAATGCTGAAACAGTAACAATTGATAAGTAAAAAACGATAAAAAATTCTAGAGTTTAGTTGCACCAGCCACCAAAAAAACAGTTACTAAAAGGCAATAACAACCACTTAGGAAAGATTGACTTGGAGAAGTTTGCCAGTACTTCATCGATTAAAAAAGCATCGATGGCAGTGGAAGAACATGTACATAAATCCAAACAAAATTATAGAAATCAAACAAAATAAGCATAATTTTCATGAGAAAAAATGAATAAAGTGATCCAAGAAAAATCTTCATGCAAAAAAGTAAGGTATTGAAGAGGAAGTAACAAACAAAAAAAGGGGAACAAATAACTGCATTTGATCATTAAAGCTTGAGTTATTTTTACAAGTACAAAAAAGGTCAGAAGATGCCCCAATAAAAAGAGAAAAAAAAGTGAGAAGACATGATGCGAAAATAATAAAAGATAAAAACTAAAATATATTGCCTAGAACCCATGAATAACAACATGCCAAAGCTAAAAATGCGCCACATCCAGCACTTAAAATGGTAACAAAAACTCAAACCATCCTCAAAGCTGGAATGAAGCCAATGATGATAACGATTAGGGCAACTACATTATAAATCTGTAAATGTAGATCAGCATCTGTGTAATTATAGACAAACTCCAGTAATCAAGATGAAGCATACACCACAAAAGCTGTACGAGGACAATACAAGCAGCCAAATAACACTACATAATGCATGCAATTTTCAAACCCTATCAAGCATATTGGTAACATCCTGATGAAACTAAGGACTTTATTTTAGCAAGTTTCAAAACCTTGCAAAATTTAGCGGAATAGTTCGGACAATTAATTAATCTTTACTTGGATTAGAAAAATGCAACCCTCAGCGAATCTTAAAAGTACATAGTACTGTTAAAAGTGCACTTTAGAAGTGAGGCAAACTGATGCATTGGCTTTGCACATTGCTTTCTTGTAAAGTGTATGCTTGTAGCAGACTAGTGCTTGCCGCACTGCTTGCATGTTGTGTCAAAACATTGTGGGCTCAGCTCCTACTCAAAACAAAACCTAGGTTCGAATTTAGTGGTTAGATTCAACATCAACAATAATAATTAGGCATGATTATTTGTTTATCCTAACTATTTATTGTAGCCAATGAGTTGTTGCTCATTAGTTCTTCTCTCCCGCTAGAGCAAGTCATTTCTCCGTGGTTCTCTTCATGTTGACTCCCCACTTGTTCTTATAAATTTTTCATTAGTTCTTTTACTGCATTAATAGCTTCTCGCTCACATGCTTCTTCTCAAAAATGCTCCTTTACACTTCATCTTCATACCCTCTCGCTCCAAGCTGCCTACACCTCTCGATCTCTAACTGGTCACTCAATCTCACCATCAGATTCTTGATTCCTTTATATATTTGATTTTTTCAGCTCAAATAACTAGAAATTATTGTTCTTAAACGTATCATCATATTTGCTGAAACCTAATGTGATTTAAATTTGATTAATTAAATAACTATCATATGTACATTACACACACACAACACATAAACGCTCTAGTTAATAACGATCGTCATTTAACTTTGTACTTTGCATACTAAAGAAAAAAAAATCCTTGTGTATCGTATTGCACTTACCGGTTAGAAAACACTACCTGATACAATTATACCATACAAGGAAAAATAGAAAGACAAGGTCAAATCGCACCCTCCATATTTTAAAAGAAAAAAAAATTCAAAAATGAATTCTATCATTTGAAGAACCTAATACACAAATATATTGCCCAAGAATCATCACTATCATTAACCTGATCCCAACAATTTAAGGTTAGATCTAGGAATCCCCCACCAAGAATCAATAAAGAGAAATTTAAATAAAGTAGACCAAACCATTTGTGGCATTAAATATTGAGAATATGGTTCAAATGAACCAGTAAAAATTTAAATAAAGGGTTAAGTGCACAGAAGAAAATACATAAAAAGTAAAACTTTTGCATTAGAATATCACAACACGCAACAGGAGAAACAAACCTGCAGCAATATGATCCCTTATGATTACCACCTTCTCTGCAGCCTCCGAGTTTGTTGGACCTAATTTACATGCAGCCGAAGCAAACTCTAAGGCTTCTTTGTGCTCCTGTAACTGCATGCGCCGACAAAATTACACAACAGACAGCAAGAACAACTAGATAAAGAAAATGCAAAACCTTCAATTAACAAGTGGGAGCCGTAAGTTTTAAATACATACCACTGACATCCTACACAAGAGACATACCTGCAAAAGTGCTTCGGACATGTAGTAATATGCTCTAAATGACATCGGATTAATGCTTCGAGCATTGTTACAATCTCTAATGGCCATATGAACATCATTTTTCCATTTTCTCTGGAAGTAAGATATCATGCTTAATATATTTAGGCAATAAGTTACAGAGAATAAAGAGACCATTATGAACCTTAAGAAGCAAAGCTGCTCGAATGCACAAGCACTCATGCCGCATTGCAGGGCCAACATCAGGACCTTTGCCATGAAGCACTTCATTGCACATTTCAATTCCATGAAAAATATTTGAACCTTCATCCAAGGTTTTTGCTGCAGCTTGCACCAATATCTTGCACATTTCAAGCTAAACCAAGAAATTGGCTCATGCATTATTAACATTTACATAGGAGACATATTTAAAGGAACTTACATAAAATTGGAAAATGAAACTCCCTACCCTTCCCAAATGGCGTTTACTTCCAGTGAATTGACCTGAACTTGTTTTATGTGGTAGTAAACCTGTTTCTCTAAAACTGTTGATTGATAGCAGCTTTGAAACATCATCAACCCGATACCTCATGATATCCTGATCACCTGTGAATTGGCAAGTATGGAAGTATGGAATTAACGAGATGATGAAAGCAAAACGAAACAGTTTTTCTTTCACAAAATGAAACTTGAAGAAAAAAAAAACTATGTGATGGTTACTTAAAATATAGAAAAAGCCAGTTAAATGGTCCCTGAAATTTGTATAGGGGCAATTCGCAATTTTAGTCTCACACTATTTAATGTGTCCAATGTGATCCTTTAGCTCTTCAAAATTGACCCTAATTAGTCCCACGGTTAGAATTTCTATTTAGGTTGATAGCAATTTTATGCAGGAGGTAAGATCAGAGGGTATATCTGCCTTTTGTGCTTGTACACAACTTCTCCTTTATTTTTAAACTTATCACAATCCTTAATTACATTTCTTACTCCACCTATAGCCTTTGATTAATGAAAAACACCAGAGAACAAGGAGATTGAAGATTGTAATGAGTAGATGTAAATGGGTGGGGATCCCACTTTGCAATATATGGTATTCATCCTTCATTGCTTGTCATGATCTTCAATCTGCCTTCTCCTCTGGTCCTTCTCATTCGACAAAGACTAAAGTTTAAAATAGAAATAAAATTAGAAATTTTTGTAGGTGAAAAAACGAAAAGGAAAAGTTGTAGAAAAATGCATAAGATGGATATACAACCTGCATGAAATTTTGTCATCCTAAATAGAAAGTCTAATGATGAAACTAATTTCAATCAACTTTGAAGACTTAAAGAACCTAATTGGACACATTAAATACTTAGGGACTAGTCCAAAATCATTTTGAACATTTTCTTTTAAATTAAATAATGCTATCAATCTAGCTTGAACTTGCAATAGACGTTTGGCTTGATATCATGCTTGAGCACTGCTTGTTTGTGAATCAAATGAGTTGAGCTTGAATAAAATCACTAGTTGTTTCATAAAACAAAAAGGACACATAGAAGGTGTCATCTTCATGTACGTCTCAAGATAACAACTCAAATATTCATAAACATGCATGACTATTTAGATGAACCGTAAGTTTGAGCAAGATTAATGTAATTAATAAAAATTTATTTGAATAATTGAAATTAGTTAAAAAAAAATTGAAATGATATTTATCTACAATCAATAAAGCTATAAGAAGATAACAAAAAACAGAGATAAATTTGTAACTAAGAATAGTTACTTTAAAAAAAAGGAAATAAATCAGCAGGCTTCCATCCATTTACTGGCCTATCTCACTCCTTTAATGAAGACTTCGCGTGGGCTTAAACTGGTTCAGCCTTTTCAGTACCGTTATCAGTCCTTTAATCATTGTTTAGTTATGCCTCTTCACTAATGCATTTCTATTATAAAAAGACTTTTTTTATGATTTTTTATAGTAGAAAATGTGAAGAAAAAAAAATACCTTTTTTCAGCCTACTTCCCAAGAAGCCAAGAGCTTACATTGGGCCTAAAGTAAACAGTAGAAATTAAAGAGAGTGAGGTGAATAGATAATAGAGGAAAAGAGAGAAAAAGATCACACATCACAGATCCAATGGCTACAATCACAAAGCACTGCCCCTTCTAATATTCACTTATTTTGGTTTCCCTATGGCAGCTGATTCCATGACTAAGTTGTCATTATTAAAGAAAAAAACTTCTCTATGCTCTCTTCTTCCTCTCAAGGCCTTCACCTCCAATACCGCCCTCCATGTCATCGCAACAAGTTTTTATGATTACCATCCTTTGTCTTCCTAATGATAGCTTTTTTGCCAGATAAGTCCCCTACCTCTGCCTCATCATTCTCACAGGAGAGTGCTCATCTCTTACCTTTATTATTCGCAGAGCGCTTGCAAAAGCCTATATTCAGCTCTAGCACAAATGATTTGGCCTTAAACAAGAAAATTTTCAACCCAAACACAAAGGAATCAATCTTAAACAAAGAAGTATGAGACAGTCTAAGCTCAGGTAGAACATGAGGCATTCTCTTAATGTTCGACCAGAGATCGAAGAATACAATGCTCATTCAAACTCAAGTCACGTGCTCCCTAATCATTTATTAATAGCAAAAAGCTTTTTAATCAAGGACAGAAGCGCATATCAAGGGCATCTAGGATGGCTTTCGGAAAACAGTAGCTTTGCACATAACCTGCCTGTCCAAGAAGCAAGCACAGCACAAAACTTTGTATTATCTTATTAATGTAACTCATGATAATGCAAAATTGCATATAACGCTGGGCTCCTAAGAGCTCCTTAACCTTTTTATAGTACCAGAAAAATGTTTTAGTAGACAGGTTATACAGCAGATAACGCACCTCCAATATATTCCACCAACTTTAAGAATTTTATAATCCTAAGTAGAAACTTTAAATAGATGCATAACTCCCATAATTAATTGCCCCTCTATGAGAGAACTCTCCATTAAGAATATCATGAGACATTAATATAGTTTTGGCTCTATACAAGTTTTATATTTATGGTTTCCAATATTTAAAGATATGTTGCTTGGTTCTTAAAGGAGAGGAAGACAATGTAAACCCCATTAAGATCTCATGATTCCCCTATCTAAGGATTTATCAATGGACACTAAGCTAAATGGTCAAAAGAATTTCCTCACCTTTAACATTCAAATGTCTTGTTAAGAGTCATGTATTCCCTCATCCAAAGGTAATCCTCGATATAGGAGTAAGAAGTATGTTAAAAAAAAGAAACTCTATAACAAACGTCAATTAACAAAGGATTATCTATCTTATAAGTTGAGCTAAGTGACCCATAAACTTGGAGGCATAGACACAATAACTTATGAGTTTAAATGAAATATTGAAGTTACAGTTCATAAGTAAACTAAGCATGACCAATTTGCTCAAGGACTTTTCTAGATCTAGGGTGGCTCAGAAGAAGAGCCATTTTTTAAGTTGATAAGCATGTTGATTGCAGCTTTAAACAAAAACAGTGGTTATCTTCTGAGGAGGGAGGCGTGTGAAAATAAGTTTGGCCTTATATGAACACAAGGTTTGGATCCCAATTTAAGGTTCAGTTAAAATGCATTGTACCATTTACATGCATATCTGATAGGGTAAGTCCTCACAACGCTTTTGAATTATATTGAGCTTTAAAATAGTTCAGCACTTTGCCTCAAACCATTAGGAGACTAATAGCGCTTAGCATGCTTTAAAAGCACTGAATTAATGGTTCTTTGGTGCACTTATTGGTGCAATTATAAAGTAAAATAACTCATATGGAGAAAAGCCTTAGTGGTCCATTAAAGATTATACCATTTGCAAAAAATAGATACTATTAAAGATGAATTAATCAACTTCCTCAAGGATGGCTCCTCGAGGTGTGTAATTTTATTGAGATCAATACTTATGAGTTTTTTCTTAATGCGTTTATTTATCATAGGTAGTACAGTATTAAGAGTTTATCATATTTTGCTTCCCTAGATGATTGTAGTGTACAAATCGAGGCAACAGCAGTTGATATAAACTAGGATAAAATTCTTCAACCAAAGGCAAGTGACCACAAAGAATCATTTAATTAAATAGAAACAACCTAGGAGTATGTTTAGCATAGCCTAATCAACATTGACCAGCTAAATCACTCTAAACATCAACAAACAACAAGACTATTGAGATATAATGTTTTTTTTTTAGGATTGGGGGGATTCCTTTTGGTAATTCTAAGCTATTTTTAAATATTTTATGCACCTTGTCCTTCTTGGAATGGCCTTCAGAAAGAGTGTATTCTTGTAATCTTTTATACTTTTCTCAGGCATTTTTAAATGTTGCATACTTTGAAAAAGGCCCAAAATTAATTTTATATTATTCTATTTTTCTTAACTTTCATGAATATCATTATATACAAGCTAGGGATTTATGAAAATTTCCTTGGACAAGTCATCAAATGGATATCATAGCATTGATCGAGCCCACTTAACAACATAACACGAAAAGATGGTGACACAAAGCATTTGCTAGATCAACTTGTTAGTGTGACATAGTACACGACATAGGGAGCATATGTTGCATAGTTATTGGTCTAGGTTCTCTACATGGTGATGGCATGGCCAAAGAAAAACTTGGCATGCCATTATACCAAGTAAATCAATCACATCAATTTAATCTTCATATATCATCAACTAAGTGATGTCACCAATCATATAGAAACTATGATGATTGATCATTAAGAGTTGAACTGGGTTGTACAAAATTTTCTGAAGTAATTAAACCTCCAAGGCCTTTCTATCTTAAATATGTGCAATTACATGTCAGGTTGCACTTAATTACACAAATCTAAACATGCCTCTATTTGGAGAGCATGCAACTCCATGCGGCACATACACAATGAATCTACAATTTTTAATGTATGAGATAGTATATTAGTTTTTTTTCTTTTGGTACTTTTTAAAACTAAAAGAGCCCAAGAGAGTTTTGTTCAACACCATCCTCAACTTTATTAGCTCACATGTACTTTGACGGATTTTTGCCAATTAGCAGTAGAAAGACTTGCCAAACAAGGTATACATCTTCGTGAAATTCTCCTATCGCATAGTACTCCAGAGCTACTTCTACATTACCCTCAAGCTAACTCTAAAAGTTATATCCTTGAGTTTCTATATGATAGATCAAAGTAGTTAAACCTATCACATCAATATACTACTTCTCATTAATAATAATGGTTGATGACTAGTAATATCAAAGTCACTAAAATTATGTATCACGTATGCAATCCTTATTCTATTAATCCTTAGTCATTTAATAATATTTTTCTTTGTTGCTCTAACTTTCACTTATTTCAAAAAAAAATTCTAGCCAGGAACTATGCAATCTAAAAAAAGAATATATTATAGTACTTCACTTTGAATATTTTAAAGAGAGGAGACTAACAAATGCAAGTATATATATATATATATATATATATATATATATATATATATATATATATATATATATATATTTTAAAGCTTGTATGAATAAATTTAACTCTCTTATTCTATGTTAAAAATAAGATGGGAACAAGTACATAAATAAATAGATAAATGATTATTAAGAAAAAAATAAATCCAAAAAATTAGTCTTCAATCTAAGAATCAAGAATTTACTGCACAATATTATATTATTATCCACAAATCACTAATTGAGGTTGATGGAAAACTATTATCCACAGTAGATTATTGTAGATGAAAATATACTAGCCAAAAATTCAAGATTATTTCAACACTCCTCATCAAGCGAGGTTGATCATGCTTAGCTTATTGATTAATTTAGATTATTAAAACTCATTATGGTTAAATATTTCGTGATGACGTTTGTAGTTCGAGAGTTTGGTAGATAATAATTTAGCTAGGATACTCCTTTTTCTTATTCTTTCCTTTTTTTTTCTTTTTTCTTTTTTTGAGATAAAATGTCAGTCTATCTTAGTGTGTTTAATCTTATCATGGTGGACAGAATTTTTTTTAATATTTATCATAACATGTGTATCGCAATAAACTCAGAAATTTTTTTCAATTAATATTTTAGTTCATCTAAGAATCTTTTAAATCACATTCATTAGCAAATACTAAGTGTCAATGCCTTATATTCAGCTTCAACACTTCTTCATAAGATCACAAATTATTTCATTCCCATGAAACCAAGCTTTCGTATGCATCATAAGTCCAATAACTAAAGGTGAATCTTAGTTCTAATGTCTTTAACTGAATCAATCACTGTGAAAATTTTTTGTCATTTTTTTTAATGGCATTTTAAATATATTAACACCTTCAATGAAGTCTTCAGTAAGATTATTCATGTATTGACTTAGTAAAAATGAGAGAAAGGTAGATGAGTTTTGCCCACAAAGCATGGATACCTACCATTCTCAACATGTGTGTAATTAGTTGCAATCCAATTTTCTTTGTTGAATCAGTTAAAGTTTTTGTAGGCTTACATCCTAGCATAATTGTTTCTTCTAATATATCAAGAATACACTTCTTTTGGAAAATAACAATGAATTATTTGAATATAAAATTCCAAACCAAAAAAGTACTTTAGACATTTGAATTTTTTTACCTTAAATTCTTTTTACTAAAAAATCCTTTTAACTTAGTTCTTCCCCATGCCCCTCATCAATATAATACCGTCAACATACACAATTATAATCACCTTTTCTTTCCTTAAAGTAATTGATAAATAAAGTGTTATTAGCTTAACATTATATATACTCACAATTTTCAATATATCTAAAGAATATACTAAACTAGATGAGACTATTATTTCGAACCATATAAAACTTTTTTGAGTTAACATAACTTATTTGAGTTTCTTAAATTTTTCTAATCGAGTGGGATCTCTATGCATACTTCCTCTTTAAGATCCCAATGGGAAAAACATTCTTAGTGTCGTTGACATAGGGGACAATCAAAATGTGTCGCAAAAGGTAAAACTCATTTGTATTGAGTTTATAATAGGAGAGAAAGTTTATTGATAGCTAATACCGTATAATTGGGTGTACCCTTTGCAATAAGTCAAGCTTTAAATCTATCAATACTCTCATATGCATTATTTCACTATACGGATCACTTTGCATCCAACCGATCTCTTCTTGATAGAAGTTTAGAAACTTCCCATATACTATTCTTCTCTAATGCAAAAATTCCTTTCTTTAGAACTTTCTTCCACACTATGGTTTTGAGAAATTGCAGTTTATCAAAAGAAGTGACAAGAATATGAAAATTAAGTGAAAGCATTTCGAAATCATAGATTGAGAATTTGGTGCAAGACCTCACCCTTATTCTTAAGGCGCTAGGATGATGGAGATCAATATCATCATCCATGATCTATTCGACTATTCTATGTTGTACTTCATTGGTCTTTGAACTAAGTTCATGCTCTTAAGTGTGCATGAGATATGTTGAATGCTAGCCTTTTTTAATCTTCTTTTCTCTCCTAATATAAGCACAAAGCTCATTCTCCATAGACTGGGTGTATTGTTGACAAGATGAGAGAGTTAGAGGTTCAAGGGAGGTTTCAGTGAGTTGTATATGTTAATAAAGTGATGAAGGAGATGGCACTTATGGCAAGGCTTCTATAGGTTGAATGAAGGACAAAGAGAAATGTTCATTAACCATGGTTATAATACGTGATGGTGAATAATCAAATAAATTCAAAACATAAAATTTCTATTCTTGAATTTCCTTAGAATTTCGAATTTAAAGCAATAAAGTTGTCATTCAAGAAAGGTCATATCCACAGAATTATAAATTTTTCGATGAACAGGAAATAGCATGTATACCCTTTTTTATTTAGAAAAGTATACAATAAAGATACACCTAACAAATTTAAGATCTAATTTGTCATGCTGATGATTGAGCAACCAAAAATTTGTAGTGGGATAGCAAAAATAATTTTGGACTTCATAAATGAATTCAAAAAAGTTTTAAATATTGGAATTTAAGTATTAGATCTAAATCTATCCGTGGGTTGACATCAAACCTTACTCGTGAGTCCTGCTTAGAAGGGATGTATAAAGAGAGAATATATATATATATATATATATATATATATATACTATGTACTACTAATAATAGAGCGTAAATAATAAGGTGAGTACAAGGTAATTAGAACTCAAAAATCTCAAAAGTCCAAAGTCAAAAAAAAGGTCCTGAATATACCTCCTGACCTCTTATTTATAAGGTTAGAAGGTTACACAAAAGACTACAAAAAACTTGAAAATGCAAAGACTCCAAAAACCAATCAAATACAGACACATGATAGTCGAGTATAGCCAACACATGGCCTCTGAATGGCATACCTCTCGTATGATCATACTCGCCCAACTATAAATATGAGGCGATCCCGATGTCGTCCTTGTCAAGTCACGTTGTGAACAAGTGGCTAGTAAGTTTCCCTATAGAAGTCACCAGTCTAATACGTTGGGCAAGCAATAGAGCAAGTTGATTATGTTGTCCGAGTAGGGGGGTGAGTCCCTCACCAGGAACAAGCCTGTGATGTATTCCAGAGCCGAGTTAAAGTCGAGCTAGCACATAATCGAGCACTAAGCTAGTACAAAAGCTGATCCCACTGCTTATTATCTTTCAGGGTGAGTTTGCTTGTCTAATGGTATACTACAGGTATATATATAAACACACTTAAAGGTATTAATATTAAAAAGATATATAGTTGTTAGAGTAAATTCTCCTTAAATATACTTAGAAATATTTATGAATAACATCAATAATCTATCCACATTTAAAAAATGTTTATTTTTTTCTTTTCGCAACCTTATTTTATTGAGTGGCAACATGAGTTTTGATGAATAATCCTTTGATGGAGATAATTTTCATAAACGGAATCGAAGTATACTTCAGCATTTATCAATTTTTAGAGCTTAACTTTGGACTACAATTGAGTAAGGATCATGGTGTTGAAATGTTTAAAAGTTATTCTACTTCGAAACTTTTTCATTAAAAAAATTTAAGTGAGACGAGTAAAATCATCGCTAAACAAAATAAATATCTAGTTCCATTGATATATTTTTAATATAATTCACATTGAAAGTTCTTATAATTAAATTTTCAAGGTACATAAAGTTCGGGTATCTTCGGTGATAGTGCCCAAACCAGATATCACCATCACAAATAAAAGTGCATTTAACTTTCAAGCAGAGGATTTGGTGGATAATAAAACTCAGTACTTAAGCTCGTACCTATGGAGTCTAAAAATTTGCACCCCTCCCGACCTCTCATTGCAAAAACTTATTTAGTTTAAAGTCAAATTATTAGAAAACAAATTAGATTTAGAAAAAAAACATTACCCAAAAATTTCACCCTCATCTTGTGAGAACTTTATATCTAATTTCAAGTTTCTCATAGGCACAAATATCTATAATTAATTATCCCTCTCAATAACAAGAAAGAACTTTCAATTAATTGCTTAGTGCATAGTAGTAGTAATTTTAATTTTTTTGTTAAAAATTTTACTATCATAGGTTAGAATACATGGTGGGAAAAATGGTGATAAACTTTATCAAGATTTCATGATTTCGTCATCCCGGGCTGTCAAAATCTAATCCACTTAATCAGAGGAGATAATCAACCCAACCTAACTGAAGGATTATTAGCAGCAAACATAGTTTGCACAGTCCAATGAGACTTTAAAGACCTAAAGTAGATGTCTATCTAAAAGGTCAAATATAAATCAACCTTAGCTAATAGAGGATTTTGTACTATATCAAATATATCTTATAATTCACGACTAAATGACTAAAGTCATGAGGGAACTCGTGAGTTACAACCATAACCATAATTTAGTATTATCATTTTGTAGCGAACCACCTGATTAAAAGATGCTAGTAGTAATCGCTATTTTTTTCTAATATTATTTTGCAGTAAAATCATACAGACTAAGAATATATAAGTCACATCCTTACTAACATAAGATAATATAAGGGTGACCATAAACGTACGCTTAATATGACAATGGCTCTCTGTGAGCCTAGGCTAATCCTAAAGTTATCACCCTCAACAAGCTATTGTGGAAGGTCGATGCATTTTTTACTTCAAGTTTTTTAAATGATAAATTTCTTTCAGAAGTTTTCTTAAGTTTTTAATATTTTAATCTAGAATTAAACCTAGAATAATTTGCACATAAATTTATAAGAATTATGATAAGAGACCTCCTATATTTAAGGTCTACTTTCAGCACGGCTATCATCAGTGTATTAGATAATTTTTCATTTAAATACCTTGGAGCTTGTCAACTTTATGCAACCATTTACAGGGGATCAGATCCTTGACTGATGGTTAGGTTTACAACCTTAAAATTGAGAACTTGCATTTAAATTCGTGTTAATTAAGTTATTTCTCAAAAGGTTTGGCTTCATCAATTTTGATCCTTTTGAGGAAAGCATTGAATTACTTAAGTGAGAATAATTATAGCTTGCCTTTTGTTACTGAAGTTTGCATATTTCTTATAGTAAGAAGTAATTATATACTCACCCCACTTTTAAACCACATAGCAATCTCAGAACCAACATTTGACTATTTAAATGTGTTGGGTGGAGCACATGCGGGGTTGTTTTATGTGTGCATACTTTCGGCATATTTGTATAACACATTTACATACTTTTGATGCATTTGCACAATACACTTATTTGTTCTTCAAGATGTCATGATAGAACTTAAAAGCTATTGCATGATATATGCAAACGATTTAAAATAGCATGTGGGCTCCGAAAATTCGCCACCGATTTCTCGATAAAGAGAGTGATTTAAAATGTCGGTGAAATTTTCAGAAGGCAGATGAAATAGTAGATAAGACACTACCGAGAGATTTCGCCCTCATTTTGCGAGGACTTTAGATCTGGTTCTGGGTTTCTATAGGCAAAGACCTATAGCAATTACCCCTCTCAATGCTAAGAGAGAACTTTCGATTATGGCTAGTCGTTAGATCGCTAAATGCGAGCATATAGTAGTAGCATGTGGAGTTTAAAATTTAGGATTTAGAATTTATGAAATTCATCATTATTTAACTTAAAGCGGATGGTTAGGGGAACGATGATGCGCCCAATCTAGATCCTATGGTTTCATCATCCCGAACTGTCGTGGTCCCTAGTCTACTTAGTTAGCGGAGGTAGTTGACCCAACCCGAAGATCCTTGTCGCACTATGGGGGCCATTTGGGAACTGCACCAGGATGTTGTTTGTGAAAAGTTTAAATCCACTTTAGCTAATAGAGGATTTTTTGCCTTATCAAGTTCACCCTATAGTTCACAACTCAAGTGAGATCGGAGTATACGAATGAATGTAATATAATAAATAATTGTCGAACCACCGATCGTGGGACTCACAGAATCGCATCATACGCCGTTCAACCGATCAAACCACGAGCTAGAGGACACGCCCACGTCCTTCCTGCATGAGATTGATTAAGAGTGAATATAATTATGTATTTGATTTGACATTAGCTCTATTTTGAGCTAGAATTTTTTTAATTTGTCACCTCTGACAAACAATTGCAGAAGATAGATTGAATTTTAGCTTTAAGTTTTTAACTTGATGATTTTCATTTAGTCATTTTGAGATAAGTAATTCATCAGATTTCTCATTTGAATTGATATTTAACTTATATTGATTTGATTTGAAATAGCAATCACGTTTTGATGAAAGTATCCCCTTTGTTAAAATCTTCATTCAACATAACTATCATCAGGATATATAAGTTTGCTTAATATTTTAGTTTATTGTTTTAGATCATGTCGACTCAATTAATTTAATAATAAACGATCAGATCTACTGTCATATGACAGAATTAACTTCTCAGATATTTTATTAAGTTGGAAATATTATAATATTATTTTTGAATTTTAGGTTTTGTTAACTGACAGCCATAAGACAACCGAAGAACCCACGCAAAGATCCTCGATACTAAAGTTTAAACATTCTAGTATCACCCATGGGATATTTAAAATACTTAATGAATTTTAAAAGATCGAATTGAATTGGAAGTTGTTTCAGAATACTTTTAGAAAGCTTTCAAGTCTCTATAAACTCATCATGTTTGATTGATGTTTTAGCTCATATGAGTTGGCGAGATCAGTACAAGTCACATTTATATTCCTTTTGATTCGCATCAATTTATTTATTGCAAGTCACTATGTGATACAATCATTCATTAAAAAACTTTGCATTATGCTCACCATGAAGCTACTTAGCCTTAAGATTAATCCCTTATGAATTCCATCTTAAATTCTATTTTAATTTGAAAGCAAGCATTCCAATATACTTTAAATTTCATGTGCTTCAAAAAGTAAAATATAATAATCCAAATATTTCTTTGAAAAAATCAATTCATGCTTGTAAGCAACCATTGGATTCGCCATGAGTTTGTGAGAACCTTATTCATATTAGAAAACTTGCTCTCACAAAGTCCTCTGTCATTGAATTTTGTACATAATTATATATCAATTTTGAACTATTGTAATCCGATTGATACAATGTGTTGCATGTAAAAGTTCAATTCAATTTTTTTTATATGCAAGTAATTGTTTTATTTTAAGTTTACTTTAAGCTCATTAGTACTTTCATTTGATTCTCTTTAAGCTTCATGTCGTTTCAAATTTCAGTAGCCTCCCGACGTCTTCCCCGCATAGGTGGTTGCTTCGAGAGTGCTAAAGCCTTCCTACCATACTTAAAAAAACATACATAGTCAGTGTCTTGCGACATTGCAACTTAAAAAGTCTTCTAAACTCACCACGCTTAAGAAAGCATGCATAGGCCTTCAATATCGTGTTTGAATAATACCTCCCAACGTTATCCCCGCGTGAGTCGATCGAGTGTTGAGGTCATCCCACCACGCTTATGAAAGCGTGCTTGGTAGGTCCAACCGTGAAGTGCTTTTTTGCCTACCGCTTATGAAAAGCCACATATGGCTTTGAACCAGATGAAAGCCATCCCGATTTTCAACACGTCAAGTGATAGTACTTATATCTAGCAAATATTTACAATTACATTGAAATAGTAAGTACATGAATTTAATATGCTAGGCAAGCGTATGAACAGGCGTTTGAAATGAAGTATACCTCCGACGCCAACCCCATGCGGACCGTGATCGAGATATTGAGGCCTTCCCACCACGCATGGAAGGCATGGTGGTGTCTTATGAATGCCGAGTGATTTTCTTGTAACTACCGCGCTTATGAAAAGCGTCGCATAAACCTTCGAACTTATATGAAAACCATCCTGATTTCCTCGCATTCTGAAGCAGCATGCACGAGTACTTAGGTCTAGCAGATTTCTCCTTTGCGTTGAAACAACACGAAGGAGTATTTAAGACTACAACATCTCTTATCACAATTTAGCTTTTACATATCATTAAGCCGAGATGATAGGACACAAATGAAATAGTCTATCACCGTATAACTCCTATCATTGCTTCACTCGTCTCTCTGTTTTTTTTTATCTACTTAACAGTAGCGCCACATATCCTTGACAAATCTAATTTCACTTCATCTCTTTTATGCCAATCATCCAAAATACTATCTACTCCTTCCAAAGTTAACAAGTGAAACAACAATTGCTATGACACAAATGGAGCTAATCTTGGTTAACAAAATTGCAAGAAAGTTTTAAACTAAACTTGATCAAATGACAAGCACAATAATGCCAAAACTCATATGATCTAAAGATCTCAATCCCCTTCTCTTCTACTTAATGCTTTAGTAATTAACAATAAACATTATGAGATGTAAGATGGGTTGAGCATCGCGTGTACAAGCGAAGATAGTAATGCACCTCAATTTTCGATTTCCCCAAGAGAAAACGAGAAGGGAGGGAGACAAGCGCTGTTCTACTCGGGTTCGGCATCCGGAGAAGGTGGCGGTCGCGAATGAAAGGGAGTTCGCTTGTGTTGTTCGCGGCTGGGTTGGACTGGGAGAATGAGAGACGGTCGGCGGGAGAAGGGTCACGTGCGGTAGGGAAGAGTCGGAAAAGGAAGTCGAGCAATGTCCGGCTTGCGTGTGTCCAACAGGAGTCACGAGAGAGAGGACGAGAGGGAGAGAGGCTTGCGGCTATTAGATCAAGAGGAAGGAGTCGAGCGAGTTGTCGCTGGGAATAAGAGTTGAGACAGTGAATGGGGATCCCTAGGGTTAGGTATATGTAGGTATATATAGGTAGGCTTCCTCTTCTTTTTTTTTTTTGAGATAAAATAAATCCAATTTTGAGTTTTCGCAATTGTATCCGCACCAAGGCAAATTGGATATCAATTTTAGGTTACTCGATATTCGACGAACAACGAATCCGCTTCAGACGGAGTTTGGTTCAGATCGAATCGAAGTCGATTCGCCAAAAAATGCACATTATCGCCTCGACTACTGACGTCAGCAGATTCTGATGAAATCTCATAATTGTGTTTGACGTTCGCGTTAACTCAATCAATTTTGCGAATGGAGGTCGTTTGGCCATCATGCGGCTTCCCGACCTCGATATGTGTGTAGGCCACAACGATTTCCTTCGACGGCCGACCGCCGACCGCAATATGTATATTCTAATCAATTTCGCTCAACCCAATACAAGTCGTCAATCAGATCATTCGATTTTCTGACGCCGAGTATATTTCAACTCCAATTTGCACGTTGAAGCTGTCGAATTCACCTTTTGAGATCGACTTGACTTTTGGCACATGCATGGAGGTCAACATAGCATTCAAATTTTAATTATTTGTACAAATATTTTATCATTTTAATTTAAAGCTCAATATTACGCCTTTTGTCTACTTACATAAAGTGTTGGGGATCTGATGGTGATCTTTTAGCAATTTTAAGTCTAATTGCATTTAAACATTGCCCGTTTATTTATGCTCAGTCCATAATTTAGTCTTTGATTTGCAAGATTTTGATAGTTCTTAATGTTGCAGGAAGCCCTATTCATGCTTATAAGGGAGCTCTTGAATATTTGTTGAAGTCACACTTACGTTGATGAGCCACTATCTCATTATAAATCTCATTTAAATTCTTAACGTTTCTTTTCAATTCATTAAATGCAACGTGCAACACCATTTAAGTATTCATTAGAAGGCTTTACTTGTGCACATTGATAAGCTCAAAAGTTTTGTTCTAGCTTGCAAATGAGCTTCTAAATTCATTAAAAATTCCCTATAAATCTAGTGCAAGGCTTAATTATGTTTAATTCTATTATTTCAAAATAGTTCATGTCACACTTGAATATTCATTATGGTTTTTTTTTGGGGGGGGTGGAGTGGGGTCTAATAAACTCAAATTTGTTGAGTTGATTAAGTTGTGTTACTCAATTCAAATAATAATTTTTTTGTTCTTTTTAAGTGATATTTTGGAAATATTTCGCAATTTTCAGCATCTCTCTCACCTATGCCATCTCACCATATCTCAAAAGACATGCAGGATCAGTGTCATAATACAATGCAAACAAAAAAAAAATCTTCAAATCCACTACGCTTAAAAAAAATATGCATAGGCTGTAATTTAATGATATCATTTTGTGCCAAACCACTCAATCAAAGAACATTGTTCCTACTTTAAAATTTTCTACATTGATTTTTCATTGAGATTGATTATCATAGATTTTTCATTGAGATTGATTTTCTACATTGGAGTTGCCAACTTCTCGAACATTGGTTTTTTTTTCACAATTGGCACCATCTTCTTTCCACTCATATTTTGCGAATGTTGGCTATTTTTTTTGTGAAGAAACTGATGATTTGGAGGAGAGAATACATATTGATGGACACATCGGCCTCACAATGAGCAACATCTTAATGCCTCTAGTGCGTTGAAAATTAAAATAAGAAAAATATAAAATATAAAATTAGAGATTGCATACTAAATTTTATTATCTTAATCTAAATAACAAATAAACTGAGAAATTGTATATATAGTTAAGAAAATAACTATCAAGAGAAAATTAAATTTTAAAAACTTACTCTTTAATTTTGAAACCACACAAAAAGGGCATGTCGCCATCTATGGATCATTACTCTGTTATCGACTATGGGCTCCGAAAATTTGCAACCGACCTCTCGATGAAGAGAGAATGATTTATGTCGGTGAAATTTTCAAAAGGCAGATGGAATAGTAGATAAGACACTACCCAGAGATTTCGCTCTCATTTTATGAGGACTTTAGATCAGGTTCCAAATTTCCTATAACCGCAAACACCTATAGTTAATTACCCCTCTCAATATTGAGAGAGCACTTTCGCTTAAAGCTACTCGTTAGATCGTTGAATGCGTAGCATATTGAGTTTTAAAATTTATATTTATGAAATTCAGTATCCTTT
This sequence comes from Cymbidium sinense, assembly GCA_021442155.1. Classification (NCBI taxonomy): domain Eukaryota; kingdom Viridiplantae; phylum Streptophyta; class Magnoliopsida; order Asparagales; family Orchidaceae; genus Cymbidium; species Cymbidium sinense. The sequence goes on along the minus strand of CM038220.1, from coordinate 70,942,448 downwards.
AAATTGAAGCGGATGGTTGATGAAATGATGACGTGCCTGATCTAGATCCAGTCATGTTGGTCATACGTCTAATCTACTTGTTGGTAGAATAACCCAACGACCAATCTCGAACCATACAGGTTCAAGTAATCCAGACTCAGGGTGGTGTTGTCCAAGGAGGCGCTTAAATCTACCTTAACTAACAGACCTTTTGCTCTATCAAGATATTTCCACGACTCAAGCGAGCCATCGGGAGCATACGCGCTACGTGAATGTGATATAGAGTTATTTGGCGACTGACCAAAGCCGACTCGATCAGAATCGATCATCTCTGGAGCTACTACCAAGCCACGCAAATAAAGGACACGGGTCACGTCCTTGTTGGCATGAGATTGTTTGGAAGTAAATATAGTTATGTATTTGATTTGACTTTGGCTCCTTTGTGAGCTAGAGTTTTCTTAATTTGTCACCTTCAGCAAACAATTACGAAAGGTGAATTGAGTTTTAATTTTAAATTCTTTAAAAATTGAATTTCCGATTTTATATTTGTATTGACACTTGATTTTGATTAATTCAATTTGAGCTTGCAAACACATTTTGATGGTAAGTATCCCCTCCGGCCAAAATCTTCATTCAACACAACCACCGTCAGGGTGAATTTATTATTTTACTATTCCAGATCCTGTCGACTATATTAATTTAATAATAGAGTCAGATCTACTGTCATATGGAAGAATTAGCTTCTCAGATAAATTCTAATAATATTATTATTGAATTTTTTAGGTTTTGTTAACCGCAGTCTAGACCCAACCGGATTGACGGGTAACATCCTCATTAGATTCATGCATTCAACATAAGTGTCGTCAAGTTACCAGAATACTTATGCAATTTGGAAAAATCAAATTGAATTGAAGATTGTTTTATATTTGTACTGAAAATTAGTCTCCAAATGATTTATGAGGATTACGAGCATTTGAATTGAGTGATAGTTGCTCTATAATTTATGCAAAAATTAATATATTTAAAATTTATTTATAATTTAAGCCAACGCTTTCTGTCTAGCTTTTAATTTTGTGTTGTAGATTCGGTGGCGTAAGTTGTATGTTTCATTCATATCCAACTTTAAATCTTTTAAATATTTTATAGTACAGTGTATTTCATCTAATTTGTTGTAGACAATTATTAGTCAGATAATTGAAAGTTCAATCTTGTCTCAATAGCTTAGTGTATTATGCTTAGTTTGATTATTGATCTTATTACTCGTTTAAGATTCAAATATTATTTCTTAACTATTTCATTTTCATTAATTATTAATCTCTATTTTGATGAAATTTGGTAAATCTCGCGTTCCCACATGGTCGCCGGGAGTATTAGAGCCTTCCTACCATGCTTAAGAAAGCATGCATAGCCAGTCTTTAACTGTAGAGAAGAATCCCACCCACGCTTAAGCATGCCAATATTTGTATTTGGAATGAAATTCTGACATTCGTCATCATGGTGTGGGGTTTGCATTTGAGTCTTCATGCAAAGAAAGCATGCATGGTAGGCTTCTTGCGACACCGCGGCCGAGTGATTTTCTTGCACCTACCGCGCTTATGAAAAGCATCGCATAGGCCTTCAAACCTGTGTAAAGAACATCCTGATTTCCTCGTCATGCTAAAGCAACATGCATGAGTACTTATATCTAGAAAATATGTGTAATTGTATTAAGCGTAGAGCAGAATTTAATATATAACATACATATATGATTTGAAATGAAATTGACCTCCCATCATCCACGTGTGGGGGCATCCAGTGTTGAGACCTTCCCACCACAGGAAGTATGTATGGTGTGTCTTTGCGACCACCGAAATGATTCTCTTGCCTACCGCTTATGAAAAATCGTAATGACCTTTCAAACATAAGACATCATGGTTTTCGTCATCTTTGAAGCAACATCAAGTACTTATATCTAGCAAATTTCCTCATTGCGTTGAAACAACACAAATGAGTACTTACGACCATAGCATCTCTTATCATTTTACTCTGGCAAACACATTGGGATAGGATAATTAAAACATAAGCCTCATTGCTACAGTCATGTTAAAAAAAACTTTCTCTGCCAAGCCAACTTCTTTGCACTCGAGAAGCGGTCAGAAGGATGGAAGGAAACTCGCAGGTGTGATTGAATCTGGTTTTATGCCTGCATCTTGCATCTTGCATCTTATAGAACCATTCTGAGGCCTCATTCTTTAATCCATTCTAAACAAAACTAGATATCATTCCATTCCAGGTCACTATATCGGCTTTTGAAATCATATCAAACAACATATTCACATCACTCAAGCATCTACATTTAGAGTACCTTGCAATGTGTTTCTTACCAAATCTATAATTAGGCTACCTCCGAAGCTCATCATCCATTTGAAGAGCTCCAAAGCATTTTAGAATCCCCGCCTCACATATCCATCCATCATAACATCCCACAATACAATCTCTTTCGACATTTTGTTAAACACCTTCTTTCTCTTTTTTCAACAGTTTTACATCTTTATCAAAGAACTTCCCACAAAAACATCCTTCTCTATTCCCATCAGATAAGTCATCTTATGAATGTGATTACCTAAACCTGTGGCCGATAAGGCATAACAGGATTTAATCACATAAGGAAATGTATACTTATCAGTGAAGATTCCTGCATAGAGCATCTTGAAATAGAACAGTAAACTGAACTCAACAGATCATGGAGAATCCACGTAGGGAAGAGAGGAGGAGCTTGACTTACAAGCGGCGGAAATGAGCCCGCTCGATTCGTGTAGAAGACAGGCGGCTCGGTTGGAGTCTGAAAGGAGGGGGAATGCAGGCTTGGTACGTGGAGCAGTGCGTTCGTTACGAGCGGGAAGGAGGGTCGGTCGGCGGCCCGGGAGCGGCGTCAGACTTGCGCATCTCAAGAGTCGAGGAGAGGTAGCTTCAACCGGTTGCTCACGACGGAAGGAGAGTTCGTCCGAGCGAGAGAGAGAGGAGGGCGGCTCGTTCGGTTGAGAGCAGGAGTCGAAAGTTGCGGCGCGTGGAATGTTTCCTTAGGGTTACATGTTAAGAGGTATTTATAAAGACAGCTTTGCTTAAATGTCTAATTAACCCTAATTTGGGCTTTACATCGCATATATATATATATATATATATATATATATATATATATATATATATATATATATATATATATATATATATATATATATATATATATATTTAAAGTTATTTCGATATTTCGGCAAGCGGTCCGTTTAGCGTCGGAGATCATTTGGTTTAAGGCGAATTTTCGATTTGAAAGCGACCGGCTTCGACATTCGGCGACTCGTCCGGTGGCGAGCGATCTCATTTGAAAGGTTTTAACGCGTTTAGACGCGTGATCAATTTAAAGCGAAGTCGTTTGGGCATTGTCGCGAACTCGATGCATGTAGGCGTATCGACGGATTTCCTTCTTGATCGATCGACCGTCGAATTGTGCAATATGTATATTCTGATCAATTTCGACATTGAACGCGATGACAAAGTCCGTTCGTCGAATGGAGGTCATTTCAACTGATTTCGGCGATGTCAAGTACATTTCAGCCTTGATTTGTGCACTATTGTATTCGAAACCGATCGACTTCGTCTTATGAACACGACTCAATTAATGTGACATACATAGAGGTCAACATCGAGAAAAAGTTGTTGTCCACAAATAATTATATTGTCGTAAATAAAAAATTTTTCTACACAGATTGGTAGGTTGTTGTAGATTGAAATGTGGTGTCCATGGATTCAAAATTATTTCAACAAAATATTCTTTGTAAGCATCTCTATGATCAATACAAAAAAAGTAAGTACTTAAAATTGATCCTCTATCAAACTTGAGAACTCGTGGGTCAATCAATAACTACTTATGATATTAGTCAACATTCCATTGCACCTATCTTTAATATCTTAAAATGACTTCAACATACAAATAACAAATTTATTTTTTTCTTTATAAAAATGCCCACAAACACAAAAAAAATAATAATAATATTTGAAGAAGCATACCAAGGTTAACATCCATCAGATAAGCATGCTCTCCACTGTAACTCAAAAGCAATTCATCTCCATTCGGACTGAATGCAACATGGGTTAAATGCAAGCTTGACCTCCTCTGTAAATAAAGGGCAAAAAAGGCAAAGTCATTAATGATTTATTTTTAGAGAACAACATTTCTGCAGTTATTTGGAATAAAATCATTCTTAACATTATAGCCAAAAACCACTCAACATATTAAAACTCAAGTGTAAATATGATAACAACAACAAGCATTTATCCCACTATGTGGGGTCGTCTACATGAATCCTTCTTCTCCATTGTGTCCTATTATGTGTCAAATTCTCACTTGATTCTAATAAACTAAGATCATTTAAATATTAAAAGACAAAATTAAGGATATTATTAATTAGCATAGATACTGCTATAAATGCATGCTCTGAAAGGTAAGCTCAATGACATTTTTATGTTCAATATTAGACATTAGTATATTGAGCTAGGTAAGATGGAGTACGTGACTATCACAACCTTAAAAATGTGGATCTAGAATCTGAATTGGGATATGCACAAAATTAAGGCAATATGAGAATAAATAACTAAAAGTTGAAAAAATTCAACTTAGTTCCCCAAAAAATAAGAGGGAAGAACATAATAGATTTTTTTCACTCTCCAACTTCCCTTTCTCACCCTCACTATTGGAAAGTATATATATTTTTTCTGAAAAAGATGACATTAAATAATGATCTCCACTTCTCACACTAAATGACAAAAAAGATAATTAGAGTCTCTTTTGTACCTACATTCTACATCTCTCTCTCTCTCTCTCTCTCTCTCTCTCTCTCTCTCTCTCATAGATAACTTATAGTGGGTACGAGAAGAAACAGAAAGATGAAAGAAATCTCATACCAAAAGGAAGGTTAAAGTAAAATACTTCTATTTTCACCAAAAGTGGTAGCACATCTTTGTTTGTTTCTAAAAAAATTTTAACTTCTTCTACCTCTCACCATCCTCTATTCACCACCTGTTTTGACACTTTGAGTGGAATGAAAGACAATCAAACTGAGGATGAGGAAATCCTTCAAGGATTTCTATCAAAGAGCGTCGCATGGATATATAAGATCTTTGCATTTTTCTCTCATGGCCTCAAAGGGATCGAACAAGGCTTTTCAAGTTAAAGATATGGGGGATCTTTACCTTATAAGAGTAAAACCAAGAGCAAGAAAAAAAGAAAATCCAATGCATAAGGCTTCATGTAAAGGCAAGGTCATGGGAGCTTAATAAATGAAGCATTAACACTATACTTTAGAAAGCAAGCTTAGTGATTTGAACCTATGGCCTCCAGATCATATTGGAGGCAATTTAAGTCATTAACATTTAGCTATTGACATTCTGCAAACAAATAAAAAAGATGCAGAAAAATTCAAATAAATTTTTGAGTGATTTGTTACAAATTCATTTACCATCATCGAAGTCAACAAATGCAAAAACATTCTTCCTAGAATTCAATTAAAGTATTTTGACAGGAAATCACACTTGGCATTGCTAAAGAGTCAATGTTGTTAAAGTGAGAAATTTCATCACAAGTCAAGATTAAAAACAATACATATAAAAAATTTGCATATGATAACAACCAACATAAATGTTTGACTAACAAAATATCATGGGGGATAAAAATATTAATAGAGATTGAATCAATCAAACTCAAATTGAAGTTAACAAAACATGCTTGGCTCGAATGAGATAGGATCAAGCTAACCTCTAACCCATCTTAATTCGGCTTGATAACCAATCTAATATATCCTAGACGATCATAAGCTAAGGTCAAATCAACCCAAGATTAAATTAATAAATCTATTAAACATTTATGTCCCATCGACCTCCATAGTTACCCACTGATTTTTCACTCAACAAAGTCACATTCCACTCCATGAACTCATCCTTATTCCTAATGTTACCATTGATTTAATAGAGATTTAAATCTGTCATTGGAAAAACAAACTTAAAAATGTTATCCTACAACTTAATCACTTATATGCTGCTCTTTTTTTTTTTTTTAATACTGATTACAATTTTGGTGCTTTATAGTGGCTTGTGGAAATGTATGATTTTTTTATATGGCGTGCCAATATTAGACCATTTTTTCCATTAACGTTTGTGTTCTTTTAGGTTTCATCATTCAGCATTAGATTATTATTACTTACCTGAAAAGATTTGAAGACAGATTAAAGATTTGTGTGCTTTCTTACAGCTTTTCACATTGTTTGGAAATTTCTTGTCACCAATGAATGGTAAATATAATTTGATTGCTGATTAAACTTAGTTGTGGATATTAGTGCTATATTTTTCTATTCACCGGGCACTGGAAAACTGCTAAGCAACAAAATTGTATGCAGTAAAGCCAGCATGTTTTCTGTTTTTTATTTTTAAAAATAAAAAATTCATAAGAATGTCAAAACATGTTTTGTTTTAGGTTAAAACAAAAATAAAACAAAAGCAAAAATAGAAAATAAAACAAAAAAAAGAAAATAGAAAGTGATCCCAAACGGCCCCTAAAATAGGGAATCAAGTATAAAACAAGTTTAAATTGAGCTAATCTCAAATGTTTTGGAGTTATACTCAAGATCAACACACTCAAACTCCATTGTCATGCTTAGCTACCAACATAATGGAATGTACAAATTCCTGAAACAAAATCTTGTACTGTTTAGGCATTATTTGTAGCTGCCCCCTACATCCGAAAGTGCAACACCATTACTAAGTTACCACTTGCCCACCATAAAAATAAGAGAACCCAACTGACACCTACCTAGATCTAAAAATTCCTATAGCACAAACAAAGAAGGATATCTCATAGTTACACCAAATAGAACTTTAGTTTAGAAAATTTCATAGACATTGAAGTCTCATTGCTTTAATATGCAAAAGAAACTCCGATCTTACTATATTTGAAAAAATTCTAAAATTTTTTGCCATACTAGAAAGGAGATCTATTCACCATAAAAAAGGGCCTTGAGAAAGAGATTTGATATTTGATTTTCAATCTTTTGGCTCACATTAATTGCTGGTTAAGTCCTCTTTTTTATTGTATAAGCAATATCTCAAGAAATCTCATAACAGTCTTCTCTCAATAAAACTTCCTAATTTCAATATCTAATGAGTAATGCAACTAAAGCTTGCAAGATGTTATCAAGATATAAAACTACTAAAAATAATTTTAAAGATTGCCGTAAAAACCCGAACAAAAAGTACAAGAATCGAAAAAATATAGAATCATTGCAATCTAGGAGATCAGTCTATTCAAGAAGATCAATAGCATTTATCCTCTAAGAGAGATGTCCCTTTTTTTTTGTTGTAGACATATTCAACTTCATTAACATATTTTCACCATTCAAGAATTTTACTAATAAAATCCTTTTGCGGATAGTTTTTCCCCAAAGATGATTTATTAATTACTCTGAGTGATGTATCATCAACATAAACATTTAGCAAAGCCGAGCTTGAAAGTATTTGAAGAATATAAAATACTTTATGATATTACAGCGAAGACTAATCTTGACAAGAACATTGCAAATTTTTTAAAACTAAACCTGAGAGTTCCATTTAATCTCATAGGTGGCCATGAGTAGACGTGATTTTCCCTTAAGCAACCCGAGCAGAAGATTGCTCCATATAAACTGCCTCATTAAGACCGTAACAGTGGAAAGCATTACTCACATCCACTTGTTATATAAGCCAACCTTGATTGATGGCCATATATAAAAAAATCAATAGAGTTAAGCCAGTTAATTAAGGTGTCAAAATAACTATCATAGACTTTGTAAACTCTCTGAGAACCAATCAATCTTGCTGCCAATAGACAGCCATCAAGATAAAATTGAATGAAAAATTCCGATAACAATCAACTATTTTAGCCCCAAAATAAAGAACAACCAAATCATATTATATGGTGACTTATAAGAGTGTAAGTGAGTCACACTGAATCGTGAGCTGGCTCAAGTTTGGCTCAATAAATGGCTCGTGAGCCGAGTTTGATGAGCTAACAAGCCAAGCTCAAACCAACCTTAATTTGACTTGTTAGCTCATAAGCCAGCTTGATTAATAAATATTAATATAAAATATACTTAAAATATATTAAAATTTAATAATTTAAGTATAAATTATTAAAAATAATATCTCATTCTCTTATATTTTCTAAATTTTTAATTTTTTTATCATTTTTGGCATAATAACTGCTTGAATCAAAATAATTTTATCTCTTCTATACTAAATGAGCTGACTTGTGAACTGACTCAAATTCATAAAATAAAGCTTAGCAGCAACAACAACAATAACCCTTTATCCCATTATGTGGGGTCAGCTACATGAATCCTTCTTCTCCATTGTGTCCTATTATGTGTCAAATTCTCACTTAATTCTAATAAACTAAGATCATTCTTTATATATCCTAACCAAGTCTTTTTAGGTTTGTCTCTAATTATATATATACTCGGCTAACCGGGTCATCGGACGGCCGACGCTTTAAGTGGCCAAACCATTTAAGGCGGCTCTCTCTAATCTTATCTGCCACTGGAGCAACTCCAACTTTTTCCCAAACATATTCATTTCACATTTTATCTCTAAGTAAAGCCACTCTTCCACCTGAGCATCCCCATCTCCACAACACTTAACTTAATTTTATGCTTATCTTTTACTGGCCAACATTTTACACCATAAATCATTGCAAGTCTTACCACTATCTTATAAAATTTTTCCTTAAATCTACACAGAACTATTCTATCACACAACAGGCCAGATGCATTCCTCCACTTCAACCATCCAACTTGAATTCTACTAATAACATCCCCATCTATTTCACCTTCATTTTGAACAATAGACTTGAGATATCTAAAACGCTCGCTCTTTTTAATGACTTGATCACCCAATGTCACAACACCACCACTAGAACTTCTACAACTAAAATTACACTCCATATATTCAATTTTAGATCTACTCAAATGAAAACCTTTAAACTCTAAGGTTGACCTCCATAATTCAAGTTTCTCTTGGACTCCCTCTCTAGTCTTATCAACAAGAAGAATGTCACCAGCAAAAAGTATACACCAAGGTACATCCTCCTGTAAATACCTAATAAGAATATCCATAACTAAAACAAAAAGATATGGGCTTAAAGCCAACCCTTGATGTAATCTAACTGAAATAGAAAAATATTTTGTCAATCCTCCTTATGTTTGGACACAAGTAACAACTCTAGTATAGATATCCTTAATGACTTGAATATAACTAATATTAACTCCTTTCTTTTTTAGAACTCACCAAAGGACTTCTCTTGAAACTTTATCATATGCTTTCTTTAAATCAATAAAAATCATATGCAGGTCCTCCTTATTTTCCCTATACTTCTCCATCAAACCTCTCAAGCTAAACTGCATTAATTAATCAAGCACAACCTAAAAGTGACTCAAACTCGACTCAACTATTTTACACCCCTAGTGACTAATTAAAGAACTCATCTTAACATCAATAGCTTATTTCTATAGAAAATTCTATTGTATTTTTTTGATGTGTCATGGGAATAGATAGAAATGATAGTGATAAATGAATTAATAAAAGGAAGGAGATCCATGATCAAATAGCATATAAGAGTAAATTGGATGTGTTATTAACCTCCTAAAGAAGTTGGCAAATGTATTAATGAGCTCATCAACGAAAAGATGCTCGAATGAATCTAACAATATGGATGGAGGTGTTCTTATGATAAATGGTCAAGACAGTCATGAGTAAACCTTTAGAGAGGTAATAGATATAAAAACTTCTAGAAAAAAAAGAATAGTTAGTGAAGGTATGGAAAAAAGAATTAAGAAATTAGTGGTCTCATAAAATAATATCAGTCTAAGCAGAAAAAATATCAAGTAAATGGATCATAACATCTATATATTTTTAATTAATAAAAACCTATGAAATATATATATTTAATGACAAGAAGAGAAATCTTATTATCTATGCAAAAAATATGAACAAAGCAGACACAACCAAACAGCAAAATGAAAGAGAAAATGCAACTTGGTCAATATAAAGAGTGGATTTGGGTGAAAGTTTATTAAGGAGAGAAGAAAAACAATTAAAATAGCATCCCCTAGAACTAACAATAAACATTTATATAAAACATTAATGTCATAGTAACATCACGCAAGTCTAAGCTTTTTCACATTACATCATTGTATTAAGATATATTAAAATAAAAATTTTGATGAGTAATACAATTGTCAAAGCAAAAGTGATAACCAAGACCAGTATCAATGCGTAAAGAACTTTGTACCGACATATGAGTAAAATAGATTGAAATAACCAATAAATAGTCATAAATGAAAATGACAAAACAGCAAAATCCTAAGGATAAAACTAAGGCACTAAAAGTCCGAGTAGGCTAACTCAAAAGGAAAACTATAATTATTACTAAAAGAAAGAAAAAATATACCAACACACAGATAGAACAATCAAACTAGAGACAAAAAGATAAAATTCTAAAGTCTATTAGAAAGGAGAATAAACAAACTAGAGATGACATTGATACAGGGTAAGAGTGGAAGAGGTGGAAGGATTATTGCAAGTCAAGTAATGTAGATTCAGCCAATTTCGACACCTCCACAACAACATCAATTATCTTCCTAAAGCTGGAATCCTGAAAAGCACAACGAGAAGGATAAAAAGTATAAAATAATTAGTAAGAGAGTAAGTAGACAACATATTTTAAAAAAAAAACTATGGGACATATTAAACATTTAAGAGAGATTTGGAAGGATAGATAATGCCCTTAATTAAAACAAGTGAGAGGATAGCTGGTAAAGAAAAAATATGTGAGGGAGATTAAAAAATTGGCAGTTACCAATTATATGGGAACAAGAAACTGTATCTAAGGCCAATGATGTATCACTAGAGATAACAATAAGAAATTCAAAGAGACAGCAGAAAACATTGAAAGAGATGTTCAGCACTATTGAAGTAGTTGATCATAGTCCTCCTAAGAGATACTAGTAGATTTGGAGGAAAAAGCACTAAGAGTAAGTAGGGATGGACAAATTATGGAAGCATAGAGAGATACCTAAACTTTTTCTAGTAATGTTTAGGAGGGTGATTGCCTTATTTGTAATGAGGATGAGAAGAAAAATGTATTATGGCTTCAACCACAAGTGTAGTTGAGCTAACCACCATATTCATGATTCTCTCAATTATCCCAATAGACAACAATAAAGGCAGATTAGTCGAGAGACAAAGGTTAAGAAGTTGAGAACTCATAACATAAAGAACTCAAGAGAATGTTTATAATTTTAACAATCATGGAGTTTGTTATTAAGACTGCAACTTATAAGGAAGGATGCAAATCAAAAATAAATTTAGAAAAAAAAAAATCATCTTGCTACTTATGCAAAAGAGTTGAAAAATAGTTCAAGAACAATACTGAAGCAAGTCATCTCATTTTCCTCCACATACTATAGTATTCCTAGATCAACACATCATTTTGCTAAAGAGAGACTATCTAAAAATAGAGAGTGAATACACAAGAGATTACTTTCTTGCAGGTAGATGGAATGTATAAACTCTCACGTCTTCTTAGCAGACTCTTCAAACATGACAATAGAAGAATAGAGGCTTCAAGACTATTGAGCAACTAAGTAGCCGAAAGCTCGTCAATTCTAAAACATAACGATGTCATTGTGATATGAAGAAGCATCAAGGTAATAGAGCTTGTCATAAAAATCAATAAGTAAAAAGCTCTTGACTTATGAAATAAGGTGTAGCATTGAATTTGATTATGATATTGATGGTGGAGGAAATTTATAAGTCATTAAGAAGATGGTGAGAGACTAGACACTGTGCAACAAAGAGAGAATTTGAGAGCCAATTTAGATCACTGAGGATGAGAGTCATGTAATGCATGAAAAGGTAGTCAGGCCTAACGTAGCGAGCAACAAGTGAAGCGAACAATAACAATGAGAGGTAGTGGGCACATACAATGGCAAGCATGGATCAAACAATCTCAAGCACGTATGTAAAATGATTATGCATGGGCAACGTGTGTGCAAGCAGTATACAGGCAAGATGAGTAAGGCATGTGTGCAGTGGATGGTCAATCTTGTGAGTTAAACATCGAGCTCACAAGGAGTTTAGGCTCATAAGTGGGAGTTCAAGTTATGATCAAGATTTGGGTAATAGGCAAGATCGCAACCAAGAAAACGAGTCACAGAGAAAAAAAGAGAAGCAAGGCAGCTAAGATTAAGACTATTCCCGCTCTAATGCATGTTAAAGAAGAAAGCTCATTTATTGTGTATTATTGTATATTATTGACTGAAGAAACTCTCTATTTGTAATAGAATAATGAAGATATTGTTTTAAGGTGGAAAAAAATAAGCATACATAACTCATTAAATAAAGAATATTTTCCTAATTTAATAACTTTCTATTCTAACAAGTGCTAAGAAGAAATAATAAAACAGATATTTGCCAAACTTACATGCTCTGAAAGATGCATTGGACAGAAATAACTAATGCAGGGCGGTGGTTTTGCTTTGGTCCGGCAAGAGCTCAAAGGAGAAAGCATTCTCCTATCATACAATCGAGCAAATGCATCACTGTGCAGCAGAAAGAAACTAATATAAGTTTATAAGGTAATCAATAATGCATAATTATAAAAACTTGACAATTGAATGAATCTATAATGCCAACCTGCCCCCAACAAGGATTTGATGGGGTCGGGTGGGACTTATGTCACAAGATTTTAGTAATAAGCAAAGCTTTGGAGGATCAGCTAGAGATTTTTTTGCCCCACAGCGAAGATCAATCTACCAAAATGTACAAAAGTTGAATCAGAGAAGAAGCAACATTTTTGTGATGCTAAATTCTTAAGGACAGAAAACAGAACAAACTGCAGTATTTTTTCTAAAATGAATAACTTTGATCTTATAAATAAGAATGTTTTTCAAAAAAAATATCAGTTGCTTGTGACGTTTAAAGTTTTGCATAGCTTCTATTTCTCAGTCTCTCCACTACCATGCAATTGGAGATAAAGATGCACTTACAAGAACATTGCGGCATTCCTGATTAGAAGAAGAACCTGCAGGAGGGCAAGTAGAACATTCCCTAATGTCATGTTGCCTCAAAGTCCCATCCTCACTTGCACTCCACACTATATTAGGATTTCCAACTTCAACCTATAAAACAAATACTAATAAGAAAAAAAAAACACAAAAAAAAAAAATTACATTTGCAAATAAATCAACAAATCAATAAGAACAACAGAACAAGTGCTCATGCAAAAACCATGGTGAAGCACATATGCTTATGTTATGTGAGAATAGGCAATTTAATACATGATAAAAGCAAATGTAGAAAAAAAGAAATTAGTAAAAATCTTACAGCCAGCTTCTTGACCCGCTTGGAATGGCACTGGAAAAACGCTGATGGTTCCACGGTTATAACACTGTCACTTTTCCCTCCTACCCCTCTTGCACGAGATACATTGAAAAGGCGAACCTAAAAGAAAAGAAAATGCTGGTGCGTCATATTCTGTCAAATTCAGGCCAACATGTCACACTATCCTCCAAACGCCAGCTCAGATAAAATGACTACCTCTGCATCTCCCGCACCAGAAACAAGAAGTTCATCACATGTCTCTGGAACAAATTTTGCACAAAATATGTTTGCAGAATGCCCGGTATCAATGCTGTGAATCAGTCGGCTGGTTGAGTAGCTCCATATATTAACCTGTAAAATCAAAAGCATTTGACTTCCTTTGTAAAAATATAGAAGTAGACAGCACGGACTGGCAAGTTAAGCCATCTTTTCAGTAATTTCAACTATCGAGCAAAATTGCAAAACATAAAGTTTTCACAGGTTAATTTGGAATTATTCTAGATCAGCTGTTAAATGAAGGCACATTTTACAAGCTTAACAGGTCTAATCTTTTCATGGCTGACATGAATAGGAATGAGATAAGAAAGAAAAGAGAAAATAACAAGCTAATAGCTTAAAGGACATTCAATTAATCATAACTTCACATGGAACATTTTCCAAAAAAGAAGGGTTTACAGAATTTACTCTGGTATCATCTGATCCAGATATCAATAATGAGCCACTCGAATTCCAAGAAATTGCATTAACACAACCATAATGGCCCTGTAAAGAGGTAAAAACAATGAAAAGATAAAGTTAACACTCAATGGAGATTGATTAACTAGAATCAAAGAAAAATAATAAGTAAAAGATCTGCCCCACTATGTCCAGCAATTAACAATGTAGCCTATCCAAGATTGTCACAAAAAAAAAATCTGCTGCAATACAATAGTGAGTAGCATATTAAATGAAAGAAAGAGATCAAAGGATTTCAAGAAAAAACAAAACATTATGCTGGACAGCCCATGAAACAAAGATCTAACCCTCAAATCATGCTATAAAATTGAACAGAGGCTATTGCCATCAGTGACGTCTTAAATTAATGTGTCAATTTCCACCAGGCGTTTAAGCTTACAGTATTACTCATACCTGCCTGAATATAGCTGCATTTTAACCAACCAGAAAAGAATACATTCAAATACAAATTCTCCGTATACCTCTATTAGAGTTTTAAGAACATTGACTAGCTAAGATGAGATAAAAAAAAGATTTAAAAATCATAAAATAATTAATTTAAAAAACAAAAAGAGAATCAGGTCGGTGTAGTGCCATGTGGGTCAGCAATGACCCACATGGTGGCCCACACAACAACACCGATCTACACTGCCATGAGAAGGCGGGCCGCTATAAATCAGGCTTAACTCAAGCAAAAATCCATGGGTCTGCCCACACACTAGAGAGGATGCTGTAAGCAAGAGAAGACATTTTTTTCTTCAGTAAAGATAGTTTTGCTCAAAAAACACTGAAAGAAGTAGGAAAAAATACAAAAAGAAATGGAGAAAATATACCCCAAACATAATAATCAAAGAAAGATAGATAAGCATTCTTTTGTGATCTCTCTCTCTCTCTCTCTCTCTCTCTCTCTCTCTCTCTCATTAACAATATCCCTTAAGTAAGATCAAACTTGGATCGCACATCGTCAATGCTTCAATTGTTAATTAATAGGTGATACAATAATCATGTGTGTTGCTATCTCTATGTCCAGATAAAGTCTCCCCCTCAAAACCCGGTGTTATTGCCACCATGATCAGCCTACAAATCCTCACTCTGTATCACAATCTCTATGACTAGCTGACTATTTATTCAAAAATTGTGCTATGTTGGATGAAAAATAATTGGATAAGGGAACTATGACACTGCAAAAGACACCAAACTGCAGCTTTTTTTTTTTTTTTGATACCCAACAACTACTGTTAAGGGTCAAATCCAAAGATCAATGCAAGTTCATAGGAATATGTAGAGCTTCCTTCAGTAATAATATAGTAAGTTTTTCATACGAAAACTTGGACTTTTTTTTTCAAGAGATCACATTGACCTTAGCACTTGCAGATGAATTACATTTATCATTTGCAATAAACCACAACAAAATATTCATATTAAGAGTGCAATTCATGTTTCATTACAATAACTACATTGCCCACAAAATAAAAACAAATGATCCAGGAGACTCTTGAAGATTTAATTCATCCCAACTGGGATTCAATTAGATCCCATGTTAATAAAATCCCAGATTTAGTCCTCTTAAACAAGTTCAGTAGGATTCACACAAGTTCAAGATAAGGAAACCTATGGCATCAAGTTATATACATAATTTATGCCAAATGAGATCAAACTAAAGAGTTTAGATATTATTTTCAACCGCTTCAATAAGAAGGCCAAAAAATTAAAGGATTGTTCAAGTTTTTAAGCCAAAACCTAACTCTACAATTCAAGCCATCAAGAGGATTTTCACTAACCATCCAATGAAGATCTAAATGATTCAAAACCAACTCCACAAATCATGACATGCATGTATAAATCAATTATAAGAAGGTAAGAAGAGAGAATGTCGTTTCAACTAACGCCAACGAATCAAGAAATATGCCCAATATCCCTACAAATTCCTCTATCACTCTCCTCATGGTAGGACGCTCATTAACAGGGTTTCCAAGGAATATTCCCTTATTCTATCTGGATAATTACCTTTTAATTATCAAAATATCATAATCATTTAAATAAGGGTTGTCTTATTAAATAGCTTATCTAAATGGATAGGATTCATCCTATCTTCATACTTTCAAAGCAATTCCTATTTTTATGCTAGATTTGAGTTTTCATTAAACTTTCTTTTTTTTAATTATGGAACTATATTTGTCTAAATATAATTTCTAACTGAATTTTAAAAGCAACACCTAATTCATCCCTTCTCTTGAGGTCATTGGCCGCTCCATCCATGAAAGAGTAAATTAAGTCATCCTTCCCACCTTGTCTCATATTCTCTAAAAGGAAGCCATTCTCTCTCATTTTATCTTCAAACTCACATTTGTTATCTCTAGCAAATCTTACAAAGAGTGAGTGCAAGATACCTTAATTCAAATTTTTGGTGATCAATTTAAGGGCAATCACTTTTCCTTGATCATCTTATCATCAACAAGGAAGGTTATTGCATTTGATTGCACAAGAAAATCCTAGATCTATGCATGTATGCATACCCTCTTGAAAAAACCATAAGTTGCAAGAAAATTGGGCCAACTTATCCATTAGAAGTTATTACTACTACCAAAAGATCATTTATAGCAATTAGCAATATGTATGATTTGTATACTTGGGTTAGACTGATCAAATGATCCATCTACATTTTGATGGGTCAACAACACCAACAAAGTCAACAATAATATTCTTTGAATTGACAACATCCCTACAGGGCCAACAACAAATTTTATTTATTTTATAACATATGATGATTTGTAGGGAAACAAGAGCTTAAAGGTGTTAAAAATAGATAAAATCTAATCCAAACATGGAGAAAATATAAAGAAAAAAAATATCAACATACAAAGATACAAATTTTATAGATTTTCCAAAATATGGTTACCTAATATTGTCATTTGCCATAGATTTTATAATGATTTTATTGTAGAAAATTACAGAAATTTAATTTCTCTAATACAACATAAAGGTGGCACACCCATCTTCGCAAATAAATAAAAACCTAAAGCAGCCAAAAAAAAATAATTATATAAAAAAAAACCATTAATAAACCCCTCACCCCCTATAATGACATTACCACAAAGCTCAACCCACAATTAAGTCTGTTGAGTCCGTTTTTCTTTGTATGACATAAAATTAGGCTCCATAATGTGATAATATCTCACTAATAAACTAATCAACCATCACATCTCCACTATAGCAACAGTGACTCATCACCCTTAATGGAGAAACCCAATAAGGTTGCACACAACCTTAACTTCTAGATCGGAACAATCTATATCAACATTTCAACTTAATTTAAACTCAGAATCTTCTCAAGCATTAAAATACCATCCTCCAAAAGTTAAACAGATGTAGTGAGAATGAACAAAAAGTGCTTTGTCCAAGCAAGATAACTACTAGTTTCTTTGCCACATGAATACCACTCTAATTGTCACAATGCAGCACACTCTTCTCATATTTTACCAAGTTCTTCCAAGAATATTTGCAACGAAACTGTCTCACTGCTTACTTCAATCACAAAAACATACTTTACCTCTATAGTAAAAAGGGCAACTATCCTTAGCAACTTTGAAATCCAATTGATCTTCAAAGCAATTAAGATGTAAACATAACCTAGTAGTGTTTTTCCTACCATCAATACCTCTAGCCAAATCAACATCAACATATCATTATAGTTCTAAATTAGACTACTTGAAAAATAGAGCATAATTTGCAATACCCCTCAAATGCTTGAGAATCCATCTCATTACCTCCCAATGATGTTTGCATGAGTAACTCCTATATCCACAAATAACTCTCACAGTTTAGGCAATGGCAAGTATAATACATACCATAACGTAGATAAAATTATCAATATTTAAAACAAAAGGTACATTTTCATATGACCTTGTTCCTTCCCTATTAAAGCTGACTATTCTTTTGATAACTTAAAGTGACCACCTAAAAGAGTACTTATAAGTTTGACATATTACACGTTAAATCTACAAGCACCTTCACATATTCTTCTTGTGATAACTTTAAAACATCATAATTCCTTGCATTTTTCAGTCCAAGGATTTGCATAGAAACAATCAAATCATTCATTGCAAACTCATCAGACAATGTTTCTTTCAACTTGTCAATTTCATGTTTGCTCCTATCAACTATAACCATATCACCAACATATAACAACAAAAAGATACAAAAATTACAAAAAACCTTTACATAGCAATAACAATTTGCCTTACATTTCAAGAAAAATTTACTTTCCATGAAACTGCCAAACTTCTTGTACCACCATCTTGAAGCATCATTGAAAGAATACAAACATTTCTAAAATTTTCATTATCATTCTCTCATTGTCCTATACTACAAGTTCTTGTGGTTACATCATATAATTCTTTCTTCTAGATCACCATCCAAAAAAGATTGTATTTACAATTTACATCGAAAAACTCTTAAGTACATATCTCCTTTCAATAGTAGTACAAGTATAATTCTACTTATAGTTAATTTTACCATTTATGAGAAAATTTATGTAGTCAATTTCTCCTATTTAGTAAAAATCTTTGACAACTAATCTTTTCATGTACCTCTTATTATTGTCATGCTCTTCTCTAATTCAATGCAATCACTTAATCTGTAAGGGTTTTTTTTCTTTTGCATTATGATAATAATGTCAACTAATACATTTAATTACGTGATAGTGATTCCATTATATCCTTCATAGCCAACTCCCATTTAATTGATTCTTCATTTTTTTGGGCTTCAACATAAATCTTCGGTTCACCTCGTCAGTAAAGAAAAGTGTAATTCAATATATTATATATGTGGTGGTTTAATAGTTCTACTCAACTTCTTGATTTAAGAAACAAGAGTTATTTTATCTACTTCAGGAAATAAGTTTTCTTGCTCTATGATACATGTATTTTATATCATTCCTACAGAAATGTCTATTAATGGGATCACATTCAACTGAAAAGCTTTTGAACTTTGAAGGTTTGGTTTCAACTTTCATTTATACAAGATATCTTCACTGAATTTCACATTTTTGCACTTCATAACATTCTGATTTTAGTCATCCACTCCAGGAAATGATAACCAAACAAGGTATCATCATAACTAACAAAGAATCAAGTCTTAGATTTAGCATCGAGCAATAGAGTCAATATAAATATAGAAAACACAATCAAAGACTTTCAAGAAAGAAAACTTACCTTATCACTGCTTCAAACCTCCTTTAGTATTCTAAAATTCAATAGCATTGAGAGACCTCTATTGATGATCAAGTATGTTGAAATGCTAATAGAATAAGCCCATACTTTTAGTGATCCCGTATCCAATCTAATGCTCCTAACATGCTCATTTAATGATTTTCACATCCTCTCGGCCACACCAATTTTATTGAGATTTTCCTATAAGGATCATCTTTATTTTGAAGTCATTATCTGCACAGTTCTGTTCAAAATTATCATATATATATATATTTTCCTCTATTGCCAGACTATTAGCACTTCACCTTCTGATTTTTTCAGTTTAAACAATAGCATGCCACCTTTTAACGGTATCAAACATGTCAGATTTATTTTTAAGAAAGTAAACTCATACATTCCTTTTGAGTTATCAATAAATATCATATGATAGTTGAAGCCACTAAGAGAGTAACTACAGACGTCCCTCAAACATTTGTTCGTACCAGCTCCAACTTTACAGTTTTAAGCTAAAGCCCACCTTTTTATGCTTCCCAGAGATAGAGCTTTCAAGCAAGCTATGCCCAATAGATTTCAAATCAAATAACTACCTATTTTAGTAAAGTGGCTTCATTTTGTTCTCATTCATATGCTCAAGCCTATAATACCATAAATCAAAATTTGTAGCAAACTCAACAAGTGCAATTATATCTCTACAATTAAAAGTAATGTAAAGAGTTCTAACTTTGTTTCGTCGAGCAATAAACCATAGTTCCCTTAATAACTTTCTAACAATTACCATTAAAAGTCACCATATGAATTTATCATCAAATTGCCCAATTGAAATTAAGTTGCAGAACAACTTTATGAACATCTCCCACTTTCTGCCTTTCTGGATCTTATAACTAGTTGCATTAACCATTTTCAATCTAACCCTGCTAACACAAACGTCCAAAGGTTTACCATTGACTAGATAAACATTTTCTCATAGATTTTACAGTGTACAGTGGAATAAAAAGAAGAGCTCATATATAACACACAAAATCAATAAGAGTATCAACAAACCAAATTAAAGTATCACGTATCTCTTTGGTGATTGTTGTGATATTGGTTCTTTATTTCTTTTATTAGTTTTTCGTTATATATGTTGTTTTGAGCTGGTTTGTAATAAAGGGTTAGTTGTGTAAATAAAATTTACACAAATAGCTTGGTCTGTGGCTTTAAATAGGGCATGACACCCACCCCCTTTATTAAACAAGTGATTCAATTCATTTTCTAACCCAGTGAATTCCTTCTCCTCTACCATTCTCCCTCTCCTAACTGGATGGATTCTTGTTCCTTAAGAACCATGAGGAGAAGCTGTTGTTCTCTGATCAACATCCCTATCAAGAAGGGGGCAAAGATGAAGAGCAGATTCTGTTGTTGCCATGACGGAGGTCCATCCAAAAAGCATCACCATCTCTGTCCAATGACTGGAGTTGGATCTAAAGCCAACGCATGGTATTCTAATTCTTGCCATTTGCATTGAAGAACTGTTGAAAGACTGCAGTTCTCTTGAAGCTGTCGTAGAAGAATGAGATTTCAGGTGAAGATCACGTGAAAGTTAGAAATAGAGACAAAATTTCAAAAAAAAAAAACGTTAAGGGACAGAACAAGAGCATTTAAAGGTCTTTTTTGAATTTCTTGTGTGTTGACCAAAAACTAGAAGTGCTTTCTCTTCTATCAAGTGGTATCAGAGCTAGATTAAAAAGATCAACAAAACAAAAAGAGAGATTCTAGATTCAAGAAAATGTCAATGGCAAAGATTGAGATTAAAAAATTCACTGATCTTAATGCTTTCAGCCTTTGGAGGTAGAAAATGAATGCACTTCTTCTGCATCAAAGCTTGGATGAGGCATTATCAGAGGAGACAATCCTGAAATTAGAAGAAAGCTTGCATGGAGAGGTGTTAAACAAAGCTTGCAGCACAACCCTACTAAGCCTTGGGAATGAAGTTCATCGAGAAGTGACATATGAAAGAATAGCCATCAACATATAGAAACGATTTAGAATCCTTGTATCTCAAGAATTCTTTGATAAATCATTTGTATCTTTAAAAGAAATTGTATACATTACAAATGAAAGATTACAAACCATTGAATAAGCATGCAGCTGATTTCAATCATATAATGCTTGATATTGAAAGCATTGGTATGAAAATAGATGATGAAGATCAATCAATCATCCTTCTAAGCTCATTGACAAGTAGGTATGACACCATGCTTTGTTGAACCAATCAAAAATCTAAATCATGATTCTTTAATGAAATCAGAAGTAAAGGCTGCACTAAATTCAAAAAAGTTTCAAAGAAATGTGGAATCTAATCATGACAGTACAATTAATGGGCTAATTGTGCAAAATAGATCAAGAAAGTGGAGCCAAAGTCAAAGAACCAATCAAAAATAAGAATGAAATATTTTCTTTGTTATAACAAAGGCCATTTCAAGAAGCAATGCCCAGAGAGGAAGAACAAGATGGTCAAAGGAGGAGATGCTGCAATTGTGGAGAATGGCAATGAAAGTGCTAATGTCCAAACAATTTCAGATTTTGATACAAGTAAGAAATGGATCCTTCATTCTAGATGCCCCTACCATATGTGCCCAAATAGAAGTTGGTTTGCGTCTCTTAGTGAAAAAGAATGTGGCATGCATGGTGTGTCTCAAGAGCAATAAGGCTTGTAAGGTTCAAGGTGAAAAAGTTGTTCAACTAGAACTTCGTTATGGCATGGAGAGATTGCTAAAGAATGTAAGGCATGTTCTTGAACTTGGAATTTAATTTCACTTGGTGAGCTAGATCGAAGTGGATATAATTTCAAATGTGATGGTGGAAGCTTGAAAGTGTATAAAGAATCTTTAATCATCATGATGAGCATTCATATGAATGGAGAGTATACATTTCAAGGTAAAATAGTGATTAGAGGATATGTTAATGTCTTCTACTCTTGTTGATGAAACCATGTGGTGGCATCAAAGATTAGGGCATGTAAGCCAAAGGAGGCTTGAAGAATTGTACAAGCAAGGTTTCTTAGAAAACAAGAAGCCTTCAAACTTAGATTTTTGTGAACATTGTGTGATGGGAAAACCAAGAGGCAAAAATTTGCCATTTTAGCATATAAATCTAAAAAAAATTTAAATTATGTAGATCCTAATCTGTTGGGTCCTGTAAGATGTAAGTCACATAGAAGAGATAGGTATTTTCTCTCTATAATTAATGATTACTTAGAAAATTATGAGTATATTTCTTAAAGCAAAAAAGTGAAGCCCTGAAAAAATTCAAACAACGGAAAACTCTAGTTAAAACTCAAGCAAGGAAGAAGGTGAAGAAGCTAAGAGCAAGCAATGGTCTTGAGTTTTGTTCGGATCAAATCAAGAAGTAGTGCACCAAACAAGGAGTAGCACAACATCTCACAATGAGCATAACTCTTCAGTAAAATGAGTTAGTCAAATGCTACAACAAGAACATTCTTGAAAGAGTACGATGCATGTTAAATAATGCAAATCTATCAAAGATTTTTTGGGCAGAAGCAGTCAGTACAACTGCTTGTTTCATTAATAAGTGTCCTTCAATAGCTATTGACTTCAAGACACCGAAAAGGGAAAGTGGATAACCAAGAGACTACAACAAATTAAAGGTATTTGGATGTATTGTTTATGCTTATGTTAGGCAAAATAAATTAGAACTAAGGGGCCTTGAAATGTATTTTTAATAGATATCTTGGAAATATAAAGGGGTAAAATTTGTGGTGTTTGAAATTAGGCTATCCAAAATGTTTGATAGGCACAGACATTATTATTAATGAGCAATCCAAGCTATCCTTTCTTCCTTTAAAAATTAGGAGATAAAAGCCAGCATTTCCCATCACCTTGACAATTATCCTTCCTCATTTTTCATCCTAAAATTAATGTTGAGTGTCAAGAAAATTAATAGCACAATTCATCTTTGATAAATTTTTTAATTGATAATAAGTTACAAAAAAATTTAGCGGCCAAGAGAACTAAGTTAGCAGTCAATGAGTTATTAACATTGGTAATCACAATGCTAGTCGCTTGCAATGTTAACCCATCAATAATTTTGATTGTATAGTCATTTAAATGAGGGTAAAGAGTTTGAAATAAAAAAGAATCCCCAATCATATAATCAGAGACTCAAAAGTCCATGATCCATGCTTATAAATTTTTGTGTTGAACATTGAACGCATTTAACATAATACTTTTTTAAGAAGTCACACCAATAATGATTTATGTCTGAAATATTTCGGTTTGAACTAGATAATTGGCAACTTAGATAAGGTTTCTTTGATACCAATGCTTTCATGAGATTTTGATTTACAACAGGAGCAACACCAAAAGAGGATCATCTTCCCAATGACATTTTGTGTTTAACCATTATCATGGTTTAAATAAAAAAATCCATAGGGAAAAGATTTGGAGGATAGATAAGTATGAAAAAATAGAGAATAGAGAATAGAGAATAATGAAAAATAAAGACGTCACTAATACCATGTTAAAAAATATAATAACTCATTTTCTCCTGGGGTGGATTAGTTAGAAGAAGTACAATATTTACAAGAGCAACGTTACCCGAGTAGTAGGTCCAAAATAAAAAAAAGGGAATGAAATAAATCTAATTGACCACAATAACTATGAAATATATGCATTATTAGAAATTTAATCCATACTGAAAAACAAAGGGGATGGGCAGCAGCCTGAGGCATGCTTTTGGGAGGATTTCTAGCTTGTGGACTGCATAAGGTAGGTTTCTTGCAGGAGGCAATATGCTAAGAACTAGACATAGCTAGCAGAGAGCCTTCAGGCCATGAACAAAGTTATAGGAAGTTGACATAAACGCTCCAAGCTCAAGACAAGCTGCAGGCAACTAACGTATAGAAGGATGTCCACAACATGCAAATAGCTAGCTGCGCTACTAGTTGGCAGTAGATGGGCTGCTAGTTTGAATGCTTGGGCCAGAATTAAGGAGCTGATTTATGGATTTCTACAGATATAAATGATTAAAAAAATAACAGTTATAGTTGTAGAGATAAAGATGAAAAATCTAACAGAAAACAAGTAATAGAAAGATCAAAGCATCAAAGTTTATGATATTTGAAGTTTCATACAGATCACCAATAGCTTGTGAGAAAATAAATGATATTAAATACACTTGTAAAGACAAACCTCCATGACTTTATCAAGGGCCAGCCTTTGAACCAAGGATGAATGCATTTGCAACCGATAATTCATATCCTATGTTATCATTAAAAGAATACATGTAAGCGTAGAAATATCAAAGAAATAAACTAAACTTGTGAAAGAGAAATATAGCTAAATGTTATCATACACTAAATGATAGAAAAATATCATCAAGTCAGAGCAATGGTAAGTTGGTCGTGAAAAGTAGTAGTGGCAAAATTAGTGAGACATGTTGAATTTTAACTAGTGTAATGCTACAAATTTATTGGTCGTAACAATAAACTATAAACAATTAAAAAACTAAGGAGAAGGAGTATTATATAGAAATAACTCCCAAAAAAAAATTTAGCAGCACAATACATATGGGCTGCATGCTGCAATCAAATATCCAACGAGAAAGCATCTACGTAGCACAATACATATGGGCTACATATGGGCTGCATGCTGCAATCAAATATCCAACATCTACGTACTGAACTTAAGAACAATTATTTCATGATAGATTTGTGTTCAACTGCTGGTAAATAAAATGCTTATGGAGCTCCATGGCCAAAGCTTCATAATTATTTGAACTTGAAATCTTATCAAAACGCTTCACCACATCACTTAACCAAAATCTCTACTAGTTTACACATGAACATAGGTAGAGTGCTAAAAATAAAATTTCAAGGATTATACATAAAATGACAAACCACAAAAGCTGTTAATCTACATTGCTCATTATGATGGTAAATACCTTACATAAAACTGGAAGACAAATTGAAGTTCCCATACATGCTCAGTTAAAATAATAATCAATTTATTAACAACAAAAAACTTGCAAAGGCACCGCTCTTACATAGATTTGCTAGCCTTAAACTATGATGGACTCTAAGCTATATAAAAAAAACAGTGGTGGAGCTGTTGCAGAAGAAGCTGCAGTGGGTATACAAATTTTTTCATTTTACAATAGTTAAACTGCACATTTCTGGCCACCACTGCAGGTAGTCAAATCAAGTCGGAAAATACAGGTTTCCCACAAATTCCCTAAAATGCAACTATTATGCAGTTCTCAAACTATACAGCGGTACGTTTTCACACCACGCCGCTCCTCCAAACGCACTTTAAGTGAAGTTGAACCCTACATTTAGCATAGTATTTTGAGAAAGAACAAATGATAGAATACTATGGGTAGTAAGCATTATCAATAGTAACAACAGTTTTCTCCCAACGATTTGAGATCTACTTTATGAACCTCATTCTTCCCAATTGAGTTATCATAAGGTGGCAAATCTATTTTGGGCCAATCCTTTTATACAACTTCTATCCAAGTTACCTTCAATTCACCACTTTTTCATCCTATTCTTTTTTACATTAATTTATATACCCTTCTTATTTGTGCATGCTCTATCATATATACATGATCAAACCACCTAAATATATTTTCAATGTCTCATCTTTAATAGATGTTTTTCCCACCATTCCTCTAATAAAAATGTTTAGCAATCTATCACCCATGAATTTGTCATGCATTCATCGTAACAGTATCATTCTTGTCAAGCTCATCTTTTCCATCGATGAATCAATGATCATACTACTTCTCAACACTATATTCCTATAGCCTAATTGGATCAATTGCATTTTTTATAAAATTTAATCTCCATAACTACATAGCTAACTTAATTTCATTAATATTATATTTAAATTTAAGTATACATGATGCTCTCTTATCACATGGTACTATTCAATCAATTCATCATTTAAATCACAATGTCATGAATCTAAAAATTATATGATTATATGCATCACTTCCTCTATAAAATAGATTTAATATATTTATACCCACCGCATCTACTTATTCTTTTATTTTCTAATAATATAGGTTAATTATTAGAAACATGGCAATAATTTAAATTAAACATCATTTACTCGATATGTTTTCTACTAATCATTATGGGGCTATTGGGTTGCCTGAAAAAATGAATACAGTGTAAAAGAAATGTGAGTATTTGAATTACTTTATGGCTGTTTGGTTGAAAACTCTATAAATACATAAGGGTTTTTTTTTTTTTGTAAAATAAATGTAATGTAAAGTATTCTTGAGGTTGTGGCGGCCATGATGGCCGGCGATTGCAGTGGCGACAGTAGCAACGGTTATAACACTTTATATTGGCCAGTGTATTTGGAATTCGACTGATTTGGGCGAATTCTAAATATACCAAAAATTACTTTTGTAATGTATTCTAAATACATTATATTACTTTGAAAAATTTACTTTACACCATGTCAAACACAAAAAAAGTTAAACCTCTGCATTTACTTTACTTTGCATCTAATTCAGGCAACCAAACAGCCCCAATGTGATTTGTCCTCTAAACAGTTTTCTCCATCTTCCTTTCCACTTAAAAGAACAACAACGGATCATGATTGCAATGCTAAGTTTATATTGTGATACTAGCTAATATACATTGCAAACCCTTGGTCAAATTGTGAAGTATATTCAGGATATGCATTTTTTTCTACTCAAAGAAGCAGCCCTGCTATGGCCAGCATAACAGTAATTGAAAGTAAGATTAGCATTGCAACCCTTAGACCTCGATTGTCAGTGAGCTTTCAATTAAGAAACAAATCAAAGCCAACAAAGAATGCCACGCCATCAGCCCTACCTCGCAAATCTTGAACTTTCTTAATCAATAAACTCAAATTCACTAACCGTTTCTCCGTTTTCTTAATCCAGAACCTCATACCCACTAACCGTTTCTATGCTTTAATAGACCGATTCATTCATTGAAATCCGACTAGCGTACACTACGAATTCAGATGCACATGAGCGGAAATATGAGCTGAAGCTTAGCTAAATGCGACATTAAACACAACTTCCTCACCGCCTGTTATCCCCCAGGGGACTCGGCGGGGAGAGCGTGGACTTTTTGTCAAATCCACCTTGTAGCAAAGTCCTTGATCCCAATAACAAACTATGTGCTTGAAAAACACAGAATTTAGTTCAAGGCAGGGAAAGTTAATGCATCGCTCGAAATCTCTTGGCCATACAAGATGAGGTCGACCCTGGTTGCCTACACGTGACACCGTTAAACCGCGGAGGCCCAAAAACGCGACAAAGCGAACTAAACACGATCGTGCAAAGCAACCATTACATCTATAAAGAAATCCATCGACGCTAAAAAGAATAAGATTGCGTTGTCGGGATTGATCACCTGGAGAGAGTTGATGCGCCTGCTCGCCAGGAGGTCGCTAATGTTGCCGTCAGGATAATTCCAGGAGTCCATCGGAATGCGAGGAACCCAAAGAATCAATATTCAACCTAACTATATCTCCTTTTGTTGCCCTTCTCGCCCCTTCGCGTCCCTCCCTCGCTCTTCTTCCGCTTTCGTCGGCCAGGTCAGCCTGAAATTGGCCGCAATTGCATTTTTTATTCTTATAAGAGTTTTCACCGAAGTCCGTTCGAGGATGTGCAGCTGCTCTTCCATTCTTCCGTTCTCATATAGCCCCGGCCCAATAAACTCCTTCAAAATCTACAAAAAGTATGACCATACTTCTCTTTACTTGAAATAAAAGCGTTTGAGCTTCTTCTTTTTTTCATCATAATCATTATCTTTGATTTCTAAAATTAATTATTTGAGACCTATTTTAAATTTTCACATTTTTAAATATTAAACCATTTTCCTGAATAATTATAAATTATCTTTATGAATATTAACTTAGAACAAGAATTCACAATTTTAGGATTCAATCGACAATTAAAAGATGTTCAAATTAGATTTGAATCTTTTTTTCAAATTCAATAAAAACTTAATTTGAACATTATTTTAAGTTGATTTAACGTAATTTATGCCTCATCTAAATTTCAACATAATAAGATTTAAACTTTATTAGACCTTTTTTTTCAAATCTTTTTTTGCCCGCTATCAATTTTTATTTAAATGATGCTCTAGATAGTTTGAAGAAGACTCGACATTTATTTAAACTGAGGGCATAGACATTATATACTACAGAGCAATGAAATTAACTAATATTAAATAAATATAATGCAAATAATATAAATAATTAGAGAACTAAAAACATATTTAATTTTTATATGGTTCAGTCAATCTCAAAGTCTGAATATCTCATTTCAAATAAGCGCAACACAATATACTCTTTTACACTGAGTACTGATGTTACTCTCCTAGATCACATAAGCACAACAAGTTTTCTTATTAATAAATTTTTTAAATAAATTATACGATGATTTTAGTAATGAAAATTTTTATTTCGGCTATTAAAAATGTAAATAGTCTGAAATTTCAGCAACATAAAATATTGATATTATGTAATGTGATGTGAAACTCACACACAATCATGAAAATTAGGCCTTTTGCATAGCAAAAAGTAGAGATTGCAACATAGATTTTATGATATTGAATATTAAATATTAGACAATTTGAAATGATTTAAGCAAAATATGAATTCTCAAAATAATTTCAGCATATGCAATTTGTATTTAAAAGGTTTGCAATAAAAGTTGTTTATATAAAATGATAGAAAATAGCACTTGAAATTAGGTGCAAGTCTGGCTTCTCTTTTGTAGACTTTATGCAGCAAATACTAGAAAATATGGCTCAAATTTTCTAAGGCAAATATAAGATTTTTAGTATAGTTTTTTAGTATTGATTTTGACAATATTAAGAATGAATGTCTCAGTACAATGCTTGTTAATTTAAAAAGTAATCCCATAACCAAGAATGCCATGGCAAGGTAAGATCAAGCTCTCAAGGCTTCCTCTTAAATAATCAGATGCACAAAATGGAGGAACTTCAACTTTGAATCATTTAACTCTCACACCTGAATAATAAAGAATAGCATTACAATATGATGATTGACTTTTCGAGCTACAAAATCATTATCATAAGATTATTAATTATGGGATGTTTATGCGAGGTCTTTACACTTTCATAATGAAGTTCTTCCTTTGCCATGACTTTATCTATAACTCGTCGATATTGCCAGTTTGGCTCATTATTCTTGTATTGCTCTGATGAATCGTTGTCCTCCAGTGACTTTAGTGAACTTTACTTTGTCTTGTCTTTTATAGCCACCTTTCATAATATTGTATAAGATGAGTTTCATACCTTATTCAAGTACATGTTTTAAGGGATAGAAATAAGCTTATCTCCCATCATAGCTTTTAAGAGTCTTTAACTTTATTAGACGTAGTTTTCTAGCATCCTATATGTTGGAGAATATGACGGCCATTATTGAACCATATGATGGATTTTTTATCTTTATAAGCACATAAATCACTATAAAATTATATCATAAATATCCAACAAATTTTTTGATGTACTATTCTGCTATGTCTTCCTATATGTAAAAGTCTATAACTAGTTATATTCTTTCCTGTGTAATACAATCCACTTACATTTGCTCGCCTTGCTCGACTTTTTTTATTAAATAATTTATTGCTATTTAAAGAATTATTAAAGTCTCTCCTTATTTTTTGACATTGACTAATGAGTTGTTTCGTTGGCTGAATTTGAAATGCAATGTAATATAAAAGTAATACATTTGTATTACATTTATGTTGTTTGAAAAATAATATAAATATATAGTTTAATTTTTTTTTACATTCATAAAGTTTAGGTAATGTAAAATAAAATATTAAAAATTTCAACAATAATGGTACTCGATGTAAAATAATAATATGAGTGCATCACACATCTCTTATGTATTTCAAATTCTTCAATTTGAAGAATTTCAAATACGCCATAATTAAACTAAATAGTATATTTTAAATACACTCGTCAAATGCATTGTGTTTCACATGCAATAGACCAAACAATAAAAATATTCAGATATAACATTTGAATTAAAGCCAACCAAACAACTCTTGAATTTGTCAAAGATAGAATTATTGCAAGTTCAACATTAGGATATTTGAAAGTTAAAATTATCCCAAAAAATAAAATTGTAAACTTATACAATGAATTTCTTGGGCTAAATAGATATGTCCACACAATCATTTAACCAAAAATCAAACTAAAATTTTAAGAAAAAAATAAAAATAAGCATGAAATTGCTAAAGGCTTAAAAAAATAGAGAACATAAAGCACTGCATAGGTCTATTGTCCACAGTATATTATGGTGTAAAATATAAGAAGCTCTACCTATATAACATTTGGTAATATATTTTAGAAAATAAAATTTGAATATTATAATATATATCATGATTCATTAGTAATTGATATATTTTAATTAAAATTATTCAAAAATTCATTTTAAATTAACCACTATTAACTTTACTTAAATAGAGGTAAATAGAAAATATACAAACCAAAGGGTGCAATGAGGGATGCACAATGATATATTTTTTTAAAGCTTGAACTCATTAATAAATGTGAGCATTTTGAGCACGGATGGACCTACACAGTCTTGAGGGTGAGCAATTGCCCACCCTGAAATTTTTTTATATAATTATACTGATAAAAAAAAAAAAAAAATTTTCTCGGTAGCCCTGTCTCCATCTTCATCTTAAGTATGTCTTGGTTGGTTCAAACTGAAAATCGAACCACGATGTTATTTGATCGGTTTGGTTGATTAAATCATTCTTTTTTGATTGTAAATGCCGAGTTATTCGATTTTCAATTTTTTGTTTGGTTTTTTTTTTTTTAAAGATTGGATAAATCGAATAAACTGAATAAATCAAAATTAGTTAAAAAGTCAAATATAAATATATAATTTTGATTGTAAATGCTTAATTATTTGTATAAATTTATAGATTTCTACTTGACTAAGAAATTTTCAATATATAAAATTTATTAGATTGTTTTTTAATTAATTAGTTCATTAAAAATAATTTTATTTTTATTTTTTTATACTATTGTTTAATCAAACCAAAGAATAAGCTATAATTTTGGTTTATTCGTTTTTATATGTTATTTGGATGATTCGATTATTTTAAATTATTTGGTTTGATTTGTTTGATTTAATAAAAAATTTGACTAAATCGACCGAATGCTTATCCTACATCTTAGTCCTACACTTCCTCTCTCCCCTACTTCGTGACTCTCTCTCTCTCTCTCTCTCCATGCCATGCAGTCTTTAGGCTGCTGAATCATTTTTATCTTTTCTCCTTATTTTTTTTGAAAATGTTAAAAATTCAGAGCTCTTGCATTTGGCCTACATTTTTCTCAATGATGAGAAAATCAAGACAAAATCTAAAATTAATTAGATCTTATAGTTTCTTTAAAAATTTAAAAATAAAAAATATTTTTTCTAAAACATTCAATTAGAATAATAAAATATGTTTTAAAAAATTTAAGTTAAAATGTTTTAGCCAAAATTTAATAAATTTATAAATTTAATATACTAAGAGTATAATAAATGA
The DNA here is from genome assembly GCA_021442155.1 of Cymbidium sinense. NCBI lineage: Eukaryota > Viridiplantae > Streptophyta > Magnoliopsida > Asparagales > Orchidaceae > Cymbidium > Cymbidium sinense. Next base: position 70,910,538 of record CM038220.1, on the reverse strand, counting down.
ATGCTTACATAAATTTATATTATATTTTATCTTAAAATTAATAAAATAATTAAAATTTATCTTAATTAAATATTGATGTTCACATAATTATTATATGTCCTAAAAGATAATAAACAATAATGGATTATATTTTTCATGAAAAATAGTAGATACCATTTTTTTTATCTTTTTTTATATTTATTCATATATAAATATTTCTTTATATATTTAATATATTTAAAATTTATTATTATTATTTTAGTTTTAGGAAACAATCTAAAAAAATAATGATTGATAAATATTGTCATAATTTAATACTAATAAATAATTTAAGAAGAATGCTAACTTAATGACTATTTAATAATTTATATTGAAAAATAAATATTAAATTCGATTCTTATTTTTGAAGAATGCTAACTTAATGACTATTTAATAACTTATATTAAGAAATAAATATTTAATTTGATTCTTATTCAAGTTATTATGTAATATTATAAAAATATAAAATAAAATGAAAATATTATAATCAATTTTTAAATTATTGATCATAATAAAATATAAAATTTTATTTTAAATTATCTATTATTTAATTTAAATTTCAATATATAATTATTTATATAATAAATTTGACCATTCTCAAAGAATAAGTCGGTTCCGCCCCTGATTTTGAGGGATGGGCTCACCATTTCACGGGCCAAAGCAGCAGTAACGGCAGGCTAATCGGAGGTGTTTCTAATGAATTAAATTCGAAACAGAACCCGAACTATTTTCTCACTTCTCTTATTTCCCTGTGATATTGTCTTTTTCTTCGTCGGAGAAAACAAAACCCTTCTTCTCGGTGGCGCTCTATTTCCTCCTCCAGGCGTCCTCAACGCGAATCCAACCTTTCGGTACACAGCGTTCTGGCAATGTTCGGCAAGCTCGGAAGGAGCGGCGGTGCGGGCGTGGCTCCGGCAAGAGGCCCCTCCCTACGCCTGTGCAATTACACCGGCCCAACGAGACCGGAGGCGCACGTCTCCCAATTGGAGCGTCTGCACCGGCGCGGGCCCGCCCTGGTCCTCAGGCTGTGGCCGGCGCCACGCTAGGGCGGGAGGAGACCTTCAACCTAGAGCCGGGAAAGCTCGACTTCGGCGCCATCATTCGGCTTACGCCTGACATCGTCGAGGAGATAAAGCGCCTAGAGGCTCAGGGAGGGGCTGCGAAGATCAAATTTGATGCTAACGCCAATAACTCTGCTGGAAACGTAATGTCTCGACGTAATGTTAGGTTTTTTTTATTGAATCTCCTTGATGACGATTTTTACTACTTATGCTTGAGAGATAGAGTTTTTAGTTGGCCAGGGTATTTGTTTATTAAACTATTGGGCTCCTATCATGAGAGGGTGACCTTTGCGGTGAGCGGGGCGGGTGAGGTTGGAATATGCCCGATCATAAATGGCTGCCTATATTATTCATCGGGCAACTTAACTTGTCATCCATGTTGAGTAAGAAAAAGGTGACAGATTTAGTGATGATGTGCAGAATTGATTTTGCTCAGAAAACTTAAGTGCTACTTTCTCCATTACATCAACTATTTGGTAACACAAGTGTTTCTAAACTTGCCATTGTACAAGTGCATTGAGATTACTTTTAGTAATTAATTGTCTTTATCTGGATAAGAGGTCAAATTTTGGACATGCATGTATTGGATGCTGGGATAAAAATCCATTAACAGAACTTCCAAGAGGTGATGCTAGGGTTTTTTTTTTCTAGGTTGTCAAGGGAAGTTTTTTTTAGAATTATAATGTGAGAGCATGACAGATAATTTGTTATGATGATGGATGAGGAAAGTTGAGTTACAAACTAATTTTTGCATTACCACCTTTTGTTTAATTTACATAGTGATGGCTTTATGAGATACTCCATGCATGTAAAGTACTACCATATAACAGTAGTAGTGCTTACATAACCTTGGTTTAATCTAAGCATCTTAGAACTGAATGGCATTGTGCTAGTGACTATTATGTTAGAAGGGAACATGTACACACATTTGTTGTACAATGGGTATGAAATGTGATAAGCTAGAAAATTTCAAGAGCAGATCATAAGTAGTTTTTGCCACAAGTTGGCTAGGTAAGTTGCTTATGCAGTTTTCATTGTGAGAAATTAGCATTATGCTGAAATACATGGAAAAATGATGGCTAGCAATTTCTTGGGTTAATACATTAAATGACTTTTTTGTAATTTATATCAATATCATATGATAAACTATAACTTGGCTATATTGTATGCTGGAAAAGGACATTTAAGACTAGGGTATTACAATGATTGGTAATTGTAAATGGTATAATTCTAATAAATTAGACAAATGTTGACATGATTGAAAAATTAGAATTGGAAGGGCATTTTTTGAAGATAAGAGGCTAAAGATTAGGAATTTTTTTTTTTCATTGTGTTTTGCAATTTCAAATGTGAATTTGATAATTATGTGTATGCCTAGATATTCTATTGGTATATTTTGTGGAAGAATTTTTAATATTAATTGGTTTTGGTTATATACTAGATAATCACTAAATAAATAATTATTATTAGATTGACTATGCTATTTGTTGGTTAGACATCTTTGATAGTTAACTTGGTTTTGGTCCTTGGAGATTGACACTGATTGGATTAGAACCACCCAGTAAGGTAGATGATGATTGATATTAAGAACTAAGATGATGATTAGAATGAAATTTATGTGGGAGGATTGATAGCGAAAAAAGAGAGACGAAATAATATGAGTAGAATCTGTGAATAAAGATTTACACAAAAAGAGACTTAACAGTTCAATTAGCACTCAACATTAATGAATGAATAATGAGATAAAGCTGACCTTGAATAGTTGTAATTAGTCTCCCTGATGATGAGTTGTTGACCAAATATGTTTTACTTTTCATATCATATATTAATTATTGTTCTTGCTTTATATTTATCAAGCAAAGTCTATAATAAAGAAAATTCTTGTATATAATAATTATTGTTTTTGATTCAAGGACATTTATTAACAAATTCATTGTTTTAAGTCATGACAAATAATATTCCTTTATTTGTATTCAATGAAGAAAGTATCAATGAAGAAAGTATTATTCATTATCTCCAGTCCTTGGACTCATGTTATTCAAGTTCACCCTTTTTCAGAATTAGTTTTTTTATTCTGTATTTCATCGGTCTTTACTTTTTAATGACTTGTGCTAAAAGATATATTGATTCTACTATTGCACCCTGATGACTATAATAAGTATAGATTATAATGCTCACTAGTTATGATTGAGATATTAACCTTTGCGATGTAAACATATGTACCATTGCTCCTTTCTCAGAACTTTGTGTTACACTATAAGAGTCTTCATATCAGCGAGATGGATATCCTCAGTGTTAGCAATGGTGAACACCATACAAACAAATAACCATTTAAGTGTCATTTTTCTGGTATTGATCTCAAAATCAAGATTTAATATCAGGGTCATACTTGATATCTATTGGTTTAAAAATTCATTCCTTCTATGCTGATACAGGATTTAAGTTCGTGGTTGTTATTCTGTCTTGGGATTTAGCTTTTTGTTCAACATCCATTGTGGTCTAATGGTGCAATGCATTTCTTATATGATAGGTTGTTGAAGTTGGTGGCAAGGAGTTCAGGTTTACATGGTCACAAGAGCTTCCTGAGCTCTGCAATATTTATGAAGAATGTAGAAATGGAGATGATGGTGATGGATTGCTTGTTGAGTGCGGTGCTGCATGGAGAAAGTTGAACGTGCAACGAATCTTGGATGAGTCTACGAAAAACCAAGTGAAAATGCGGTCTGAGGAGGCTGAGCGCATGCTTAAATCTAGAAAGTATACTATATTTTTAAGTTATCAAATTAAATTCAATTTTGGTTTCTTAAGCTTAATAACTTTTCACAATGATTTCTTGGTTGTTTTCTTAGTGAAATTTTCATGTTCATTGATTGTCTGAAGTATTTGTGGTTTTTGTTAGTAATGTATATTCTTCCATGTCATCATTTTGTTTCGGGCTTTCTACATAACATGTGCAATAAAAATGTAAAAGTTACTGAATTAATATTTTGGTTGAATTCGGTTGATTTTTCCTGAAACATGCTTGGTTTTGTAAAAGAATGATGCTCCTAGAATTTTGTTCTCATGTATTTTTATTAATATTTTTGCTTCACGTTGCTGATATGTTGATTGATACCGACTTACGTGCTACTGCATTGTTGACTTTATGATCTTGAATGATTTGTATTGGGCATGAATTGATAAAACTAAGCAGAGACCTTGAGATTGTATGTAACAGGGATTGTAGTAGGGTCACAATGGATAAATTCTTTCGTTGGCCATTTTCTTATGAAAACTGAAATATACCTGTAATTTGCAATTTAGTTGAGTTAGTTTCTTTGTTTATATATGTGATTTTTAACGCATCATTGGAGATGGAAGCTTGAACAATAGTTTTTGCCCAATGTGTAGCTTAATATGTGACCATAAAATGTATTTTTAATTGATGTTCTACATCTGAGACTCCATTTTCTAATTTATAACAGAGCTATTGTATTAGATCCAACAAATCCCTCTGTGAAGAGTCAGGCTAAATCTATGGCTGCAGCTGCAGTAGAAGGTAGGCTTTATATCTTTCACTCCATATTCATATTTTATAGAAAGCTATGCTTTGCTTTGTTTGCATGAGATTTATTTATTTTTCTTCTAATTGAAGGTATCATGTAGTTGCTGATGTTGAAAGACAATTTCTAACTTAAACGGATTGAAGCATGGACCTAGTGGCCTTTGTTTTTCTGATCCTTTCTCATGACAATTATTTTACTTATGGATATTCTATCAGAAATTCCTAATTCATGTGTATCTCATGAATGTCATTATTTTCTTTGCTCGAACTTTGTTCTTCTAAATCAAAAGGTGTAAAGGATTTACTGAAGTTTGGAAGTTGAATTTTAAAATATGAACTGTGAAGATAGTTAATGCTGTATACTCTTAATTTAGTTTTCTATGTATTATATTCCAATTGAGAATACTTTTTTCAAAATTTGACTTTATAGTTTTGAATTATGCACGGACAATGTTCCACTCAAATATTATTGTGTCATTCCTTCCTTTGAGCTTTTAGTCTTTGTGAACACCTGTAACTTATTTAAAATACATGTCTTCTTTCCAGGTAATATGCGGAGAATGGGGTGGAAGCACAAGAAGGAAATGTTTTTCAAGAAACGGAAAGTTGATAATAACCAAGGTGGTGGACCATTTTTCTTTGATTTTTTAGCTGTTTGCCTATAGGACCCCAATTCGCTTCAATTTTTGCAATTTCAAGCAATGTTTCTTTTCTTATTTTAAAAAAACTTTAATTATATATGTTAATGAGTGGCATTGTCATTAATAATTTATTTGTGTTTTCTTCAGCGGCTGCAGTATCTCAAACTAAGTCAGTTACCAAATCAGCTATGACTTCAAATGGTAACTTTAAAGGCATTCCATCGCCTGTACCATCTCCTCAGCATCCCCGGCCACGAGCTCTGCTTTCTAGTTCTGGAACTGGTAATATAGTAAGAGGTGATACAAACCTTGGAGAAATCGCTCCCCCCTTAAATATAAATAAAGAGGAAATTGACATCTTTGAGAAAGAAATGCCGACTAAAGTTACTCGTGGATCCATCCAAGACTTAAATGGGTACGAGGGGGGACATACTGATCCCTCAGTTGATTTGAGAAACATGCTGATTACTCTGCTCACACAAAACCCAAAGGGGATGAGTTTGAAGGTGAAATTGTTACTCAACTTTGCTAAAAGAAAACAATGCATCGACCTAAAATGACTACGTTTTTTGACTATGTAGTCTTACATCTAAGGGGATCATACTAATTCTTTGATTTCATGTGTGGTGCTTTATATATAGTATAATTATTCAGTTTCTTTATGAAATTAGTTAGTTGTATGGATTTCTTTTGATGATTTTAACTTGGGAATTCACGCACTAACACTTTTTTCTCTTCTAATTTAACATTTAACTGCATTTGCTGACTAAATTGTTCTATAGAAACAAAATATAATAAATGCCCTGAGTGATAACAAGCTTTTCCTATGATATGGCTCCTATTTGTTTAAGTCTATGCGGTTAGTCTATACGTTAGTGAATTGGATTTTTTTTAGGGGCAAATTGTATTATTCTATATCATATATTTTACTGATGCAAGCAACAGTCTATACGGAACTAAGGATATAGATAATTGATAATATGCTTGTTTTACCAAAACCTTAAGTCTTCTCCTTTTAGTTGCAATGTCCCCTCCTACAAATTCTACTGAGAGTATGAAAATAATAAATGCAGTATCTTGACCACCTTCTAAAATCATGCAATATATTTTTTGCAATATGATTCCTATTTGATTAATTATTTTAAGTATGTGTTATCATACTAGAATGAACTTTACATGTTGGATCTTTTTTGGGTGAGTGGGCAGCACAAACCAAAATATTCTATCTCATATATATATATATATATATATATATATATATATATATATGCAAGTGACAATCTAATTTTCATCGATTCGGAACAAAAGATAAAGGCAGTTGATTTTTCCTTTTTTTTAAACCAAATGTTAGGTCTTGTTCTTTTAGTCCCTTGGTCTCTGTTTATAATTTCTACTGAAAGTAATAAATTCAGTTCCTTGACAGTTATAAATTTTTTTTCTGCAATATGAATATCATTTGTTTAACTGTTATAACTATGTGTAATCACGCTATACTTTAAGGAACCTTACATGTAGGAGAGTGTTATTTTTTTGGGTGGGTGGGGTTTGCGCAAATAGTATTTATCCCTTTTTTTCTTTTGCAGGCAACAATATAAGTTATGTTGATTTGGAGCAAGGGATGTAGGTAGTTTTTTTTTTTTCTTTTGTTTGACCAAAATGTTTTAGGTTGAGTGATTTTGTTCTTTTGGTAGAAGTTATTAAGATGGGTCCTATAGGACCACTATGACTAAGATTTTATGCAAGGAGGATTAGGGTTAATTTGAATAATCAAATTTTACTTCCTAATTCTCATTGAAAACCCAATTAGAAGACTGAATACTTAAGCCAATGTTGATTAGAATACAAGAAAGCCCAGTATGAAATTATGTCTACCCTAAAGTTTATTAAAGTCATCACACCTATGAGTAGGAATAATTCAAATAAGGAGATGTTAAGGGGCACCACCTAAAACTGAGTTTCCATCAATATTAATAGACGATTGAATTCCTATGAGTAGGAAGAATTCAAATCAGGAGATGTAAAAGGGTTAGTCGACATACATAAATTCGTACCATTTATCCCCACCACCACTCAAATCACATACAATGTGATTTGTGTTGTTCTCAATAAATACGAAGTCGAGTTTCCATCGTTATTAAACATTTTTTGAAATTTTTTTTTAATATTAATAGATTATTGAATTCCTACTGACACTTGTTCTGTGTTCATGTCTTGTGATGACCAGGCATTAGAAAAAGCAGTTGGAGAAAGGATTCCGAACTCTGTGAAGAAGATTGAAACTGTTTTGAAAAATGTAAGCATTGCATGTTTTTTAAAGAAGTCTAATTGGTTGTCTCAATAAAACAAAGTCATATTTTGTGACCAGATTGCCATTTACCAAGCACCAGGAAGGTATTTGTTGAAACAAGGAGGACAAGTAGATAGCTCTAAAAGAAGTTCTGAAGGTGGAAGGTATTATAGTCTTAGCCTTTCTGTGTGTGCAGCGACATTCACTAGAACTTGTATAAATTTAATTTCATACATATCATTGTTCTGCATATTTTTAAAACAAATTCCTTGTGTCTTCATAACGTCTTAGTTGATTATGTTTGTAAGTCGGACAAACTTTACCTGAGAAGTCTCTGGTTGTCTTATTACCATGCAATCTTCTACCCTAGGATAAGCTTTTTTTTTTTTTTTTTTGCTTTTCATCAGATGATAATCACATTTATATTGAAAATTATCATTCTTTCTAACATAATCTATTGCTGGTTCAAGTGCTTTCTGTAATCGAAATTGTTTCTTTTATTAGATTTTTGTTAGATTACTTGCTAGATGTCTTATTACCTGTAAAAATGCATCTAATAAACATCGATACACTCTGCATAATGTTTTTTACTTTCCACAGGATTGTGTTCAACTTAATAACATTTAGTTATCTAAAGTCATTTGACTTTTAAACCTATTTGCATGTTGATTCCTTTTTAATATTGTGTTCTTATGGCTATGCAAAGAGATGTGCATTTTATTTGAAGGACATAAACCAATGCATACTATGCTTTTCTTTTGGTTATTTTAAATTAATAATGATTTGCTATTGGTTAGGTCTCAAGTGATATTAAGGGCTGTTTGGTTTAGTGACATCTATCATGTAATGATGTTGTGATTAGCTGACAACTGTTTGGTTTGTTGATATGCATATTTTTAGTAATAAGCATTTAAATGGCATTACAATCCTATCTCATTGATATCTAATTGTCATCCAAAATTGGGTGATATCTAAACATATCATTTGGCAGATGATACTGTACCAATCACAACATTTCATAGATAACTTTAACATTGGGTAATGCTAAGGAAGCCAATAACTTTAATGTCAGGTAATGCTTTTCTGACCAAAAGTCAAACACCGAATTCTTTCAATTCCTTCACAATCCAGTCAATTTTTTTGACCTATTTTTTTTAAAGGACAAATAATACGTTAAATGCATTCTGTCTGATTTAAGTTAGGAGATTTTGCCTTGTTATCAGCTGTGGTTGAGGCACCTCCATGGTAATCTGGAGGTCATGGCTTTGAATTTTATGTTGGTGGGTTCGACTTTTGTGTTGTGGAACCATTGTTTTGTAAACACAGGATTATGCATGCTTAAGTGATCCTTCCCAGACCTCATATTAATGGATGTTTCATGTATATATTTGTTAAATCCTTAAATATAACGCTTCTTTTGACAGTTCACTATAGTTTTGTATATTTTATGTGATGAGACTTGCCTTCTAAAAATGATTTGAGGTTTTTCTAAACCCAGTTCACGTTTTCAGATTTCATGTGGGCAACCGTCTTTCTTTCTTTGTGAATTTTACCTTCATTCTTCGAACAGCTTTTTGCTGTTTATCTTCACTGTTATTTACTGGCTTTGCAGTTCTCCAGAATGCTTAATCAAGCAAACGACAAGAGCTGCTGCAGTATTGTCCGAGAAAAAAGCCATTGCTGAAAGTTTGGACCAAGAAACTTTAAGTTCAAAGCATGGCGAAGGATCTGATCTCTTTGAGAGGATTGATATAATGCATGATACTGAAGATCCATTAAATATAGAAGGGACGGCCAAAGGCAATAGTGTGGTAAGAGCAGACAGCTCCAGTGAAAGTGGGAGTGATAGTGACAGTGAAAGTGATAGCACTAGTGGGAGTGACAGTGGAAGTCAAAGTAGGAGCAGAAGTAAAAGCAGAAGCCCTGCAGAAAGTGGCAGTGCAAGTAGCAGTAGTGACAGTGATGGCTCCTCCAGCAGTAAAGAGGCATCTGACATGGATGTAAATATCATGACCAGTGATGATGAGAAAGAGATTGCTGCACAAAGAATGGATGCAACTGAGTCAAAGTTATCACCGTTGCCTAGTGTTTGGAGATCTGGTGGTGAACATGACATAAATGACAGCATTGGAAGAGATCAAAACGAAAATGGTGCATCTCCCACTATAGATTTGACTGATTTTGACAGTATGCCTGAAATGGGGAACTCGGTTCCAGATGCTAAAAATCTTCTTATTGATAGAAGTGCCAAGTCATTTGAAAAGCTGGAAACAAAAACTGTTCAGAGCATTGATTCTTATCTGCAACCATCAAAGTTTAGTTCTTCTGTTGATGGAATACAGCTTTCTAATGATCCCAAGAAAGTTATGGAAAACCAGCATGCATTGTCTTTTGTAAATTCTCACAATGATGACAAGTTCTTTGGGAGAAAAGCTTTTAACCAGAAACAAGATGTGATGAATGATGGAGCTGGTGAGAAAACAGACAATCGTGAACGAGTTCACAAAGCAATCAGCAAAAGATCTTCTAATTCAGAGTATCTGCAGGAGAAACCTGAAAGTGCTAAGAGGATGAAGACTTCAAGTTCAGGTGAAGCTTCTTTTGGAAAAGAGAAAGGTTCCCTTTCATCAGAAAACTTGTGCTATTTTTCTCCTGAAAGATCTAGGCTCATGGATCAAAAGATAAAGATGACCAATAATCATAAAAAAGATGAGAAAAGGGAAGTCAATTTACTGGAAGGAAGCCTTTCGGAGCATGCAAGATCTGTCGTGTCTGGAAGCCCTGAAAGGGTGCAGCGTAGTCCAAATTTTAGGGGCGCTGCCAATTTAGCTGAAGAGCAATCAAACCGAAAAGTTGCTGATTCCAGCGGGAGAAAGAAGACCTTTGATGCGGAGAAACCGACTAAATATGCTGAAAGCCTTGGAAGAGCTAATAAACTTCTGCAAACTGTGTTTGGCCCTCCAGAGTCTGATACATTTGCTTTGAAAAACATGCCTATTGATAGAATTCCAACTGTAAAGGTGAAGCCAGATGAAAATAGTGATACTTCAGATAAATATCGTCCTAAAATTGGAAAGGAAATCTTTGCAAAAGAGAAAACATTGTCAGCCCCTGACCAAATCAATAGGAAATCTAGTGATGATTATGTATCACATCTGCACAATTCTGATGTCAATGGGAGAGGACATGTTCTTAGGAGAGAGCTTTCTGATTTAGAATTAGGTGAATTTCGTGAGCCTCTTACAGATGGAATGGGGGAGGATAAAAGGCAATTTGAGAGAAACAACTCCTTCAAGAAAATGGAAAACAGGGTTACAGTTTCTGAAGCAAATGTTACTGACATAAACAGGGACGAAGGTGATGGAAATGCTTTTTCAGAAGCAAAGAGGCAATCACCCAACAGTTTTAGAGAAGTAATGAATGGTAAGGTGTCAAATGATTGTATAGAGTTGTCTAGATCCCAGTTAAGATTATCGCAGGCCCATTCTCGGCAATCTTCAAGAATGGATGTTACTGAACCCGAGACCATGGCTCATTTGGACAAGAGCGCAGAATCCGGAGCCAAAAATGGGACAAGAACTGACCAGGTGGTTGAATCAGAAAATGAAGCAGGTGGTCCAAAGAAATCTGCTACCACAAGAATGCTAAAAGATGACAAGAGACACGATAGTTTAGTTGACTGTAAAAATGTTAAGGAGTCTAAATCTCAAAAATCAAATGGTTTGAAGGGATCTATAGATAAAGGTGTTGATGTTTTTTTGACATGTAATGACACTGATGGCAAGAAAAGCTTCGAATTTTCTTCTGACGAGGAGAATGGCATTTTCATGAAATATGAAAAAGATGAGCTAGCAATTAGAGGCCCGATTAAGGATTTCTCTATGTAAGTTTTTCTTACTCTTTCATGCGTCTTTCAAGCTTTATACTTGTAAAGCATCATGAACATTGAAGTCATTAGTTCGCATTGTCATAGTTGCATAAATCATGAAAAATGCTTTCTCATAATCAATCCAGGCTTATTTTCATCTTAGTTGATTTGACTATTTTCTTGAACATAGTGAATGGTTTTCAGTCTAGTACGTACAACTGAGATCTCCATGTCAACTTGTTTTTCCTTTTCAATTACTATTTCTTATTGTAAATGTGCTAAAGGTTTATAAATCAGAAATCAGGTGACCTTCTTGTGGTTGGCTTTTTTCCTATCTGTAAAAACCATTGGCGAGATAATTGAATGTGCATTTGAAGCAGTGTTATTTCTTTCATTAAAAGACATGGTATGATGATTTTAGGCATAATTTTTTTCAACAAATTGTTGCCTGCAGTGTGCACTAGCATTTTTTTTTATCACAACCTTGTGGTGAGTTTAGCGGAAGGCACTTTATATTGAATCATGTATATAATTTGCAAATTTTTCTATCCTCAGTCGAAAATAAGTTTTTATTCTTTTTGATTTTTTCGTAGCTTTTGTTTTATGGAACTATATTTTTTTTGTTAACAGGTACAAAGATTATGTGCGAGAGTATCAGGAGAGATATAGCCATTACTGCTCCTTGAACAAGAAACTGGAGAAAACTCGGTAACGAAGGACACATTTAACTTGTTAACTATTCAAATTGTCTTAGTCAACATTTAAAACTTGATTTCTGCTTCAGTTTGAAACATCTCATTTCATTCTTGTTTTGATCTTTTTTTTTAAGTTTTGCTCTCTTCTTTCTTTTCCTTCAAAGTTTCACCTCTATATTTTGTTATTTATTTATTTAATATTATTTAATAATAAAATTTATCACATAGATATTTATTTGTTATGAAATCTTATAATGCGCTTACCTTGGATTTGGATGGTAATTTTATTAAAATGGAGATATGTATGAATAGAAAAGAAGAGCAGTTGAGTAGAAAAAAGAGATTGTTATATTGTTGATTAGAGTTGTTATTCAAAACCTCCAGAATGTAGGCTCAAATCCAATTGCAGACAGCTGAGCCCGCATGCTACCAAGGAGAACCTACCAACTTGAATTCATAATATTTCGACCAACATGAACTTTGTCCATGTCAGTCCATCTGAATGGAAGTCAACTGAAATCATAATATGATAATATTTTGGCCAAAGTTGGAACACGCCCAAACCAAATCTGTTCTGATATAGCTGGAAAATTTATTTGTTTTTGGCTGAAAATTTTACTCAGACGTTGAAAATTATGTCCATGGTTTGAGCTTGTTGCCTTTTTCTCGAACCTGTAATACAGATGCATTCTTAAACTGTCGCTCAACTTACTTGCAACCTTGAAATGACTGTCGAACTTGTGCAGGAATGACTTTCTCAGAGCTGGGGATGACATTGAGCTTGCCAGAGGAAGGGACGCGGCAGAGTACTACAACCTTGTGGAAAAATTGAGACAAATGTATCAACAACTCGGAGAGGTGCACTTTCTATGCTTCATTATTTTAACTATAAGTATTATCACTCTAATGTAGTTCTTCCACACATCAATTTGAATAGGCACACTTTCTGCACTTCATTAGCTATGTTAACTAGAATGTTGTTTCTCAAATGTTGTTCTTTCATATATCATTGTTACATATTCTTGGGATTGTTATTTCATTTCATCATTTTTTTTTATTTAACTTTTTTCCAGAGTTTTCTTACAACAATCTTTATAGAAAATATTTACTTTCATTCTGAATAATAAATGAAGTTATCATGATTTGGTGATTTCATTTTTAAAGTATTTAAGTTCAAATTTTGCTTAATTTGTTAAACAAATAGTGTACAAAGATCTCAATGTTTTGATTTTTTTTTAATAGCTTTTTCTTTTTTGATGCTCTTCCTACTGTTTGCGCTGCAGAGACATAAAGAAATGAAGAGGATATTCATCTTGTTGCATGAAGATTTGAAGGTATATACATATCTTTTTCAAACAATACTATTAGACCGTTATTTTTTTTTTCTGAATAACATTGCTTGGAATAAAAATCTCCCAAACTAACACCGAAATCTACATTTTTTTTATAGAATTTAAAACAGAGAATTAAGGATTTTGCTGAGGTACATTCAAGAGGATGACTAACTAATCAAGTTTTTTTTGAGGTTAGCTACTTTTATCTCTTTCTATTTCATCCTGTTTATTGTAATATTTATTTTTTGATGTAGACTCACCGTTAAATATCTTCTAGAAGCATCTGGATCTCTAGAAGCTGGATTTTGCTAGGAAACCAGTTGTACATAATACATTTTAAAATATCAAAGTCGTCCAAAGAAAGATTAGAAAGTGATCTCCGTCCATGGCTCTTCCTGTGTGCTTTTCTACACAGGCTTCACGCCTGTGGTGTTCCCTATAATACAGTTTACTGTGGACTGCTAGCTTCCAGTTTTGTTTTGTGCCGAGAAAATTGAGGTTGAGGCATGCGATGGAGCAGAAACAGAAGAATTAGATTTGTTTTTGTAGAGATTGTTTGCTGGTTCAGCATCTCACAATGTAAATTATTTAATAATTAACAGATAATAAATCAATTGAAAATAAAAAGTACCTGTCATTATTGAATTGTTTTGTGGGAGAGAGATCTGGGACAAGTTGTCATTATGAGTGACTAATTCAACCACAATTGTGAAAATAATCAAAATTTGTATTACTTGAAATGCAATTTGAACAAAGTTTTTGAAAATTGGCTAAGGTATTGAACTAGAAAAATAAAAGTTTCAAACTTTGAAGGAGTAATCCTAGTTGAGTGAATAATGTAATAAGTGCTACTATTATTTAAATATATTATAAATGATGTTATAATGATACAATTATAGAAAGATGGAAAATAATATTATGTAATGAATATCACACATTCTAAGATCTTATTTCACTATAATTGTAAACTTTATAGCTTAATTTGGACTTCAAAGAACAATTCCATTTTCAACTTTTAAACTATATTAAAATGTAGTGATGCAAACATTCTTTTCTTTCACAGCACAAATATTTAAAAATTTACTACTTAGGTTAATTAATTTTGAGTTGTTCTTTTTTTTTTTTAAAGTCTAAATTTATTTCTAGGCTTAGGATCATAATCAATTGGCTATAAATTAATAGTTTTAGAACAATACAATCACCTAAATACCCTATTAGTTCACCAGTTCATATACCAATTTTGACTAGTGCTAATGTCTCATTGCAAAAGTTTTTTTTTTTTTTTTTTTTTTTTTTTTTTTTTTTGGGAGGGGAGTATGTACATACATATTACACTTTTTATGTATTATATATCTAATATTTTAATTTTAATATATATATATATAATATCTCAATTTTTAATATGATATTGAAAATATCATCACTTACTTTTTAAAAATGAAATGTACTATCTATTTAAGTATAGAAAAGTATTGGATAAGTAAATATCTGATTTTAGATGTTAGATATATAAATATATTAAGAATTTGTGGTATATATATATATGTAAATCTTTTTTTTTTTATATATATATTAGTTGAACCAATCACATATTTTTGATGATAATGAAAGAGTATGAGTTGCTCAATCTAAAGACTACAATTTAGATAGATGAGAGAGAGAGAGAGAGAGAGAGAGAGAGAGAGAGAGAGAGAGAGAGAGAGAGAGAGAGAGAGAGATTGTAATTGACTCTTCATTAATGTAATGGTATCTTTATATTTTTTTGATAATTGATTCTTCATTAATTCTCTGAAAAAAAGAAGAAAAATTTCATATTCTAAATCAGTCATATCATTGAAGTAGAAAAGGATTATCCTTCACCCATGCCTCATGTCATGTCTGCTCAAATTGATTTATTTAATACAAAATCTCTAACCTTTACATTTGATTGGCCATTAATGAATGCAAAAACAATTTACATACCTCCTCAAATATAACAGCAATATAATATATATATATATATATATATATATATATATATATATATATATATATATATATGATTGATTTGATACCAAAATGTACATTAATGGGACAAAATGTTGACCAAATGATTCCCAACCACTTCCTTTGACCATAGTTTTGCATGCCCAAGTTCAAAAAGGTGCCTTGAACCAAATTAAGATACTATTTTTGACCAAGTTTAATCTTTGTAAGAGGATAAGAAAGTCAAAACATCCCTTTAAAAAATAGCTGATATTTCTTGAATTTTAATGAATTTATAATCATTTCTTTTATTCATACAAAATCTTTAATCTTTCTCATCTTCTCATATCATTATAAAAAAAATCATATGTTAATCATAATCTTAGTCATAGTTTAAATCATTCATTATAAAAAGAAAATTTTAGTTGAAATATTTTGATCAAAATTTAGTTAAAATAAATCATTAAATTTATTTCAAGATGAGTATAATATATAACAAGTTAATCAATTTTTGTATTATATCTAAGTTAAATAAATTCAAAATTTTTAAAATTCATGTTAGCCAAATTTTAATAAACCTATCCTCACTAATTTTTTCTCCATTACGTATATTCTTTCTTAAAAAAAAAAAAAAAGGGCAATGTAACTTGACCAAATTTTTTGATAAACAAATTTTAATCACGTAATCTTATCAAAATTAAATTTTTTTATCAAAATCTTAAAATTTTTATCAAAATTAAAACTTAAAGCTATAGGAGTTGGTAAGGAGGAACGAGTGTGAGGTCGAGGCCATAGAGGAGGTCGTAGAAGAATGCAATTAGGGTTACAAATGAACCGAGCATTCGAGCTATTCCTGACTCGGCTTGATTAGAGCTCGTTTGATTAACTAATCAAACAAGCTTGAACACTTTTATAAATACTCGATTGCTATATAAACAAACTTGAGCAACTTGTCGTTCGGTTCATTTATGTTCATGAATATTATCATTTAAAATTCGTGATCAAACTAGTTAAGGAGCTCGATTATGGCTTGATTACATCTCGATTAAGGCTTGTTTGTGAACAATATTGTTCAAATTATTATTATTTTAGACTTAATAAGCTTTAATGGATACAACTCATGTATATTTTTCAATAAATTGTTAGTGAACAAGCTTGATTAAAACTCATTTATTTTATTAAACGAATTGCTCATTAACAAGCTCGATAATCCAATTTGAATTGAGCTCATGAACAAACTCGAATCAAGCTCAAGCTTGAACACCATTCTTAAAAACTCGAATCGAGTTCCAACTCGATAATATTAAACAAGCTCGCTTGAACACATGCTCGGCTCAGCTCAATTCGTTTACAACCCTAGATGCAATATGAAAAAAAGTAAACGTAGCAACGAGCATGGGTGTGACTGAGCCTAATTAGAGCGAGCTTAAGTCTAATTTATAATCGGTGATTAACTTAATAAAACTGTACAAGAACTTACATAAACATTAATTTAAAAGTTAGGGATAAGTCATAGATTATGCATATAGTGCTTAGCCCTTAGATGAGTAGATAAAATACCTATCCTTCAACTAGGAGATCTAAAATTCAAACACACTTTTAACAACTAAATTCACTATTTTTAACCTAATTAGGACTCAACTTTCAACAAGAACAAAAAAAAACAAATAAAATAAATATAATACACCAACATAATCAAAATCCAATCAAACAACACCTTATTAATATTTAACTCATGAGATTAATGAACTAATAAAATAAGTTAATCTCAAACTAATTATCAAGTTCAATAAAAGCTGAAGGCATTAATAAGATAAATAATAAAAAAAATAAAAAAATATTAATCTTATTTTTTTTCTCAATTAATAGCTATATTAAAAACACTAACATGAAAAGGTATTTATACTAAAGACCAATATGAAAAGTTCTTTTAAAACTTGAAATACAGTCTAAATCAGATTGATATTTAAAAAAAATTTACTCAACAATCACAGAAAAAATGCAATTAAGGACTTGAATCGAACATAGCAGCCAAAACAAATAAATAAATCAATCAAAGAATTCCAAATATAAGACTGATCTGATTGAAAAAAAAAACATTTTAAACATTTGCATTAAAAGGCTAATGATTGCTTCATAGCAGAACTTACGGAACACAATTTCTTAACATATTACGAAAATGAATGAGAATCAAAAGAACTCTTGACTAAACGTACTTTAAACGGTATACAACAAACCATTTGGTGAGTAAATTACGTATCAAGCAGTTACGCCATCTTAGCTTCGGTTGGTATGAAAACCAGCGTTCGATTCTCTCCAGCGGAGGTCTCTTGGGGATATCGAGGGACGTTAGGAGTGAGTGATTGAAATGTATTGGCTACCGAGGATTAGTCCTCATTCCTATAAGAGGTGGAGTGTTGAGTGAATACCCTTAAAAAAAAAAGTATCAAGCAGTTGTCTTCTCAAATAACAGGAATTAAGAAAACAAATTGTATCAGAATATAATAATTTATGCATTTTACTCACTCATTTCTCTTCATCTCTTTATTACTTACTACATATGATTTACCCAATAGATAATATATTTTTCATACCGCCAGCAGTTATAATAGATATTATCATTCATCAAACTCAGAGATAACAAAAACTACATTCCTTCATCACAAAAGTTTTCAGTAGGGGTTTAGATTCTGAACACCAAAAACAAACTCAAATCACAGACATAATAACAGCCTAAACATCAAATCACACACAAAGTTTAGACAACATAATAACATACAACACATAACCAATACCCATGAAGCATTTTTCATGTCGTAGATAAGTAATATCTTCCCTAGAAGCTTCATGACCTTATCTCCACTGGTCCCCCATCATCAATAATGGTGCAGACAACCTGCTTCCAACAATTTCAGTAACCAGAACACGTACAGAAAAGAGCTTAAATGGCAAGCAGAAACCATCATACAAGCACACCATATCCACTACCTGTAGGAAGAGTAATAGCATGCAAAGAAAGCTGAAAGCTCCCTCTGTCACGCGTTAATAAAGCAAAAGGCCCAACGGGACAACCAGAACACTATGAGACTGTTCCAAACTGCATCATATGCGCCTCAGTCAGAAGAAGTAAAGGCAGACCTTGATATTATTTTCACATAGGAAGGGGCTCTCTCTTTCTTTTAGCACCATCAACATCAGAAATTGATTAATGGCTCTTCAGTCATCATGATCCTACTGCTATTACTATTACTACTACCAGCACCATGGAGGGAGACGTTATTCATAAGAAGCTTATTAGAGTGAGGCTGAGGTCGCACCTAGCGACTTTGCTCTTAACTTGAGCGACTTCAGATACTGAATGGCCTCATCGAGCACAGTGGCTGCATCCTTGCCCTTCCGCCAGGGATAATCCTTCTCAGGACTCTCACAGTATGTTGAATTCTCTCCTGTTTGCTGCGGTTGCTCTTGTTTCTGTCTGTGGGCACAAATCTTGGATCAAAATCATCATCTTCTTGTATGTAGTGGGAGCGAGGAGCAATTACAGAGCTTGCGGTGTCTACGAGTGATGCATCTAGCTCAGTTGAATTGACTCTGCGGCGTTTGGTTGGGAAATGGGAGCTTGTAATGTCTTCTTCTGCCATGTCATAAGGAGAATGACCTGTGCTGGTCTCTTCATCATCTATGTATTCAGAATCTGAGTAGAGAAGGGCATCAATTTCTTCAGTATCTTCATGCATCACCTCCTCTTCAATCACATGGTGATTGGAATCATGTGCATAGCTTGCCGGTGGAGGCAGATTGAAGCCCTCAAATGGATTTGCTACTGAGCTAAAAACCAAGCTAGTTTGGTCCCTTGAGTGATCGAAAATAAGGAACCTTTTTGATTGAGCAATGGCTTCTTGTTCAGATGACCCAATTACAGGATTCAATGGTGGGTAAAATGAAGAATTGACGTGAAGGAAGTTCCCATGAGTTCCAAAACCAGGTAATGGGTCATTTGAATTGACAGAGAAATAACAGCCATAAGGATTGACTGAGTTCTGTTGTTGCCCAGCATCAGGAGGCCAGAGTGTATTGCCTGGGTTCAAGTTACTAAATTTCCACATCAATGCAGCAAAACAAATCTAAAATCTCCTGAAACACAAAACCCAGAAGCCAAAATCTTCATTAGCACAAAGGGTTTAGCTTTAATACTAGGATTGAACCTTAGAGGCAAGCAGGCAACCCACCAATGAAGAAACAGAAAGCTCGTTGAGGACAGGGTCTCTCTTAAAGGCAGTAAAATTGAAGTTTTTATCTAATCAACTGAAAGACTGAAGCTAAACTACGTGACAGGCTTCAGCAGGTGGCGGAAATACTCAGCCTGCACCAAGAAAATAATCATTATAAGAGACTCTAATAACAAACTAGAACACCGAAAGCACACAAAAAAGCTAATTTGAGACTGAAATATCTTTCTTGCAAGAAAAATACCTGGCAATCTGGCAATGGTTGGAAACAAGCAATGATTCTAACTATGATGGCGGCGCATTCAGCGAACCCATACTCATTTTTCAATTCCCGGAATCTCGTCTGCGTCGCTGCTTGGCAAACCATTCCTATCTAATTCCCTTCAAAGCAAGCCGTTCACCAGAGAAGCAAAAGAAGAAGAGAAAAACAAGGAAAGAGAGGAAGTGCAGAAGATATAAAGTTTTTGCAAAAGAGAGCGTTCCTAATAAAAAAGAAAAGCTTCCTTTTTAACAAGAGGGAAACGCTTCAGTTCGTTTCAATGGAAAGAATCCTCGTTCCCATAGATCGGAGAGCAGAAACGGTAGCAGATGAGAAAAAGAAGAAGAAGAAGAACGCCAAGAAAAGAAATCAAGTTACAGAATAACCCGGCAGTACAAATTCAAGGAAACAACTTTCCGATAGACGTCAACAGACAGACTCAGCCACCGCATGCTGCTGCTCCAAAAATACTGAACACCAGAGAAAATTTTCCGTTTCTCGTCTCCTAAAGCAATGAAACCCTAATTTTTCAATAAAATGAAAAAAATCAAAAGAAAAAAAAAATCAAAATCAATAAAAAAAACAATCACTTCAATGAAATAGAACTTGAAAAAGAAACGATCTGAATCGTCCCTGCAGATCGCAAATCCTCTAAACTTGCTTGATTTCTACTTACAGCAAAAAGGATCAAATATCACAGTAAAATATTCTAAGCTTTGAAGGACAAGCAGATCAGAAGAACAGATATCAGAGTGCGGCGTGCGAATCTTGCTCGAAATAGAGGAAATTGAGGAGGCGAGGGCGGCAACAGAAAACCTAGACCAGTGTTGACGGAGGATAGCGCCGATAAGAGAGGAATGGATTATATTGGCATCAGGTGACAGAATTGCCCCTAACAACTGAAAAGTATGACAGTGTTTACCATTAATCACGTTTATGCATAACCCGTCCCGAAATGTAATATAGTCAAAAGTAGCAAAAGGTCAAAGTAACTGTTGACTGAGGGTAACCGGGTTGAGCGTGGTTAAAGTGCCGAGTTCGGTGAGACTTAAAATCTAATCTCTTTGGAAATACAATCATATCGGTACCTATGAAATTCCCATAAAGCCCATGACCTGAAAATGAAATTTCAAGAAAAACCACCGACCAATGGAATGGAGGCTTTCGGGTGCTTAGTCGAACATTATTTTCATTATTACTACTATTCTGATCGAATTTAATTTTATTGATAAAAATTATATGTGAATATTTTTTAAATTACTTATTATGATATATTGGGCTTTACAGATTTGGACTATAATTTTTTAAATATTTATACATAAAAAATTAATATTATATTAATTAATAAGAAATTATAACAAAAAATCATTTCATTTCAATTAATCCGCTGCAAACTTATAATTTTGTTTGTTCCTTATGTGTTAATTTGATGTTAATTTCTTAATTAAATGAGTATAATAATTCTTAAAAAATTATCTAACATGAAGAAGGAATATTGTGTAGTAAAACTCTACACATAATTGTTAGGAGTATGGTTGATTTTATTTTGTATTTTTATTTTTATTTTATATTATTTTTAAAAATATATAACAACAACAATAATAAATTTTTATCTTACTATCTGATTTACATGTAGGGCAAACGAACCGGCGTTCGACAAACTACAAGCTTGGCGATAAGAGTGGTTCATGATCGTTTGATTAATTAATCAGCAAGCGAACATTTTGTAAAACTTCGATTCTTTAAAACGAGCGAAACAACTCATAGTTCGATTCAAATATGATCATGAACCATATCATTTAATGTTCATGAACAAGCTCGTTAAGAAGCTCGATAATGCTCGATTATGATCGTGAACAGTATATCGTTTAATGTTCATGAACATACTTAACAAACAAACTTGTTGAGTAGTTTTAGGAAAAATATTTAAAATTTATGAAAAAAGATGTAAACATTAACTAAATTAAAATATATTTATATTTATATGAATTTTAATTTTAATATTATATAATAAAAATTACTTAATTTTAAATTGTAAATTTTTGTATTAAAATTTTAATATTAATTACCGCTTTGGCCTTTGTGCTCAAGCAATCAAGCCAACTTCCGGAGTCCGTTCTGTAGCTCGCGAGTCTTGAGTCCGATTGTGGCTGGGGCAAGGAGCTCAATAAGTAATCAGTCGTTCGTTTATTGATGGATAGTTAATAGCTAATCTGATAAGTTCTAAGGTGTAACCCTAACGCTAAAGCGGCTAAGGCCCATATTCAATTATTCTTGCCGTCCACCTCGATATTTCCTAATTCCCCTTTACGCTTGCCTCATACTTCTTGGTTCTTCCCGAAAACCCTAGAGCGTGAAGACAGATTTTGGATTCTTCATAGAGTTTGACTGTGTTATATATTGTGGCCTAGGTAAGTGATTTATTATTTTAGGGCTACATTTCTGAAAGAGTTCGAGGAATGAGAGGAAACGAACTCTGAAATATTTGATTGAGGGAATCATGGTTGTGTCATTTACTGTCGCGAACTTTTAGTAATGAGAGAAAAAATCTTTCTAGAGAAGTTTGATTGGTTTATTTCAAATATGTCATTGTTTATTTTATGCCCTAAATAAATTCCAAATGTTTTGGCAAATCACAGAGGCTTGGAGCAATATTGTTCAGCAATGACAAGTTTATGTTTGAGTTTATCTCTTTTTTCTGAATTCTGATTCAATTTTCTTGAGGTAAAATCTGGTTTATTCTTCTTGGCTTTTGCTGTCAAGTTTAATTTTTCAGTTGTTTGCAAGCGTGTAAGCATGTTCAGCCGGAAATCATACTGTACAGTTATTTTTTTGTGATGTCGAAAAAAGTAGCTGAATGTAATTTATTATAGTTTTATTTTTTCATATACTTACTATTCTTTCTTGATAGTTTTTTGTGGACAAAAGCATAACATGTTATAAAAGGAGGAGGGAGTATTGATGCAATTGCCAAATGAGTTTTAAGGTTTAAGGTCTTGTGATTAAGTGTTGAAATGTGAATTCTGAATTGTTGGCTATCTTTAGTACCTTATGATTTTGATATAAGAAGAAATATTGGGAGGTGTGAAGGGTGTGATTATATAGGGTTGCAAGGAGTTATGTACTTATGTTCATCTAATTCTTTTGTGAAAAGTCGAACGGATTCATAAAAAAATTGCATTCATCCAATCATCAATGGTTAATTATCAATCACAATTGATGGGTTCCTAATTCATATGCATTGGTAACATGATATATTATCATTTATTTATACATTGGCTATTTTCATTTTTGAAATGTGATTGTAAGATTATTTTTCATTTTATGAAAATTCTATTTTTATTTCACTCTTGGATTAGAAAATACTTTTGGGTATGAAGATATTTTATGAATTGTTGATTGTCGTTAATAATATCTTGGAATGCATTACAACCTTACTAGCTTCAACTTCTTTTGCTTCCTTTGGATGTAGTCTGTGATCATATTATAGAGATTATTTGATTTTTAAGACTTGAAAGTGCTATGAGAGAGTTTAATGTAGGGTCCTCATCGAGCCCAATAGTAGTTTAGATGCCTATGAAGAACGTAATTGCTCCAATTGATGATAATAAAATAGAGAAAGCTGATCCTTTGCTAAGAAAGTAAGAAGAAAAACATCATCACTATGGAATGACCATACTTTGATCAAACTCAATGATGAACTAAGAGGGCATAGTGTAATCATTATCAGCATAAGCTTACAAAGAGCAAAGGTGGTGCTACTACACAATCACATTTACATTTATTGGTGGAGGAGGATGGTGGCTGAAGAGAAACTTAATATTTCAATTCAACCACCTATGATTGCCGCATACCATTGAGTGCGTGAGTGCTTGTATTGCTAACGGAGATATATCATGCTAGGATAAGAGAATTAATTTCTCATATGATAATAGTACATGAGTTGCCATTTAAATTTGTAGAATATGAGATGTTCAACATTATCATGAAAGATGCTAGTCCATATTATGAAAAGATATCACGTCTGATGAAAAATGATTGTGTAGCGAGCTATGAAATTGGGAAAAAAAAGATTGAAACACTTATTAGATACCGTCAGTAGAGTTAAAGTCACAACTGATCTATGAAAATCTGGTCAAGATATACATTATATGGTCTCGACATGTCATTTTGTAGATGTTGATTGAAATTTATAAAAAAGAGTGCTTACCTTTGTTGATGTCTCATGAGCAACAAATGTACATAACATATTGTATAAGTGTTTAAAGGATTGGGGCATTGAGAATAAAGTTGCAATAATAATAATGGATAATGCAACATATAATACATTGACAGTTAATATGTTGAAAGCAATTTTAGAGTTCCATAAAAAACTTCCTCTTGGTGAAAGAATTTTTCATGTGCGTTGTTATGCACATATCTTGAATTTGTTAGTTCTAGATGAGATTTCTGAAATTAAAAGTATAATTGATTTGGTTAGAGACAGTGTGAAGTATGTGGCTTCAAATCGATTAGTGATGTTCAAATGAGATAGCTCCATTGCATTTTGCTAAAGAAGAAATTGATTTTAGATTGTGTTACTAGATGGAATGCTACTTACACAATGCTATCTTCTACACTAGAGTTCAAGGAGGTATTTCCAAGATTTTATGACAGAGTTCCATGTTACACTTTATGTCCAAGTGAAGAAGATTGAACAAAATTAGAAGATGTTTGTTCTTGAGATGTTTAATCAACAATTGATATCAGGTTTAATTCTAAATTTTGCATATTTTCTAATTACTACTGCCATTCATTGCTTTACATTCAATTAAATAATTTCAATTTTATAATTATGGTAGATTCCGAATACCCCACCTCCAACTTATTTTTGTCAGAATCATGGGAGATCAAAGAGATGTTGGATGACAATTCTCTAAGTGGGAACCCACATTTTAAGGAAATGACAATCCGAATGAAAGGAAAATTTGATAGGTATTGAAAAAGTTGTAATCTTCTAATATCAATAGGTGTTATTTTAGACCCCCGAAATAAAATGAAGATGATAAATTTTGCTTTCAATTTTATATACTCTGAAAAAATTGCACAGATGCACATTGATGAGGTACGCCAAAATTTATATGAACTTTATAATGCGTATGTATAGAATTATAAAGCTAACAATGCATAAAAGGTTATTTTAGAAGGTGAATCAAGTTGTATTTCAGGAAGTGCTTCTACTTTTAAAGGGAGGCTAGTATAAGAAAAGAAAAAGTATGAGACTTCGAGCAGTTACTAACCACCGTTAAATCGAGCTTGAGATTTATTTGGATGATGGGGTTGTCATTGAGTGAGAACTCAAATAATTTTGATTGCTTAGGTTGGTGGAAGCAAGCAGTTTGAAATATCATATTTTATCTCGATGGCCTCTATAATATAGTTGCCTCATAATTAACTTTTAGTGCTGGTGATAGAGTCATTGATCAATATCGTTCTGCTTTAGGGATGAAAATAATTCAATATTTATTATACGGGAGTGATTGGTATCGAAGTTTTTATGGAATTAAAAGAAAGGAAAATATTAGTGACTTATTTTACTTTACTCTGGATTACAAATTTAACTATTTTGACATTAATATTTATATATGTTATATTGTACAAGGCAAAGAAGATATGAAAGAAGTTCTTTTACCTTGAAATGTTATGAATTCAATGTTTGGAACTTTGAAGATGAAACCTTAATGATTTTGAATTAGTTTGATGTATTATTATCTTTTTCTCATGAACTCTTTATGAAGTCCTGAATGTCATTAGATTATTAAATATTTTTTTCATATCAATGAAAGTATTTCTATTGAAAGAGTATTACTCGAGTATTGGCAATGAAGACAATGATTGTTCTAATGATTAATAAACACTATATTAGTAGTTGTCATTCTCTTTAAGTATTGCTGGTAGCCATTATGTTGAGGTCCTATTAAAATATATTTGTGATGATACTTAATTTATAGAATTTGGATCTTCAATGTAATGTTTATTGCCCTTTCTTTTAGAGTTGATGATAGCTATTATGTGATGATTAATTTGTAGTAGCCCTTCTCTGTAAGTATTGTTGGTAGCCATTAAGTTGAAGTCCTATTGCTATGCATTTCTAATGGTAAGTAATTTATAGAATTTGAATCTTCAATGTAATGTTTGTTTCCCTTTCTTTCAGAGTTGATGACAGCTACTATGTGATGGTTAATTTTAATATAAGCTTGAGCCAATATTGACATCTTTTGTGGCACAAATTAAATATAGTTCTTATTTGTTGATCTTTATTCGTTATTTTTAGTTTATAGTTTATTGTATAATAATGATGTCTTGTTCACCTCTTTATGATATATATGTAGTGTTTAATATGTTGTTACTATTGTTTCTTTTTTCATCCAATTTACAACATATTTCAGAATAGTTGATTAAAATGAGATAAATTATATGAACTTTATTTTGTATTATGCATACCTTCTCAAGTCCTCCCTTGATCAGAAAAGATTAGAAGGTATTATTTCAGCTTTGATCATGAAAGGTACTATGTTTTACTTGAGTTTATGCTATAGCATAAGCTTACAAAGAGCAAATGTGGTATTACTATACATTTAGCATAAGCTTTCAGGTACTGTTTCAGATTTTGCATATTAATTTTTACAAATTTCTATTGTTCATGAATGCTAGATGCTTATTTATGCATATTTATATAATTCTTTCAAGCTTGAAATAGTATTGGTCGAGTATTGGCAATGAAAGCAATGCTGATATTCCAGATTCTAGATGGATTATTGATTGTTTTAATGAATGATATGCACTATATTAGTAGTTGTCCTTCTCTTCAAGTATTGTTGGTAGCCATTATGTTGAAGTCCTATTAAAATGTATTTGTGATGATACTTAATTTATAGAATTTGGATCTTCAATGTAATGTTTGTTGCCCTTTCTTTTAGAGTTGATATGGTAGCTACTATGTGATGAATAATTTTAATCTGAGCTTGAGCCAATATTAATATTTTATTTTTTTGGCTACTTGTGTGGGCTGGTATGTTTATTTTCTTTTTCTAGTTTGATTGATTTTTGGGTGGCTCCTTGCTTTTGCTCTTGGTGGATGGTACTGCCATTGATCATGTGTCATAAGATGTAAGCTTTGTTGTAAGCTGATTGATTTTTCTATTTTTTGGTTGCATGGCGGGCTCGTTGCAAACGAATGTTCCTAATGGTTGGCCTGTGTCTTCTACCTTTGTTTCACTATAGTTTTTTTTTTGAGGTGGTTAGCCTTATTGTAAGCTGATTGGTTTGGGATCTTGGTGGTTGTTCCTGCTGTTGCTCACATTTCATGGCCTCATGGGTGTTCACTGTTCATTATTCTCCCTATTGGTTTGCTTGTGTTCAATTTTGGTGGGCTTGTTAAGTTGGATTCCAAGTAGCCGGCCTGTGTCTTCTACCTTTATTTCTTTCTAGTTATTTTGCGGTGGTTGGGCTTGCTGCAGGCTGATTGATTTGATCTTGGTGGTTGTTCTTGCTATTTTTCACGTTTTATGGGTGTTCATTGTTATTCTTGTTGGTTTTTCAATTTTTCAGTTGTGTTGGGCTACTGGGCTTATTAAGTTGGCTGTTCGGCTGTTCCTAGTAGCTGAAAATGTGT
Source organism: Cymbidium sinense (assembly GCA_021442155.1). NCBI lineage: Eukaryota > Viridiplantae > Streptophyta > Magnoliopsida > Asparagales > Orchidaceae > Cymbidium > Cymbidium sinense. The sequence continues at coordinate 70,882,983 of CM038220.1, read as the reverse complement.
GTTTTGGCTTTGTTTCTTTCTAGTTCTTCTAAGGCGGTTGGCCTTGTTGCAGGTTGATTGGTTTGGGATCTTGGTGGTTGTTCCTGATGTTGATCATATTTCATGGGTGTTCATTATTCTCCCTACTAGTTTTTCTATTCTGTAGTGTTGTTGGCCTTGTTAAGTTGGCTTTCTTTCAGTTGAGTCTTTGTTGACTGTTCGATCTGTTCCTACTAGCTAGCCTGTGTCTTTAGCCTTTGTTTCTTTCTAGATACATTAAGGTGGTTGGCCTTGCTGCAGGCTGATTGGTTTGGGACTTATTTGTAGTCTAACTTTTCTTTGTTTAAGTTTAAGCTTATATTACTAATATTTCTATTTGAGTTCTTGCAGGCTGACTCCTATTCTTTTTAATGATCTGGACTCTTTCAGTCTTTCTGATCCTATTTGGCATTCAACAACTTATTATGCTGACTGCTGACGGTCTCTTCTTTCTTGGAGGGCTACCTTGGTTGGAGTTTCTCTCCTTTATTTTCTTTTGCCATTAGACTTTTAATTATTTTATTTTATTTTATTGTACTTAGTTTGGAGACTTTTCTCTTTATGCTATCTTGTACCTCTTTGAGTATTAGGTTTTGAGAGTTGTCCCTTTTAAGGACTGTATTCTTTTCCTTGAATGCAATAAAGTTTTCTTTTTAGTTAAAAAAAACAAAACGACAGGCGTCAAGTCCTTCGATTGTAGAAGGTAATATGTCATCTTTCTAGCCTTTTTCAAATATCTTTATTATTTATTTATCATTGTTTGATGTTCTTTAAAAATATTTTAATTCTTTTACAAATTTTTATTGTTTATTTATTCATGAATATTAAATGCTTATTTATGCACATTTATTGGTTGTTCACTTGTTCATGAACACAAATTTTATATTTTTGCTCATTTATAAGCTTGTTTTGGTTGTTCACTTGTTCATATAGTAGCTCACTTATAAGCTCGATAAGGCTCATTTGATTACAAAACAAGTAGCTTGCTATTTCACTAATTCTGCTCGTTAAAGTACTCGATAAGGCTCGTTTACTTAGTGCTCGTTAAGGCTCATTTACTTACTGCTCGTAAGGCTCATTTAGTTACTGCTCGATAAGGCTTGATAACAGTGCTTGTTAAGACACTCGATTAGGCTCGTTTATCGTAATAATCAAGCTACTCGATAAGAGCTCGGTTAACTTTAAACGAACCAAACACAAACCAAGCTCAAATCAAGCTTGGACAGCTCGGTTGTAAACATGAAGAAAAAAGCTCGAAACGAGCTCGAACCAAGCTTGAGCTCCAAAGCTTTTATCGAGCTCAAGCCTGAACATGTCTTGGCTCGGTTTGGTTCGGTTCGTTTGCAGCCCTAGCTACATGAATCATTCTTCTCCATTGTGTCATATTATGTGTCAAATTTTCATTTAATTCTACTAAATTAAGATCATTTTTTATACATCTTAACTAAGTTTTTTTAGGTCTACCTCTACCTTTATTAACATAAGTCAACTCTAGTACATCTACTCTCTTAACTGGGTCATCGAGCGGTCGATCCTTTATGTGGCTAAACGATCTAAGGCGACTCTCTCTAATCCTATTTGTCATTGGAGCTACTCCAACCTTCTCCCGAATATACTCATTTCACATTTTATATTCAAGAGTAAAGTCACTCATCCACCTGAACATTCTCATCTCTGTAACACTTAGTCTTATATTTCTTTTTTATTGGCCAACATTCTACACCATAATTCATTGCAAGTCTTACCACAATCTTATAGAATTTTCCCTTATGTTTGAGGAGTACTTTTTTTATCACACAACAAACCAGATGCATTTCTCCACTTCAACCATCCAACTTGAATTTTGCTAATAACATCTCCTTATATTTCACCATCATTTTGAACAATAGAGTCTAAATATTTGAATTGCTCTCTATTTTTAATGACTTGATCATTCAAAATCACAACCCCACCATTATAACTACAATAAATTAATATATATATATATATATATATATATATATATATATATATATATATATATATATATATATATATATATATATATATATATATATATATTCAATTTTAGATTTACTCAAACGAAAACCTTTAGACTCTAAATTTGACGTCTATAATTCAAGTTTCTGATTGGACTCTCTCTAGTCTTATCAACAAGAAGAATGTCATTAGCAAAAGACATACACTAAGGTACATCTTCCTATAAATGTCTAGTAAGAACATTTATAACTAATGCAAAAAGATAAAGAGCTTAAAGTCAATTCTTGATGTAATCCAATTGAAATAGAAAAATAGTAGTCAATTCTCCTTGTATTTAGACACAAGTAACAGCTCTAGTATACATATCTTTAATGACTTGAATATAATAAATATTAACTTCTTTCTTTTCTAGAACTCTCCAAAAGATGATTTCTCTTGGAACTTTATCATAAGCTTTCTCTAAATCAACAAATATCATATGTATATCCTCCTTACTTTTTCTATACTTCTCCATCAAATCTCTCAACAATTATATATCATTCATAGTAGATCTATCCAACATAAAATCAAACTGATTTTCAAAAACTTTTGTATCGTAATCTATGCTAAATTACTCTCTCTCATAATTTTAATATATGACACATCAACTTAATTCTTCTATAATTTTCACTCTTATATCACATCATAACTTTTTAAAAATATATTTATTTAAAATATATTTATAATATATTTTTTCTATGTTTTAAAATATTTTTAAATATTTTAAATGTTTTAAAAATAATATCATCATCAAATATATTTTATTTTAAATTAAAATATAAATAAAATAAAAATAATAACCGCTTCGCTACAAAATAAATTCAAAAAATATTTTTGTGTAATAAATCTGTTATTCTCTTAATTTGTGCAATATATTCATAAGAGAATTTAAAAAAATAATTTATAATTAAATTTAATTAATCAAATCGATATTCCGCATCATTATTATCCACCGTACAAAATTACAATCAGGCGACTCTCAGATCACCTTTTATTAATTATTATTATTTTTCATAACAAAACCAGCCATTTACCTCGGAAGCATTAATATACAATACTTTGATTCTGCGAGAAAGATTTTGGGGATTTGATTCCTCGAAAGCAAAAGAAATGGAGGCAAACCAGTGGCAACTACCCCCAAAGAATACTTCTCCAAGGAGACATTCAATTTTTTACAAGTAAAAAATTAATCCATAAAATCTGAAAGCAGGTTAGAAATGATACCCTAAAGCCCCTCCTACGTATCTCGATCAGTATCAGAGGAAGATATAGCCCTAATTTAGTTTAATCCTCCCAATAAAGCCGCCGGTTTAGGGTAGGGTGCCCTATAATTTTCTCCGAAAGCCTCTTGTTTAGGGCGTGGGGAACAAGGCAAACGGCGGTTTAGTGCGGTCCACCTTCCCTTAAGGTCCACGCTTTGGGCGGCAGCCATGGGTTATTTAAAGCTTTGGGCCATTAAGTCGGGGTTATAATGGCTGGAACTTTAGTTAAAGTCTTAAAGCGATTTGGGTTAAATAAAGTTTCATGGTGCTGTTTGGGATCTGCTTTGTTAGGAGCAAACGTGCGAGGGTTCGGATCGCACGTATGACTCCACGTGCTTGTCGTTCGAGTGTTGGATTTTGTTCGGTTTGCCACGTGTGCGGAGGTGGAAAAGATTTTGTGGCTGTGGGCGTAATATGTACTTGCGAGCTTGAGGGTTGAGTTCGGCAATTTTATTTTTGATGGGGTTTAGTTTGAAATTTGAATGATGTTATAGTTCTTAAAGTATAATTAATTTTATCTTTAGGTTAACTGATTAGTTGATGTTTAATATATCTATATGCTATATCTATTATTTATTCAATAGTTTATATATATATATATATATATTTGAAGCAAAGATCTCATCTTAAATACTCATATTTTGTATTAATCTTTTTATATTTTTGAAGCATTATATAGCAAATGAGAAATACTTGTTTTGTTCATACAAATTAATATATTTATATATACTATAAATTTATATTTATTTGAGTTTAACTAATCAAGCTACTGTTAGGGTTTGCATGTGACACACTTTGATTGTAATATAACTCAATAATATTGATATGACACTTAAAATACTACTAGGCGAATCACGAATCTTGATGCTAAAAGCAAACTGATCCGAAGTTGAAATTGGTTAAGATCTAGCACTTAAAATATCATTGAAAACTTTGGGATATCAGTTAAATCCCTAAAAAGCTCTTAAACATGGAGTATTTATAGTCAAATCGAGCGTCTCGACGAGCCGGATCTAACAAGCCCAAGATCTCAAAATTTCGACTTCATTTGAGCATTCAAATATTTAAAATACATCAAATGATCAAAGGGATCATTGTGAGTCGTCCGATGAAGTGGAGTGGTACGGGTTTTGCATGTATTTACAGAGATGCCACTCCTCCAATCTATAAATAGCCCCTCATTCCTCATATGAGAGGAGGCCAAGCAAGAGAGAGGAGAGAGCTCTAAAGATCCACCAAGCAATCGTCCACTGGACGGTCGCCAACCACCGCGCCGCACCGCTGATCTCACCGCCGCCGACCATCGCTGGTTATCATCACCGATTACTATCGTCGGCCATCATCCAACATCGTCGCCAACATCATCACAACATCTTCAACAACATCGTCACACATCGTCTATTACTACAAGTTGTCCCTTTCTCATATACATTGTAATCCGTGACGGAAGATCTTGTACTCAAACATATATACATAGTGGAGGCTTTTCTTAGCCCCATGTTTTTTTCCTCTTTCGAGATTTTACGTAAAATTGAGTTTTATTGTTCACTCTTTAAATACTGTGTGTCCGGATTTCACAATGAAGCTGGCAAAACTTTACTCTACCGAACTAGTTTTCTAGACGCACAGCTTGTCATGGGAAAAGAACCCTTCAATCACAATTCGTGAACACCCTCGTTATGACCAATAATAGTGAATAACAACGAGCTCTCGCCCCAACTCCCCCACTCAAACCAATCCTTGAACCAAGGACGCCAACCTTTTGCCTCACTTCCCCTTGATAGGCGTGACCCTGTCAGTGAAGGCAAATCTCTTTAAAAGATCGTGTGCGCCGAATGGAAGAGTCTCAAAATGAGATGATCCGACTTTTGCGAGAAACACAACAACCAGTACCGCGGAAAACACATCTCCCCCAAGATCGATCAATGGGGAGGTCAAAATGCTAATTTCCTTGACTCAAGTTCCTCCGTAGAGACCGTGGATGTCGATCTCCTCGACACCGGTTACCATCCATCACGCAGCCAACCGACCGCTAATCCACCAATTATTGGTATTGACACATTCTCATCCCGCTGACCGCCATGTTATAATGTGTAATTATGACGCTTAATGCAAGACAAATTTCACCTCCAAGATAGAAATCATCTTCCTCACCGCTGCTATGAGGAATCTCACCTTTTTTATAAGTTATTCTTCAACATCCTATTCCCGTGGGTTTCAAGCTTCCAACATTGATGGGCGACCACATGAACACATCGACCATTACAGACTATCATGCATATCCAACGAAGCTCCTCGACACACGCTTGTCGTCTTTCCAAGTTCCTCGGACAAGCTCGCACTGGTTCTACTCTTCCAAGGGAATCCATCCATACCTTTGACTAACTCGCCAAGATTTTGTAAAAGCTTCATTACAAACCGAGGATCATTAAAGATTCCTCCCATCTCTCCGCATTCGCCAAAATGAGGGTGAATCACTTAAGGAATACTTCCGAGGTTCTCCTTAAAAGCTCGCCAAATACCCGAGTGTAATCTAACTATTAAGAGGAGTTTTCCTTGAGGACTCGCTGTGGCCTTTTACTCGCCACTAATGAGACACGGTCCGCTTCATATGCCAACTGTTCATCGTGTGGAAGCGCCGATGAGGCTATTAATGCCATCGCAAATAATTTGAGCAATCTATGAAAATGTAAAGCACCCTGTGTGGAATGCGACCATCCTATCAAAAGAAGCAAAATCGTGATCTCCTCCACGACCATATCAACGACGAACCACGCCAAAAGGAATACACGCCACAACACATCTCGTGTTAACCTCCTAATGGCTATTCGAGATGAAAAAATATCAAGTGCATCCATCAAAACCAAATTCGTGAAATCGAGCAATATTGTCACTTCCATCAAGTCGGACATACTACTAAGGCATGCAAACAACTCAAAGAAGAAATTGAGAGGCTCATTCAAATAAGATATCTACGCCGATTTGTGAAGAATCAATCGACTCAAACAAACATACCTCCAACTGGGGCAACCAGGACAATCATCACAAAAAATAATAAAATAATCATCAAACAAATTGGAGAAATTGAAACAATCGCAGGAGGACCAATACTATCTAATCAAGTTCTCATTACCATCTCTGTAGAGCCGGAGTTAAATAAGTCTCGCATTGATCATTCCATCACTTTTAATGACTCGCACTTAGAAGGAGTATGTTCCTCATCAAGATCCACTTATTCATCAGGGATCGGACCCATGCTATAATGTTAAGAGAATTTTGATTGACAATGGGAGTTCTTGATGTCTTATTTTACTCCACATTTCTTAACATGGGCTGTTAGGGAAAAGCTCTAACCTCATAATTGGCTAGAGGGACAATCACCCTTCCGCTGGTGAATTTCATAAGTGGCTCATTTATTCTAATTTATGGTGGTCAAGTCGAATATAACGCTATCTTTGAAGGCCCCTCAATCAATTTTTGGTGCAAATACTTCAAGATCTCTCATCTTAAGATGAAATTTCCAACCTTGGTTGGAGTGGTTTGAAATGATAACACAATCATGTTATCTCATAAGCTCAACCAATTTGACCTTCAAGATCGATTTTAATTTTGAGATGAAGAAGTACCGAAAGCACTAGACTCTCGTTGCATTATCGATGACCAACTACTCAACGGTAAGTTGGATCTTTGCTCGATGAACAAAGGAATAAGACTTGCATAAATCAAGATATCTTGCTTGAGTCCTGATATGCCGGGTCGATTCTATAATCATGCACTCCTTCAAGATTGATCCAACCTTCAAACCAATCATCCAGGAGTTTTGCATTGTCTCGCTAGAACAAGAAGTTAACAAGCTCATAGAAGCAAGATTCATACAGAGGTACATTCATATGGCAAGTATCATGGTTAAGAAAATAAACGAACATGGAGAATGTGTATGATTACACGACAACTCAAAGATAGTTTTCCTCTTCCTCGAATTGTCATGACTACATCATCAAATGCTCAATTTTTGGATGCTTACCGTTACAACCAAATAAAATGAACCCAACGGATGAAGAAACTAAGATTTCAAATATATAATGGTTTATACACAAGTTATTCCATTTGGATTAAAATATCTGGTGCTGTTATCAACGCTTTATGAATAAGGTCAAAGACCTACTAGGATAATGGAGGTATATGGGATGACATGTTAGAAAGCTTGAAGATTCACAACATATTCTTACTTAAAATATGCTTTAACCTTCTTTGACGCTATAACATGCTCAGACAAATGCTCAAAATTTCTTGATTTATGGTAACATAGAGGCTAACCAGAAAATTGAAGTTCTCAAAAAATATGACCCAAAGAATGAAGAAGTTCAACGCTTGAATGGATAAATTGTTATATCTTATGTATGATACTTGTCATTCTTTAAAATATTAAACGTGCTACCTATCAACGCCTTATGAATAAGATCTTTAAAGACCTACTAGGCCGCACAATGGAGGTATATGTGGATGACATGTTAGTGAAAAGCTTGGAAGAATCACAACATATTTCTAACTTAGAAATATGCTTTAACCTTCTTCGATATAACATGACTCAACCCGACTAAATAAATGCTTTGGGGTTACGTTAGGAAAATTTCTTGATTTATGGTAACCCACCGTGGGATAGAGGCCAACCAGAAAATCAAAGCTCTCAAAAATATGACTCCAAGAATATTAAGGAAGTTCAACATTTGAATGGACGAATTGCCGCGTTATCCCGCTTCCTAGCTTGCTCGGGGATAATACCATTCTTTAAAATATTAAAGGAGCTAAAATAATAATTTTCAATGGACGATGAATGTCAAGCAACTAAGGAGTAAGCATCTCCACCCTTACTATCCAAGCCTATTCAAGGAGAGATGTTATACTTATATCTGCAGCCTCTTCCCACGCGATAAGCTCGCTTTTAGTGCAAGAAGAAAGTGGGATACAATTTATTATGTCGAAAAAATTCTCTCGATATAGAAAGTCTTATCCACTTGGAATAAGGTGGCTCGCTTTAATTTTTCTCTCAAAATTGCATCCATACTTCCAAGCTCACACTATCGCTTACACTAATTTACCATTAAGGGCTATCCTACAAAACCAAGCATCCGGGAGGTTAATCAAGTGGTCTCAGAATTGGGAGAGTTTGATATAAATTTTCTACCTCGCTATAAAGTCTCAAGTACTCAGACTTTATAGTGAAATGCCCCCAACCCAGAGAGCTATCTCTACATGCCTTCGCCTCCCTCAATGGACCCTCTATGTTGATGGAGCTGAAGTACCCGGTGAGGGAATCTTACTTATTTCCCAAGAATACCAGAGTATGGACTTCGCTAAAATTTTAGAACTAATATGGTCAATATGAGGCTTTCATAGCAGGGTTGAGACTCATCATTGACTGTGAAGCTCAAGACTTAGTGATACACAGTGACTCTTAATTTGTCGCCTCCCAAGTTGAGGGAAACTTTAATACTCATAATCCTCACATACCTCCACTTGGTGAAGTCTCTTCTGCCCATTTCAAGACACATCAAATCATTCACATCATGAGAGAAGAATACCGACGCCTCAAGCTTTCATCTGCTACTGGGATCTGTTTAAGAGAAGGCATGTTGAAGAAATACATTTTCCAAGTATCCAAGGGTCATGGGTAATTCAAGCAATTGATGAGATAAAGGAACATTCGTGGATGGACCCCATCCTGTCTTTTCTACAAGAAGGAACTCTTCCTGAAGACCCAACTTCTGTAATTCATCTCTGAAGACAAGCTTCAAACTTTACTATTATCAGAGGTGAACTATACAAACGAAGCTTTCTGACCGCACTCAAATGTCTCTCACCTTCGAGGTCGACATGCATTACAGAGAGGTTCACTGTATATGTGGAGAACACCTAGGAGGAAGGGCGCTAGCCCTTAAAATTATAAGGCAAGGGTTCTATTGTCAATGAAACAAGATGCCTTGAGTTCACAAAAAAATGTGCAAGTTGTCATTGCACTCTAACCTCCTCACATGCCGCATACAGAGCTCATCCATTCAAAGCCCGCCTTTTGCTCATGGGGATTGATATCATGGGATTTTTTCGATAGATCGTATAACGAAAGTTCATCATTTTAGCCGACTACTTCACTAAATGGGTGGAAGCAACCACTCGCTAAAATTATGGAGGCAAATGCTAAACAATTTATTTGGAAAAATATAGTATGTCGATTCGTCTTCTTCAAAGATCATCACCGACAATGGAACCCATCGAAAAGTCTTTACGCCCTTTTGCAAAGATCTTCTCACATTCGCCATCGTGATATGGTCAGACATCCTCAAACTAATGGGCGACATCAAGCTACCAATAGACTATACTCAAAGGACTAAAAACACGCCTCGAGAAGGCCGGGGCAATGGGTTGATGAGCTTCTAATGTTCTTGGGCTTACCGACTACATCAAGACTGACCGGTGAGACACCATAACTTGTGTTTGGCACATAAGCTATTATACCAGCAGATATCGAGGTTCCAAGTCCAAGAGTTCAATTATTCAATCATGACTGAATGAAGAAAACTCGACAAAGACTGACCTACTCCCAAACTCATGACATGGCCCTACTTCGATCGCTTTATCACCAAAGGGTAGCTCGTCACTTCAACAAGAGTAAAATTCCCATATCTGTCGGTGACTTGGTCCTACGAAGTCTCGAAGCTGCAGGCAAAGGCCCTCAACGCAATAAACTCTCACCTCTTTGGGATGGCCCATATGTGGTTATAGCTATGGTGAAGCCAGAACTTTCAAGCTCAAGGATTCAGAGGGAAAAACTTTACCTCGAACTTGGAACACTGAGAATCTCCGAAAATATTATCAGTAATTCCTACTGCATAATTATCGCAACTTTTATTTTATCTCGTTTATCATTTTTTCTTTGGGTAGCCAACCCCACTTAGTGGGATAAAGACTTATATTGTTGTTGTTATTGTTGTCATTTTCTCTTAAAACTCATATCCGTGTTAAAATCATCTGATTGTATCACAACTTATCGTGAGTAATGAATTTATATTTCTTCTTATAAACTTATTTCTTCTTCATTTAATCCTCCCACTTGAGAAATATACAACTCACATTATATCTCAATCATATAATCAATCCCAAGGGGGACTTTCCATCACCTCTTCCATACGTGTTAATGTCATCGAAGACTCGACAAACAACCTAGATAGGTCAAAAGGTCCACTCACCTCTCTTCCATAGTTAACGCCATCGAAGTAAGACTCGACAAATAACCTAGATAGTCAAAAGGTCCTTGTGGACTCACGACCTCTTCCATACATGTTAACGCCATCGAAGACTCACAAACAACCTAGGGTCAAAAGGTCCTTGGTGGACTCCTCATGACCTCTTCCATAGTTAACATCATCGAGTAGACTGACAAACAACCTGATATGTCAAAAATCCGTGGATTCAATTCAACCTCATCCGATAGTTAGCATCGTCAATATATTCACCACCTGATATAAAATAAAATAAGAGCGTATCATCTAAAAAACAAATTTTGATAGCATTAACATGATGATATAAGAAAGAATCAAGATTCTCGATACAATAACAATACATATAAAGAAAAAAAATGCATCCTCAAGTGATGCTACATCATATCAGATATCAACTTCCTCACCACTAGAGATGCTCCTCGACTCACTCTCAACTCCTTCATCTCCTCAATCGACGAAGAGTCTTCGATACTTGGGAGATGATCCTCAATACTAGCTCCGCCTTTGATGTACTAAGCGATTCCTTTAGAACCCTGATGAAGCCCTCCTCTAAACATTGGCTCCAAGTCCTTCACTTCAACATCAAGAATATGATGAAGCTTTGAACATATGGTCTCAATTATACCGAGATAAGCCAGAGTTCTTAAAGTCTTCCACCGCCTTCAAGGAGATTTCATTTTCCGCTCGACATTATATGCTCCTTCTAAAAGATGATCTTGTAATGCTTTCTCCCCAGAGCTTCTCCTCAAGTGCCTTGAGTCTTTTCTCTTCTCTGGCGAGTCTCGCCTCACCTCAATCGCCTCATCACGAGTGCGCTCCACCTCCGACTGAGAGAAAGAGAAGTCGACATGTTCGCTAGCTCGCTTCGCACTGCTACGATCCTCCAAAGTCGCTTCTTTGGCTTAACACTCATCTTTCGCCATACTGCCTTGATATTTTATCTTTACAAATTCAGTATTCCACTCGTCTAAAGAGACACCCAAATGTGCCATCAGCTCTAATATTTGAGTTACTTATAAAAAAAATCATCACAAATATTACACAAAAGAAAAGAAGAAAAGAAGAAAAAAAGAAAGAAGGGAAAACAACATACCAATTCATCTGCTCGTTGACGCCCAATGCATATGTGATTTAACACCTCTTTAGGAATGTGCGGCTTTGAGAAACAAACTCCCCCATCATGAGTTGAAACAGCTAAACTCTCAGATGCCAACTGAGGGCGAACATCTTCTTCGCAGATATCTAACGTAGTCACTTCAGCACATGTCTTCTTTTTCTTTAAGGAAGAAATATTGCCACCACCCTGATTTCATGACGGGCTTCTTGAAAGAACCCTATGAATATGAGAAGACCCTTTCATCACCTTTACTTGATCTCTTAGTGGAAAAGAATGAGATCTCCCCGCGATGGAAAGGCCAACCTTGAACATTCTATCTTCAACTATATATTTGCCAATGACAACTCATGCCGTAAGCTTTCTACATCAAGAATTAAGAGTTGTGATCTCATTCTTCAATTAGTAATGGATCCGGAAGGTCATTCAATCTTCCCATCTCTCGTGAAGGCTCCACTCATTTTTCACAAAGAAGAATCCATTGACCAATTTTAGATGATCCCGCTAAAAATTCTATCCAATTTTTATAGCCTGATAAGAAACACGTCCCTGAGCATCACATGTGAATCTACACATTCAGTACAAGTATTTAATGTTCAAAGTAACACCACGCTCTCTGAAGAAGACAGCCAAACCGATGATGACCACTAAAGCTCGAAATGAAAATTGTGACAAAGCTACACCACATGTTTTGAAGATCTCAATCACTCTGAGCTAAAGGGAATCGCAAGCAAAGACAAAGAATCATCTCGTAAATAGTGAAGTATCCCGACGAGGTGAACGAGCTCTCACCTTTGGCAACAATAGCCACCAACTCATTAAATAAAATTTCTTACGGAACACCATTAAACTATCTGATGTGACAATGGATGGTATATCGTCTGTAGCTGTCGCGCTATGGGTTATCCTCCGCCATCACCGTGAAAATACATCATGAATAAATAAAGAGAGGGAGAAATGACAAAATCAAAAAATCAAAATTTTGTGAAGCTACTCACTCACCCCAATACTGGGCATACCCTTTTCTCTCCGCCATAGCTTGCTAGATTTTTCGCCACAATTAAAAGGACATGCATACATATGAGATCAAAAAGAAAAGAGGGAAAGAGACAGAGAAATTATTCCTCCTCAATGATGCTGAAATTACCTGCCAAACTTTCTGAGTCATTCAAATGGTGACTCCTAATTACCGCTTTCCCGCCATCTTGGCAATTATCAGCCATTGAACCATCCATCGAAGTTTGAAGAAATCCAATCTCACCACGTCTTGATCGCTTCCAAACCTGGTCCGACGAGGTCACACACCTCTTCGAGGAAAATGAGCTGCGTATGAATTAGGGTCTTGATCACAAACCCGGCCGGTCCGAAGGTCATGACACCTCTCGAGGGAAAACCGGAGCCTCGCATGAACTACGTCTTGATCACCTCCAAACCCGGACGAGGTCGGGCCGACACCTCTTCGAGAAAACTGAGCTGCCAGATGAACTATGTCTTGATCGCTTCCAAATCGACGAGGTCAGGACACCCTTTGAGAGAAAATTGAGCCTGCAGATGAACTACGCCTTGATCGCCAACAACCTCACTCAAGAAGAAGAGAAACACTAGAGTAAGTGTCTCTCCTTGGCCCTGGGGTTTTATAGACCCTTTATAGGCAAAAGGGTAAAAAATCGCCCAAAATCGCCAAAAATCGCCAAAAAATTGTAAAATCGCCATTTACATGCACGCTCACTCGTGGCTACATGCCAACCGCCGCTCAGGCATTTACGCGCCGCAGCTACGCCAGCTCCACGCCATGTATCGCCGCCTGCCCACCACCAGATGCCCTTCGGACACGCTGACCCAACTCCAGCCACACGGGCGCTGTGGGAGTGTATGAGCATCAGCGCCGCTCACTGGCAGTTCTCGCCGCTTCTTCTGGCGCCAGAAGTGCACGATTCTGTGGGCTAAAAGTTCAGAACTCAAAATCTTATGCTCACAAGATACTATACTCATCCGCAAACTCTATATCTCGCTTCATGCTATAATATTTTCTCCCACAAGATCTGTTTTCAAAATATTGACGCAAATTTCATCAAGAATTTGCTATTTTCAAGTATTTGACATATATATATTTTTGAATGATTGAAATAATGATATCCAAAAATAAGGGCAAATGATATGACATTTAAAATACTACTAGGCGAAGCAAGAATCTTGATGCTAAAAGCAACCGATCCAAGTTGAAATTGGTCAAGATCGAAGCACTTAAAATATCATTAAACTTTGGGATATCAAAATCCCAAAAGCTCTTAAACATGAGTGTTTATACAATCGAAGGCTCACGAGCTCTAACAAGCTAAGATCTCAAAATTAATTATTTAAAATACATCAAATGATCAAAGGATCATTGAAGTCAATTGAGTGGTAAGTTTTGCATGTATTTACAGATGCCACCTCCACCTATAAATAGCTCATCCTCATAAGAGGAGGCAAGCAAGAGAGGAGAGAGCTCTAAAGATCCTCCAAGCACAATCGTACCACTGACGGTGCCAACCACCGCCGCCGCCGATCTCGCCGTTTCACCATCGCTGATCATCATCCGACCACTATCATCTTTATCATCATCAACATCGTTTCAACATCATCGCCAACATCATCATCAACATTATCGCCAACATTGCCAACATCAGCCAACATCATCGCCGTCATCATCGCCAATATCGTATTACTAAAGAATCGTGTCCTTTATCATATACAATTTAATCCGACGGAAGATCTTATACTGAACAGATACATAGTGGAAGCTCTGCCCTGATCTCTTTTCAGATTTTCATAAAAAAATTTCGAGTTTTATTGTTCACTCTTTAAATACAGTGTCCGATTTCACAACGAAGGCGCAAAACTTTACTTACCGCAACTAGTTTTCAAGACGCAACAAATATATTTCTTTTCAACTCTTTAAGACGTATATATGATCAACCTACTGATTATACGAGGAGATTGAATTAGTCTTACTATCTAGGAGCCTCAAGAGCATACTCTTCCTAACTGTTTGCTCAAATATCTAAGCTACAAACCCAAGAGACTTATTTATCGACTAGTTGCTCTCTTGTAAAGACTTTTTACAAATGCTCATCTTTAAGAAGTTCTATTCAATTTTTTAATGACATCACATAAAATGAGTGTAGTAATATATTTTTATAGTTTTAATATGCATCCATTTTTATTGTCATAAGCTCTTTTTTTAAATAGAAAGATGTTATTTGATCAATGTGTGATGTAATATTTCTTTTATTGATAATTATTATTAGAAAATTAGTATGGTAGAATAAAAAATTTACTTAGCTTTGTTGTGGGATCCAACAATAGATGTTTAAGAATGAACAAGAAAACTCAATTTTATTTAAAAAAACCTCAAATAAAAGAGGGAAAAATTATTGGCCTAGCCCAAGAAAAAATCTTCCACTATGTATATATTTCATACAAAAAGCTTCCCAATAACGATATTACATAATTGTATAAGAATGACAATGGGAATCTCTAATCGACAACAACAACTATATAATCACGCATGTGTTGTGAGAAATTAGTCGATGATGGTGAACATGTCACACCGGCTACATGAAGGTCGTCGGTGATGATGATCTAAAATAAATGATATTCAGCATATACCGACGATGGTTATATGTAATTCAATGGTCAATGGCGATGACACAATGGTTGATGGCAACTTTTAATATTGGCACGACCAATGCACGATTACGAATTGTGTAAGAGAATCGGCAATGAATCCTTAATCAACAATAGCTATATAGTCAATGCCTCAGTTATGCACGAAATGTAGTGATGATGAACAGGGTCGCCGAATGCAATCTCGCCGTGATGACCGCAAAGATACGATGATCGGTGGTCGCGATGATGACCGAATGGCGATGAATATGCACGGTGTCGGCGACAACCTGATGGAGATTAACGATGATGAGGATCGACGGGCGACCACATCGGCTCGAACCAATGGGGTGGCCACGCCGAAAGTGGTGGCACGATTATGCTTGAGGATTTTCAAGCTTTAGCTATCTCTTTTTTCGCCTCCTCATGTGAAGAATGAGGGCTATTTATAGATTAGAGAGTGACGCTTCAGAATACATGCAAAATCAACCACTCCACTCCATCGGATGGCTCAAAATGATTCCTTTGATCATTTGATATATTTTAAGTATTTAAATGCTCAAATGAAGTCAGAATTATGAGATCTTGGGCTTGTTAGATCGCTGCCAAGACGCTGATTTGATATAAACACTCCATATTTAAGATCTATTTAGGGATTTAACCGATATCCCAAAGTTTCCAATGATATTTTAAGTTGATCTCTAGTTTCAACTTAGATCAACTTATTTTTTGACATCAAGATTCGCGCTCACTAGTAGTATTTTAAGTATCATATCGCTTGCCCCTATTTTGAATGACATTATCTCAATCATCAAAATATATACCAAATACTTAAAATAATAAATTCTTCAATGAAATTTGTGGGTCCATTAACCATACACACAAGGTTTCGGGGTTATGGACCCATTCGACATTTGGGATGCTTGCATCGCAGGTAAGCGACGCCCATGGCGGCCAAGGGTGAGCAGCGCAGGTTTGTGTCCAAGCAAATCACCTGAGGAGTTTTTGTCCGCTTGATCCATTTTTTCGTGATTTTCACCATTTTTCATGGTTTTGATTTTTTACTTTTTTGCCTCTATAGGGTCTATAAAAATCCCCTAGGTCAAGGGAGAAGACACACACCTCATATGCTCTAGTGTTCCTCTTCTTCTTAATAGAAGGTCGTCTGAGATCAATGCCCGTGATTCATACGAGGTTCATTTTCCCTCGAAAGAGGTGTCAACACCCTCGTTAGATCGACCGTTGAGGCATCAAGGCCCATACCATACAAGAGGCTCATTTTCCTTGAAAGAGGCATCAACTGTTCTCATCGGACTGACCGGGTTCGGAGGCAATCAAGGCCAGTAGTTCATACGACGAGGTTTCAATTTTTCCTCGAAAGATGCGTTAACTGTCCTCGTCAGATTGATCGAGTTCAGAGGGGATCAAGGCCCGTAGTTCATATGACGAGGCTTTGGTTTTCCCTCAAAAGAGGCGTCAATTGTCCTCATAGGATCGACCAGGTTCGGAGGCGATCAGGGCCCATAGTTCTTACTTTTTGAAACTTCAATGGATGGTTCAATAGTTGATAACTGCCAAGATGGGGAAGCATTAGAAGCCATTCAATGACTCAAAAAGTTTGGTGTGTAATTTCGATATCCTGAGAGGAATAAATTCTTTTTTCATATGTATGCATCCTTTTCATCCTAGGCAAAAAATTTATCCCAAGTCGTGAGTTTAGGAGTCAAAAGGATATACCCAAGTATTGGGGTGAGTGAGTTGCTTCACAATATTCTCAGATTTTTGTCATTTCTCTCTCTCTTTATTTATTTATTATGTATTTTCATAGGGTGATGGCCAGAAGAAAACTCATAGTGTGACAATTACAGACGATATACCATCCACTATCACATCAGATAGTTTAATGGTATTTCACAGGAAATTTTACTTCCCTAATGAGTTGGTGGCTATTATTGCCAAAAGTCCGATCAAGGCTTCACCGCCGTACTTATTTCGAGATGATTCTTCGTGTGAGACTGATTCCCTTTGGCTCGAAGTTGAGATCTTTAAAATATGTGGTGTAGCTTTGTCACAATTTTATTTCGAGCTTTAGTGATCATCCTTGGTTTGTCTTCGAGAGCTGTTTTGAACATCAAATACTTGTGTCGAATGTGTAGATTCACATGTGATGCTCGGGACGTTTCTTTTGGCTATAAAGAATTGGATAGAATTTTCAAAGACGGGATCCATCTAGAAATTGGTCTAATGGATTCTTTTTGTGAAAAATGAGCCTCCCTAAGAGATGGGGAAGATTGAATGACCTTCCGCATCCATTACCGATTGAAGAGAATGAAATCTTAGCAACTCTTAATATTCGATGAAGCTTACAACATGAGTCCACATTGGCAAATATATAGTTGAAGATAGAATATTCAAGGTTGGCCTTTCCATCCGTGCAGAGATCTCATGCTCTTCCACAAGAGTCAAGTAAAGGTGATGAAAGGTCTTCATATTCATAGGGTTCTTTCAAGAAGCCTATTATGAAATCAGGTGGTAGTAATGTTTCAAGAAAAAAATTGCCAAAGTGACTACATCAAATATTCATGGAGAAGATGTTCGCCCATGGCCTGAGAGTTTAACTATTTCAACTCATAATGGAGAGTTCAGATGAATCGGATGTCAACGAGCAGATGAATTAGTACGTTGTCTTCTCTTCCTCCTTCTTTTCTTCTTTTCTGTTTTTCTTTGTGTAACATTTATGATGATTTTTTTTGTAGGTTGCTCAAACATTAAAGCTGATGGCTTATTTGGGTGTCACTCTAGACGAGTGAAATACTGAATTTGTGAATGTAAAATATCTGCAAGATGAGTATGAGCAAAAGATGAGTGTTAAGGCCAAAGAAGTGGCGACTCTGGAGGATTAACTGCTGTGTATAACTCAGATAACATGTCGACTTCTCTTTCTCTCAGGGTGAGGTGGAGCACACTATGATGAGCGATTGAGGTGAGAGACTCGAAAGAGAAAAGACTCAAGGCACTTACAACGGAGAAGAAATCTCTCGAACTAGAGAAGAAAGCATTACAAAATCGTCTTTTTGAGAAGGAGCTTATAATGTCAGAAGCGAAAGCAAATGAAATCTCCTTGAAGGTAGTGGAATACTTTAAGAACTCTCTGGCTTATCGCGATACTATTGAAGACTATGTCTAGGAAGCTCGTAATCATATTCTTGATGTTGAAGTGAAGGACTTGGAGCAATGTTTAGAGGAGGGTTTCATCCAGGGTTCCTAAAAGGAATCTGCTTAGTACATCGCAATGAGCTAGTATCAAGAATCTATCTCCCACCATGTATCCAAGACCCTTCAAGAGATGAAGGAGTGAGAGTGAGTCCAAGGAGCATCTCCTAGTGGTGAGGAGGACGATTGATATCATGTAGTATCACTTGAGGATGCATTTTTTTTATTTATCTATGTATTAGTATTATTATTATTTTATATCATAATTTTGATTCTTTCTTATATCATCATGTTAGTGCTGTCAATAAAAAAAAATTTAGTTGATATGCTCTTATTTTATTTTTACCTATCCGAGGTGATTGGTCCAAATATTATTCGACGGTGCTAACCTGTACGGATGAGGCCATGGGAAGTCCACCAAGAATCTTTTGGCCTATCCTAGGTATTAGTCAAAATATTATTTGACATCTTACCTATATGGAAGAGGCTGTGGGATGTCCACCAAGGACCTTTTGGCCTATCTTAGGTATCAGTCAAAATACTATTTGACATCTTACCTGTATGGAAGAGGCCGTGGGATGTCCACCAAGGACCTTTTGACCTATCCTAAGTATTATCCAAAGTGTTACTTAACTTCTTACTTGCATGGAAGATGTCCGATCAAGTCCCCATGAGATTTGATTATGCCCCGACTAAGATACAACGTGAGTTGTGCATTTCTCAAGTGGGAGGATTAAATGAAGGAGATTGTTTATATGCAACAAGCTTGAAAGAAAAAGCTGTAAATTCATTACTCTGATAAGGTGATACAATCATAAGATGATTTTAATATAGATATGAGTTTGAAGAGGAAATGATAACGACAAAAAAAATAAAAGTTGTAATAATTATGTATAGGAATTAATAATATTTTTTGGAGATTCTCAGTGTTCCAAGTTCGAGGTAAAGTTTTTTCCTCTGGATCCTTGAGCTTGAATGTTCCGAGCTTGACCATAGCTATAATTACATATGGGCCATCCCAAAGAGGTGAGAGTTTATTGCGTTGAGGGCCTTTGTCCGCAGACTTCAGTGACCAAGTCACCGAATGATGGGATGAGATTTTACTCTTCGTTGAAGTGATGAGCTATCCTTTGGTAGGGAAGCAACCAAGTTGGTCCATGTCACGAGTTTCGGGGAGTAGGTTCAGGTGCTATTGGAGTTTTTTTTCATTACCATCATGATCGAATAATTGAACTCTTGGACTTGAAACTCCGATATCTACTGGTATAATAGCTTCTGTGCCAAACACAAGTTATTTGGTGTATCACCAGTCAGGGTTCGCGATGTAGTGCGGTAAGCCCAAAGAACATTAGAAAGCTCATCAACCCATTGCCCCCTAATCTTCTCAAGACATATTTTTAGTCCTTTGAATATAGTATGCTTTAGTCTAGTTTGAGGATGTGCTACATCCGTATGCAGCAGTTGAATGTGAAGATCTTTGCAAAAGGACGTAAAAGCTTTTCCAGTAAATTGAGTTCCATTGTCAGTGATGATCTTTGCAGGAAGATCGAATCGACATACTATATTTTTTCAAACAAATTATTTAGCATTTGCCTCCATGATTTTAGCGAGTGGTTCAGCTTCCACCCATTTAGTGAAGTAGTCAACGGCTAAAATAATAAACTTTTGTTGCCCGATGCTATCAAAAAAAGGTCCCATGATATCAATTCCCCATCGAGCAAAAGGCCACGGCTTTGAATGGATGAGAGTTTTGTATGCGCATGTGAGGAGGTTAGAGTGTAACCACAACTTGCACATTTTTTTGTGAACTCATGCCTTTGTTTCATCGTAGGCCAATAGACCCTTTGCCTTATAATTTTAAGAGCTAGCGCCCTTCCTCTTAGGTGTTCTTTACATATCCTCGAGTGAATCTCTCTTAATGCGTAATCGACCTTTGATGGTGAGAGGCATTCGAGGTATGGCCCAGAAAAAGCCCGTTTGTATAGTTCACCTACGATAATAATAAAGTTTGAAGCTTATCTTCGGAGATGAGTTGCAGCAGTTGGGTCTTCAGGAAGGGTCCTTTCTTGTAGAAAAAATAGGATGGGGTCCATCCATGAAAGTTCCTTTATCTCATTAATTGCTTGTATTACCCATGACCCTTAGATACTAAGAAAATATATTTCTTCAACATGCATTCTCTTAAATAGATCTCCAATAGCAGATGTACCAAGCTTAGCGAGCGCCGCCGAGTATTCTTCTCTCAAGATGTGAATGATTTGATGTGTCTTGAAATGGGCAAGAAGTGACGTTACTAAGTTGAGGTATTGTGTCAGCTGATGATTATGAGTATTAAAGTTTTCCTCAACTTGGGAGGCACAAGTTGAGAGTCAAGCAGGGATCACTAAGTCTTGAGCTTCACAATCGATGGCAGTCTCAACCCCGCTAATGAGAGCCTCATATTCAACCATATTATTAGTTGCAGAAATTTGTGAAGTCCATACTCTAAGGTATTCTTCTGTAAAATAAGTAAGATTCCTCTGCACCAAGATTTCAAGCTCCATCAACAGAGGGTCCATTGAGGAGACTAAAGGCAGTAGTGTAGATAGTTCATTTGGAGTTGGTGCATTCCACTATAAAGTCTTACTTGACTTTATATCGCGGTAGAAATAAATATCAAACTCTCACAATTCTACATACCATTTAATTAACCTCCCGTGATGCCTCTGCTTCGTAGAATGGCCCTTAATGTTAAATGAGTGTAAACACTGATAGTGTGAGCTTGGAAGTATGGACGCAATTTTTGCGCTGAGAAAACTAAAGCCGGAGCCACCTTATCTGCCAGTGGATAACGACTTTCTATATCAGAAAGAATTTTGCTGACATAGTAAATTAATCGTTGTATCCCATTTTCTTCTCACACTAAAACTGAGCTTATCATGTAGGAAGAGACTGCGAGGTATAAGTATAATATCTCTCTTTGAATAGGCTTGGATAGTAGGGGTGGAGATGCTAAATACTCTCTTAGTTGTTCAAAAGCATCGACATTCATCAATCAAAAAATTATTATTTTTAGCTCCCTTTAATATTTTAAAGAATGATAAGTATTTATCCCCAGAATGGGCTAGGAAACGGGATAAGGTAACAATTCATCCATTCAAACGTTGAACTTCTTTGATATTCTTTGGAGGAGTCATATCTTTGAGAGCTTTGATTTTCTCGGGATTGATCTCTATTCCACGGTGGGTTATCATAAACCAAAGAAATTTTTCCAACGTAACTACAAAAGCACACTTGGTCGGGTTAAGTCGCATGTTATAACGTCGAAGAAGGTTAAAATATATTTCTAAGTCAGAAATATGCTATGATTCTTCCAAGATTTTTACTAACAAGTCATCCACATATACCTCCACTGTGCGGCCTAAGGTCTTTAAAAACCTTATTCATAAGGCGTTGATAGGTAGTACCAGCATTTTTTAACCCAAATGACATAACTTCGTAACAGTATAAACCTTTATATGTTTGAAATGCTGTGGCTTCTTCATCCATTGGGTACATTTTTATTTGGTTGTAACTAGAGTAAGCATCCAAAAAACTGAGCATTTGATGTCTAGACATAGCATCGACCAATTGATCAATTCGAGCAAGAGAAAAACTATCTTTCGGGCAAGCTTTGTTAAGGTCAGTGTAATCAATACACATTCTCCATATTCTATTTTCTTTCTTAACCATGACAACATTTGCTGGCCATGTAGGGTAATGTACCTCTCATATGAATCCCGCTTCTAGGAGCATGTTAACTTCTTGTTCAATAGCCTAGAGGCGATCAGGTGCAAAACTCTGTTTTTTGGATGATCGGTTTGAATATTGGATCAATCTTGAGGGAGTGCATGATCACATTGGGGTCGACCCCCGGCATATCCGTCGGACTCCAAGCAAAGATATCTTGATTTATGCACAAGAAGTCTATGTATTTTTTCCTTTATTCTTCTGAGAGTAAAGATCCCCCTTGCACTGTTCGTAATGGTTGGTCATCTGATAATGCAACAGAGAGCAAGTCTTCTACAGGCGAAGCTTTCAGGGGTACTTTTTCATCTCAAAAATTAAAATCTTTGATGTTGAAGGTCATAGAAGGGCGTGATTGAGCTTGTATGAGGTAGCATGATTGTGCTATCTGTTGATTTCCATAGACCACCCCAACCCCAACGGGGGTTGAAAATTTCATCTTAAGATGAGATACTGAAGTGACGGCACCAAAAATTGATTGGAGGGGCCTTCCGAAGATAGCGTTATATGCTGAATCTGACTTGACCACCATGAATTGGATTGAATGAGTCACTTGTCGAGAATTCTCGAGGACAACAGGAAGGGTGATTGTCCACTCTACTCACACAAGGCGATTATCAAACTCGTATAATGGTCCTGCAGCGGGTTGGAGCTTTTCCCTAATCAAGCCCATGCTAAAGAATGTGGAGTAAAATAAGACATCAACAGAACTCCCATTGTCAATCAAAATTCTCTTACATTATATCATGAGTCACCGATCCCTACGCTAATGACAAGTGGATCTTGATAAGGAGCATGGACTCTTTCTAAGTCCGAGTCATTAAAAGTGATGGAATGATTAATACGAGATTTCTTTAACTCTGGATCATCAGAGGTGGTAATGAGAACTCGATTAGATAGTATCGGTCCTCCTACAATTATTTCAATTTCTTCAACTGTTTGATGACAATTTTGTTGTTTCTGTGATGATTGACCTGGTTGCCCCCCAGTTGGAGTTATGTTTATTTGAGTCGATTGATTCTTCACAAATCAACATAGATATCCTTGTTGAATGAGCCTCTCGATTTCTTCTTTGAGTTGTTTGCATGCCTCAGTAGTATGTCCACAACTTCGATGGAAGTGACAATATTACTCCCCTTTCAATTTGGTTTCAGGATGCCACTTAGTGGTTTCTTCATCTCGAATAGCCATTACGATGTTAACATGAGATGTGTTCAGCGGTGTGTATTCATTTTCTGGTCGTGGTTCACTCTGGATGGAGATCACGACTGCCTTGTTGCTTCTTTTGATGGGACTGTCAGTCCGCATTCCCTGGGGCGCTTTTATGTTTTCCTGTAGATTGTTCAAATTATTTATGATGGGCATTAATAGCCTCATCGGTAAAAATTTGTGCTTCCACACGATGAACCAAGTCGGCATATGAGCGACCATATATCTCGAAGTGATGAGTAAAAGGCCCTGACGGAGTCCAAGGAAAACTCCTCTTAATAGTTCTGTCTACCAGTATTTGACGAAGAGAACCTCCGAAGTATTCCTTAAGTGATTCACCCTCATTTTGATGAATGCCGGAGAGATAAGAGGAATCTTTTATGATCCTTCAGTTTGTAATGAACTATTCTACAAATATCTTGGTGAGTTCGTCAAAGGTATGGATGGATCCCCTTAGAAGGGAGCAAAACCAAGTGGCCCCGATTAAGGGTGACCGGAAAAATTGATAAAAGCAAGGTGTAGGTCGGATATGCATGATGGTCAGAAGTGATCGATATATTCATATGGGTCGATTGCCATCATAGAATCGATGCTCGGAAGCTTGAAACCCACGAATAGGATGTTGAAGAATAGCTTCGCCTAAAGGTGAGGACTCCTTATAGCCGCGGTGAGGGGAAGGATGATTTTTGTCTTTAAGGTAAAATTTGTCTTGCATTAAGCGTCGTAATTCTGCATGTATAATATGACAAGTGGGGTCAACAAGAGAATGTGCCAAGCTACCAGCAATAATTGGTGGATTAGTAGTCATTGAGTTGCACGTGATGGATGAGTAACTAGCAAGTCAAGGGAGATCAAGATCAGGTCTCAAGCGAGGAACTTCAAAGAGATTAGCATTTTGACCTCCCACGGCTAACGATCGATCTTGGGGGAGATGTGTTTGCTGCGGTAGTGGTTGTCGTGTTCATCGTAAAAGTCAGATCATCTCATTTTGAGACTCTTTCATTCAACGCATACGATCTTCTAAAGAGATTCGTCACTTCACCGAAGTGGTCACTATCGTGGGAAGTGAGGCAGAAGCTTGGCGTCCTTGGTTCAAGGATTGGTTATGAGAGTGACAGGAGTTGAAGTGGGAGGCTACATTATTACGAGTATTGCGCCTATTGACCATAATGCGGGTGTTCACAGAAATTGAGATTGATGGGTTTTCTTCCTACAGACGATGCCAAACCGCTACGCGGCTAGAAAACTAGTTACGGAAGAATAAAAGTTTATGCCTTAGCTTTGTTGTAATTCAAAGACACACATAGATGTTTGAGGAATTAATAAGAAAATTCCGAACTTTACAAAAACCAAAAGAGGGAAAAATCACCCTACCAAGAAAATCTTCCACTATGTATCTATTTCAGAGTATAAAAGTTTCCCGATAACGGGATTACAGAATTTTATATGAGAAGGGCTAACAATGAGAATCCTAATTGGAAAACAAATGTTATATAGTCACGTTGTATCAGCTTGCTAGTAGTGATTATGGTGAACAATGGGGCCGACTAATGATGAAGGTCGTTGGTGATGACCGGCGAAGATGGCATGATGGTCGACGGCGCAATGACGATGGTACGGCGGGTGAGTGCTCGGGGTCACGATGATGACCGACGATGGTTGACGCGGACGGGCCGGAGGGTTGGCGGTACGACGTGAGAGATCGATAACGATGAGGATCGATGGATGATGGAGGCGGTGGGTTGGCAACCAACGGGTGGCCGATCGCCGAGTGTGGCAACGATTATGCTTGGAGGATTTTCAAGCTTTAGAGCTCTCTCCTCTTTTTGTTTGGGCCCCCCCTCATGTGAAGAATATATTTATAGATTGAGAGTGGCATTTTAAATACATGCAAAATTCGAACCACTCCACTCGACGGCTCAAATGATTCCTTTGATCATCGATGATACGGCCTGATCGAACGACCTTCTGAAGAGGAATAGAGCATATGAGGTGTGTCCCTTCTCCTTTGTCCCTAGAGTTTTATAGACCCCATGAGGCCAAAAAGATAAAAAATCAAAGAAAAACCGTAAAAAATGGGTGAAAATCATAGAAAATGGACCAAAATGGACAAACCCCTCATCGATGTGGTTTGCCATGCTCGCCGCTCGGCCCACTTTCCTCCTTGGGTCAAGGTTCGCTGACCGCTTGCTTCAAGGGTCACAAGGCTTTCATGTCACAAGGCGCTTCATGGACTGTTGGGCCGGGCCATGCTTCACTCCGCTCATGCATGCCGCACTGCACCGAGTGTCAGAATGTCGATGGGTCCATAATCCAAACTTGCGTGAGTACCCATACATATCCATGCACTCCACTTCCGTGATCATAATCTTCTATGAAGATCTGTTCTCAAAATATATGGTTAATGGACCCGCAAATTTGATTGAAGAATTTGCTATTTTCAAGTATTTGACGAGATATTTTTTGGATGATTGAGATAATGTCATCCAAAAATAGAAATATGACACTTAAAATACTACTATGAAGACGAATCTTGACGTCAAAAGCAAGTTGATTCTAAGTTGAAACGAGATCAAGCACTTTAAATATCATTGGAAACTTTGGGATATCGCTTAAATAAAATTCTTAATCATGGAGTTTATATAGTCACCCAGCATCTTGACGATTTATCTAACAAGCCCAAGATCTCATAATCGACTTCATTTGAGCATTCAAACACTTAAAATACATCAAATGATCAAATGAATCATTTTCAAGGTGGAGGAGTGGTTCTTATTTTAATGTATTTACGTAAACACCATCTAATCTATAAATACCTCTCATCCTTCACATGGGGAGTCAAGAAAAGAGAAGAGAGAGCTTTTAAGGAAGATCCTCCAAGCATAATCGCCACCACTGACGGCCGCTTTCTACCACCGCCATTCTACATCATAACCAGTACTGGTCACTGCGGTTTACACATCCAGCGTTGACCACTGCTTCGCTGGTCAGCTAATCGCAGCATTGTGGCACTACTATCGACATTAATTATCACCCACTGCTATGCTTACCGCTACACTGTTCGTTACCGCTGCTATCATTTGGTTGCCGCTGCTAATCATAACTTCCGCATCAAACACTCTGACATCATTGTCATTCACACGTTTATTACTACATTTCTACCGCTAATTATCGTAGTCTTATCTTCATTTAATCACATTTCGAATCATTTTGTTTCACCAAACTACTAACAACTGATACCTCTTACTCAAGATAATCGTATGACTCGATTCCCATTGTCGCTTTTTCATATACAATTGAATCAGATCTAAAACTATGTACTCCAAAACAGATATATAGTGGAAAGATTTTATGCTAGTATTTTTTACCCTTGATTTTTCATGAAAAAAACTCTAGAGTTTCTTATTAATCCTCAAATATATGTTATTTTCCATTTTGGCATAAAGTTTTATTCTATCGAATGTTAAGTATGCAACAATAATATTATCATGTTGTAGGTTTTAAATTTTCTATTATATTTTCTTTCATTCTCTCTCATTTCTCTGTCATCTCTTGATTCTCTGATTTCTTATTAAGATATCAATCGGATCTTCTATAATTTTTTTACTTATTATTATTACTTTTTCTTTTGACTCAATCATAATTGATGATACGACATTTGTGTGACAATGAAAATGCTAAATCTAACATATATTATGCTACAAAAGTATAAATATGATATGATAAAAGTATCTAATTCATATACTTTCGAAAAAAATGTAAGATAAAGAATAACATATTTGATATTTTATGAGTTTTAACATGAGAATCATAATGTGGAAAAGAACATTGATTTTCTTATTTAATTATAAAATTAATCATAAGTTAGTTTTCATGCCATACGCTATGAATAATTGATCTTGATGAATTGCTAAAAAAGAGATTTTATGTGAATTTTCATTTTATTTTTACCTTTTCTTTCATAATTATGACTAATATATATATTATTATAAAAAAAGTGATATTAATTACAAATTTATAATTTTCATGAATTAGAAATTCCATTATAGTTGAAATTTCTGCTACTTTTAATTATTATACAATTTTATAAAAAAATATGTTCTAACTATGGAACAATGAGGAATTGAGGATATTTAAGCTATCGTGATTATGCTTAGATCTATAAACCTGCTCAAATATAAGCAGATCCATCCGCATTTATTAAGAGATTGTTTATGCTAGCATATTCATGTAAAAGAAAAAATTAGGCAGAAGTTCAAACTATAATTGCTTTAAAAACTCTAGTTAGAAAATCAGTCGCAAAAAACGACTAAAATATCCCAAATGAACATACGAAAAAAAATTTGAAAGAGAATATGATGTATAAAATCTGCAATAATTTAAATATAGTTTAGCATTTTAATAATATATTACTAATAATCATAAACAAAAGATGATTTATATAAGATAATTTCTTAGGCATCAACAAAATAATTATAATATTGATTAATAAATTATATTTCTCACTTCGTTTTTTTTTACATGATTGTTTAGCGAGCGCGCTCTCTCTCTCTCTCTCTCTCTCTCTATATATATATATGATAATCTCTTAAAATATCAATAATATTTTATATTTGGAGCAATTTTTATTGACTGATTATGAAAAAAAATATCAACTCTACTATAGTACTTATATGATACATATCAAATTAAAAAAAAAAAAGTTTAACAGTTGGTATAATAATGCAAAAAAGCTAAACATAGCATTTAAGATTATAGAATCATCTACTATTTTAAAAAATATCAATAATACACAAAACGTACCAGTATATATTATATACTTTATCATAAGAATTTCAAAGGCCTTCATTTTTATAACATTTACTCAAATACTATTAACGCCCATTGAACACAAATTAAACTAGATAGGATTTTTAGGATTTAATGGCGTTCACTCAATGTACAAAGTGTAAATACACATATTAAATACTTCATCGTAAGAATTTCAAAGGAGTTCATTTTTATAACATTTACTCAAGTACTATTAACGCATCATTGAACACAAATTAAACTAGATGAGATTTTTAGGATTTAATGGCGTTCACTCATTTTTCGAGTCATTTCGACAAACTCCTCATCATGCTCAAACGCTGTCCTTCTCGTCGATGTCGTCCATGCCTTCTGCCAACGAGTACCCGTCGCTATTTCCTCGCCTCTTCTCTTCTTTGTCGTCAAGGGTTTCAGAACTTTGAGTTAGACCAGAAGGAAAGAAGAAAGGGTTTGGAGACCTTGGGTAGGACGGAAGGAAAGAGCACAATGACACTTCGGGCCCGTTTTGCTCGCAGTGCAGGGGTAATTTAAGGAAAGATGTTTCACTCGCAGCGGATTGCTCCCGAAGGATCGCGTTGCAGCTTCTTGAAATTTGGCAGAAACAAACAGAGCTGGGGACCTATGTGAACCACGGTGCGAACGAAACACGGTACCAAACGGATCCTAAATGTGCTTCAGTTTTCACACAATTATCAACCAGTTAAGCTTATTCATTTTTCATCAGCCAAGCTTAAATAAGCAATTTTACTCTCGTCGCTTAATTATAGCCATTCATGTAATATTAAACCTAGACTTAAAATAATTAATTTAGAGTTAAAGGATGTGATGAGCTTAGCATACCCATATCATACTAGTAGTATTCTTCCTATATTCTAAGGAGTAGCATAGAGCAGTAATAATATAAATAAAAGAATTCAAAGATATTTGATTACTAATTGTTCATTGAACTATAAATAATAATTTATTTTTTATTGTTGACAAAATAAATATAATGTATATTTTGAGATTATCGGCGCCATGACGACGACGGCAACGAGAACAATGGTTAAGAAATATTACAATGGTAGCTGACCGGTGATAAAGCGGCCATATATCAAATGACGGCCACGGCTACCGACGGCTTATCACTTTATTGCCGATTAATGACCCATCGTCGACGAAATGGTCAATGGAGGGAGGCGGCGGTGGTCGACGGCGCGACATTTGGCTTTAATCGGAGATTAATCTAATCGATAGCCAAATACACTCAAAATGACTATTCTAATGTATTTCAAATACACTATAAATGTATTAAAATGTTACTTTGCATCATACCGAACACTCAAAAAATTAAATTCTCTGTATTTGATTTACTTTATATTTTAAATACAGATAATCAAACAGTCCTTAAGTTAATGTTATACTTATATAGTGAACATGTTATATTTAGTTGCGTCCTAGTGGAAGCTCGTCATAGTAAGTCACTTTAAAGACTTTGTCTACCCTTAATAATTGCTAAACTTTTCATAGTGTCATTTTTCTACAATCATATATCTATAAACTCAAAATGCATAATCTTTTGTCATGTCTAAAGATAATAATATTCTATTATCTACATTTTTTGAGATCATTTATGAGGAAGATAATTGCGTCATAGAAAAAAAGATTAATAAATAAAGAAAGCATGCATAAAAAATAACACTATTTTGAGTCTCACAAGAATATTAGCATTTAGCGCGGTGCATTCTAAGTATTATAAAAAAAATTTAGAAAAATTATTACATGTGAAATTTTAATATAGTTTTTACATCCGTATTTCAATAATATAACATTATTTATCATTAAGCTAATACATATCTACGTATATCATCGTATGAGATCAGATATTAAATTAAAATACAGATACAGACATAATATTACATCAATGCACATCGATACGTAATACTTTACAGCTAATTGAAAATTAATCAAAAGTCAAATGATCTCTAAATTGATGTTATAAATAATTAAGTAGCTTTAGGAGACAACCCAATGATCTAATATAGCATTGTAATCTCGTAATCAGAAATATTGAAACTTTGTACTTCAATACATATATATATAATGGAATATTTTAGCTGGACTAGGCCCTGTGATTGTTTCCCTTTTTCTTGAAGTTTTTTTACGTAAGAATTCTGATGTCTTTTAGTCTGTTATCTACTATTTGTGTGTATGTGATGGACTCTCATGCAGAGTTAAACCTTAAAGTACTACTCTACTATTACCAAATTTTTGGCACTAGACATATATAAACAAAAAAAGGAAGATAGAAGCATTCATAGCACACGCACAAACACACACTCAGAGACATTCGTATATTATTCACTATGGTTGAGATTTTCTTTTAAAAAGATTAAAATGTTATTTATGAAAAATCTCAAATTGTTATGTAATACATAATGGTAAATATATCAATTTTTTATTAACTCAAATTATATTTAAGAGGACAAATCGAATTCAATATCTGCACAAATTAATTTCGAATTAATGGTGAGATATGAAATCAAATTGAGGTGAGTTCCAATCAAATCAATTTTCACATAAACTTCGAGAATTTTTGAGTTTTTAAGTGTTAGTTATAATTAAATTTGATGCAAATTTGATCAACGTAAGGATTCATGAGTTTGCACTATAATGACAGAAAATGCAATGCCTCAGCACTGTAACAGACGATACTAAAACTTAAGCACTTAATTCACAAAAAAGAAAGGTCAACGCTTTAGTGCTGTAGCATCAACGGTGTGATGGTAGAACTCATGCATGAGAGTCAAAAGAATAGTAGCGCCTACACTTATGAGCCAAAGTCACGCCACTACGAAGTGAGGAGTCCATCTTAATAAAATTTTTCTGCTTTTTTTTTGTATTTTATCTTTATTCTATTGTAAGTGTAAGTAAAAAGTGCGTGTTCTAGAGTGTGAGAAGTATAAAAAAATTTTAGTGAAGTATACTTTATATAATTCTCTTCTATTTTTTTTCATAATAAATTTTTTGACATGGAGTGACTCCATTCTTATTTTTTTTTTCATTCTTAAGTTTTTTCATATTAAATCATATTTTTTTCTCTGATTTTATGTCTTATTTGCTTCTATTCAAAATTTTATTCTGAATCTCTCAAATCTATTTATATAATCTTAACTCCCAATAATTTCTCCACCCAATTTTCTCTCCCGAATTCTATTTGGTTGCATAATTAGTTAAATGTTCTTTAAATACTCTCTGTTTTAAGAAAAATATGCGATCCATATTTTTCCACCTAAAAAAAAAGGAATGACTCCTCGCTTTTAGAATAAGAGAGGGAAAAAAAAGCGATGAAAGCGGAAGCCATTAAGAATTTCATGCCTTTTCATGCATTAGGGATGGGAATCTTTCAATGACGCAACTACACCCACTCCTTCCTTCCTAAAAATAATGATAACTCTTTCAAAAATTTAACCGTTTCATATTTACTTAGAAAAAAAATATTTGTCATCCAACGCTCGCTCATGCCGATGCAATGCTATCTTAAGCCCTTTTATGTTGGCGTGACTATAGAGATAATATGAAATGACCGTTATAATTTTTTGAAATTATTAAAAGTAATTAAACATGTTTATGAATTTGTTGGATGTATGATTATTGGAGCTAAGAGTGTCAATTCATATTAGTCAATTGGGTTCAGATTCGACTTAGTTGACTTAAATATATCCTATTTATTATATGAATTAAAATATTTAATTATTATTGCGTACTAAAAAATCAATTGAGGTAGAGTAAAAGTTTAGTAAATTACTGAAATCAAAGACATAATACAGATATTTAAAGAGAATAAAGAAAACCTTAATATTTACGCCAGAAAATCTAAAAAGAGAAAAACTATTACCCAAGAAAACTTTCACTATATATTTGTTTTGAGCAAGTTTTCAGATAACAAAATTACAAAATTGCATAGGTTGACAATGAGAATCCCGGATCATACAACAAGAGCCATATACACATTGTCAGAAGAGGTAGCAGAGTGTGAAGTGAACAACAAATGAACAACGACGAACGATGAAGGTCATCATGATGGAGACCGAATCACGACGGCAGGATCACGGCGGCTGATTGGCGGTGGCGGCTGCTGGTCGACGATCGCCGAGTGGCGACGACAAGGCTTCGAGGATTTGCTTAGAGCTCTCCTCGCTTCTCCCCTCATATGAACAATGAGGTTATTTATAGGGGAGCGACGTCTCAGAATACATAAAATCCAAACCACTCCTTCCATCTGACTCAAAATGATTCCTTTGATCATTTGATGTATTTTAAGTATTTGAATGCTCAAATGAAGTCGAATTATGAGATCAAGTCATAGATCCGCCATGGTCGACGCCGATAGACTATAAACACTCCATGTTTGAGTGCTATTTAAGAATTTAACCGATATCCCAAAGTTTTGAGATATTTTAAGGCCGATCTCACCCCAACTTCGGATCACTTGCTTTTAAAGATCATCAAAATTGTAGTATTTTTAAGTGTCATATCAATTATATTTATTATTAAACTTTAATTAATTATTTAATCATTTATTTGTTAAATACTTTAAATAAAATTTTTAACAAGCAAAATAATAGTCATATCTTTTTTTTTTTTCCTTCATAAAGTTTGACTACATTCATTTAAGTACAGCTTAAAAAATATAATGGAAAATTTTAGTTATAAATCATAAATAAAAAGTCTAAGATTTATTCGAATAATGTAATAAAAATATTAACATGGAGTTAGGTGTTTCTCCATCATCACACGTGTGGTGATGTTTGAGTGAGGGAGGACATGCTTTATACATAATGTGAAATGACAATAATACCCATTACCCGAGATTCCACTTAAGAAATTAAAAGTGTAGGGACCGGGTGGTGGATACCATATTGGCAAGCATGCATGGCTTAACTTTGCTGCTTGTACTTATTTGATCTTGTCGTGATCCTTAGGAGTGAAGGAATTGGAGAAATTTTAATTTAATAATTGCACTTATGGTATGTGGTTTGGCCCAATTGTGGGAAAGAATTTCGTGATAATAATCAGATATAATTTTTTAGTCCAAATAAGAGTAAATTTATTAGATATTTTGATGATGACTGCAAATATAAACTTCTTATACATAGCACTATTATAATATTAGAAAAATTATAATAGTATAGTGAGAATTTTATGATTTAGTTTTATATAAATATCACAAATATATAGAAATAATATATTGATTGATAGATAGATTGATAATTTTAAAAAAGTTCATATGAGATATTGTAATTTTTATTCGAAAAGCTTAGAAAAAAGTTATTGAACTTGAAGGGCTGTTTAGTTGCTTGAATTTTGAGTGTACAGTAAAGTAAACATATGAGTTTTAACTTTTGTATTTGGTACAAGTAAAATTTTTAAGAATGTATATTTAGAATTAATTAAAAATATTTTGGGATTTGAATTATCGAGTAATTCTAAATACACTGCTGATCAGAATAATCATACCGGTCTCCATCACCGCCATCACCACCACAGCCGCACTCACAACCAAAGAATATTTTACATTACATTTATTTTATCCAAAAAAAAAAATTCACGATTTAGAGTTTTCAATGAAGAATCATAAAATAATCAATAATTGTATTCGCTTTTTAATTGTATTCCTTTTCTAAACCAACTCCTAAAATAAATTGAATATTACAAAATTTGTTTATTTTTCTCAAATGGAAAAGACAATATTATAAAGTTAAACAAAAGCATGATTTTGACCCTAATTAGGCATTTTGGGTATTTATTGCATCTCTAAGACCATTTTTCAATATAAAATTTCAATTTTAACATTTTCAAAGTTCAGTAGAGCTTTTGAATCAGTTTTGAGCAAATTCAAGAACTTTAGAGTCAAATTTTTTTTAATACACTAATTTCAGGGAAAGCTTAAATTATAATTGATGAGATTTTATTTTGTTTATGGCCATGAGGAGGGATCTACATTAAAATCTAAGAAGTGATCACATTTTATAAATTTTTAAAAATTATATTTTTATCATAATTTAAAAAAAAAAACTTAATATATTTTCCGACAAATTGAATTTTGATGACTATAAATAAGATAGCAAATGATACTTCATAAAAAAATTTATTTGATGAAACACAAATCTCAATGTAATAATTAAGGTGAATATTTTAAACTTACATTTAAAGGGAAGCTTTTTTTTTTTTGTTAGATTAAATTATATAATTTCTTAAAGCGTTATTATTTTCAAGCAAAACTGAAATTTATATGTTCAAATTAATTAATTTAATTAAAATAAAATAAATAAGTTAGTTTTATAAAAAATTAGTATTGATAATTAACTTTAAATATATTTGAAATTAAATTATAATAGCACATATAAATTTAAAAGGCATAATTTTTAATATAATATATATTAAGAGATCTACCTTAAATATAGAGGTGACAAGCACACCTTTTTTTTTTTTTTTTTTGTTTTTTGTAATGGGTCCACCCAACACCCCACTCATCTCAGGTGAGACGCTATCAGACTAATCTCACGTGCCTACCCATATTCATCACCCACACGCTGTCTCCACTTACTTTTCTCGCTTTAGGTATAGGCGCCTCCGCCCTGGAGAGAATTCAAACTCGGTCCGGGGAATTTTCGGTCGCGCTCGCCCACCAATTGAGCTAGAAGATAGTGGGTACAAGCATTCCCCTTAGCAACTCTTTGATTCGACCACTCATTTGAATCATTACTTCTCTGAATTTATAGTCTAAATGGATTGGATGAAATGACTCCAATGACAAGAAAGGTATTTTGACCTCAGTGTAAATTAGTCATAATCAAACAATTAAGGCTTAAGTAAATTTTATGTGACATTAATTAATAATATTAATTAATATTTAGATCTTATGTGCTTACATTCAAAAATAAGTTCTTGACTACAAGAATTTAATAAACTCAAGATTACTTAATTTTAAAATATTTAATACACTTAAATATAAAAAGAATAATCTATGATTAAGAGAATAGAGAGTTTAATGACTAATCAAAATTAGAAAAATGATAGTATTGAAAACTAAGATTAGATTCATATTTTTCATATGAAAGAGACTTAAAATTAAATAAGCTTTAAATCTTATTTGCTTATAATCAGAAATAGTATCTTGATTGAAAGAATTCAACAAATCTAAGATTACTTAATTTTAAGATATTTAATGCACATAAATATCGAAAGAATAATTTATGATTAAGCGAATTAGCATCATTCATCCAATGAAGATTTTGATGACTCTGCCAAAAATTATTAAAATGACACTCCTAAAAACTAAGATTATATTCGTAATTAGTGTCAAAAATTGTCACCACCTAATCTTCATCGACTGATCTTTATTGTACGATCACCAACTTGCTTGCTATTAGCTATTTTTATTTCAATGAAAATTACATTAATTTTTTGTTTGTTCTAATAGCTTTTAAATTAGATCAAAATATTTTAATCAAGTTATTTATGATGAAGAGATTTAAAATCATTGAATTTATCTTAGGATGATTGTAATGTAAATTTTAATCAATTACTTGTATATTATTCTTTAAAATAATTATAATAATTTTAACTTTCATTTATAATCTAGCCATTTATCTATTCAACTCATGAACAACTTAATAAAATGGTTCAGAGATAGTGCTAAGTGCCAAAGATTTTGAAATTTGCTGGTAGTGGAGCGGATGGTTGAGGTCAACTGTGGCCAATGTTAGGCAAAAATAAAAAGTCAGAAGAATTGAATTTAAAGTAAGTGGAGATAAATTAAAGTATTCAAATTTATAAGAGTTAAAATTTCATTATATATATATTGCATGCTAATATATATATATTAGTATATATAGAGTAAAGTTTATGCCTTATTTTGTTATGAGTCCAAAGACACACACGACAAGTCAAGAATTAATAATAAAACTCAGAATTTTTACGAAAAATCTCGAAAGAGGAAAATCACTATACAAATTTCATTAAAAAATCTTCCACTATGTATTTGTTTTGAGTACAAGTTTTCTCAGTGATTACAAAATTGTATACGAGAAGGGATGACAATAGAATCCCAATCAACAACAAATATATATTAAGGGAATAAGTGGAGTTAGCGACGAAAAGGTCGTCGGATGGTGACCGAAGATGGCCGCCGAGGATCTAATGCGGACCGATGATGATAATGGCGCGGTGATAGCCGGTACGGCGATGACGACCGACTATGATGGTTGCGATGATGACCGTAGCACGGCAGGTCGGATGACGACCACGACGGAGATTGACGACGCAAGGATCGGTGGTCGACGGCGCGACGGTGGTTGGTAACCAACGGGGTGGCGCCGAAAGTGGACGATTATGCTGAGGATTTTCAAGCTTTGAGCTCTTCTCTCTCTCTCTTCCCGCCCCTCATACGAAGAATGAGGCTATTTATATCGGGGAGTGACGCTTCAGAATACATGCAAAATCGAACCACTCCACTTCATCGATGGCTTAGAATGACTCCTTTGATCATTTGATATATTTTAAGTATTTGAATGCTCAAAAGTCGGAATTATGAGATCTTGGCTTAGATTCGCCTGTCAAGACGCCATTTGACTATAAACACCCATATTTAAGAGCTATTTATGATTTAACCGATATCCCAAAGTTTCTAATGATATTTTAAGTTGATTTCGATAGTTTCAACCGAGATCAACTTGCTTGACATCAAGATTCGTGCTTGACTAAGTAGAATTTTCGGTCATATCGGCCTATTTTGGATGACATTATCTCAATCATCCAAAATTTATGTCATATACTTGAAAATAACAAATTCTTCAAATGAAATTTGCGGTCTATTAACCATACATTTTGAGAGAACAAATCTTAACGAGATTATGATCACGAAAGTGCGCAGGGTCACATGTGTGGGTAATGTACGGGCGCAAGATTTTGGAGTTATGGATCCATCCGACACTTACGCGTCGCGTGACGGCAGGTCAGGGTCGGTGCTGAAGTCTACGGTCACGGGTCGGTGCATGCGGCGTTGGTCGTCATCATGCGGGTTACGCTACGGTCGCTGGTCGCGGGTGCAGACGGCCACGCCGCGGGCAAC
This sequence comes from Cymbidium sinense, assembly GCA_021442155.1. Taxonomy (NCBI): domain Eukaryota; kingdom Viridiplantae; phylum Streptophyta; class Magnoliopsida; order Asparagales; family Orchidaceae; genus Cymbidium; species Cymbidium sinense. The sequence goes on along the minus strand of CM038220.1, from coordinate 70,845,534 downwards.
ACACGTGCCGCGGCATGACGCTGAAAATGCCCTTTTTTTTGTGATTTTGATGATTTTCAATAATTTTTGACCTTTTTGCCCCATAGGTCTATAAACCCCTCAGGGCGGAAGGCACACTTCATGTGTCAGTGTTTCTCTTCTTAAGTGAAGGTCGTCGAGGCGATCAGACCAGTTCATACGCAGTGCTCCAATTTTCCTCGAAGAGGTGTCATGACATCGTCGGATCGACCAGACTGAGACGATCAAGACCCGTAGCTCATACTGTGCTCCAATTTTCCTTCAAAAAGAGGTGCCAATTGACCTCATCGAACCACCAAGTTTGGAAGGCGATCAAGACCCAGTAATTCATCTGACAAGATTGCTTTTCCTCGAAAGATGTGTACCGCACTTCGGCTCGGACAGGCGGGTTCCGGGGCGATCAAGACCTATAGTTCATATGACAAGGCTCCAGTTTTCTCTCGAAAGAGGTGTCAACTATCCTCGTCAGACCGATCAAGTTCAGAGGCGATCAAGGCCCATAGTTCATACGACGAGGCTCCAGTTTTTCCTTGAAAGAGGTGTCAACTGACCTCGTACCGGCCGAAGTTCGGGCGTCGTGGCATTTATAACCCGAGACGGGTTGGCAACTATGCCGACATAGTGGCCAACGTTGGTGGCGGCGGTGTCGGCGGCGGTGGTCGGCGGTGGTGGTACGATGGTGGTAGCGCCAACGGGTGGTCGCAACAATAATAGCACAAGTATGCAACCTAGCAACATACTCCAGTAGTTAAGCGGGATGGCGGCGATGATTAGTGATTAATGAAATTACCGGTGATAGTTGGCGGTGGTAGCCTGCAGTGAGCAAACCGCAGGGGTAAACCAGCAGCAATTGCGGTAGGCAGCGATAGTAGCCAGCGTGAATGCCATCCGGTCAGCGAGATAGCCTTGACGATAGTGGTAGCCATGAGATGCCGTAATAATAGCCAGCGTGACAGCTACAGCGAGTACAGCGGCGGTGACCGACGATGGTGATGACCAGAGGTAATGATCGGCGATGGTCCGTAGCTCCTACTTATTCTTGTAGAAAATTGAATTTCTTGAAACTTCAATGGATGGTTCAACGATTGATAAGCGCAAAGATGGCGAAGCGCATTAAGAGCGTCATTCGAGCAACTCAAAAGTCGATAGATAATTTTAAAATATTATTCTCTATAATGTTATCTTTGTTAACATGTGAGGGTATAATCGAATCCGTGGGAATTTTGACTCATCCGGAGGTTGTTTGTCAAAGTGTTACTTGATGATATTAACTTACACGAGAGTCAATTGAATCCAGGATTTTTGACCCATTCGAGGTTGTTTGTCGAGTGTTATCGATGGCGTTAACGCAATATAGAAAGGGCAATTGAATCCGGAGATTTTGACCTATCCAGGTTGTTTGTTAGAGTGTTGCGATGGCGTTAACTGTATGGAAGAGGTCAATTGAATCGACTATCCGAGGTTGTTTGTCGAGTCTTGCCGATGGCGTTAACTTTGTGTGGAAGAGGTAGAATCAAATCCGCTAAGGATTTTTGACCCATCCGAGGTTGTTTGTCAAAGTGTTACTTAATGACGTTAACCTGAATGAAAGAGGTCGAGTCGAATCCGCTGAGAATTTTTGACCTATTCAAGGTTGTTTGTCAGAGTCTTACTTGATGACGTTAACATGTATAGAAGAAGTCGAATTGAATCCATTGAGGATTTTTGACCTATCCAAGGTTGTTTGTCGGTGTTGCGATGGCGTTAACCTATGAAGAAGGTGAATGGCGAGGATTTTGACCTATATCTATCGAGTTATTTGCTCGGTGTTACGATGTTAACGTATGGAAGAGGTTAAATTGAATCGGCGAGATTTTGACCCATCCGAGTTGTTTGTCGAGTGTTACCCGATGACGTATGGAAGATGTTGAATTGAAGAGAATTTTTTGACCCATCCGAGGTTGTTTGTCGAGTGTTACCAATGGCGTTAACTTTGTATGGAAGGTCGAATTGAATCGCGAGGATTTTGACCCATCCAAGGTTGTTTGTCGAGTGTTACCGATGGCGTTAACTGTATGGAAGAGGTCGAATTGAATCCTCGGTATTTTTTGACATATCCGGTTTGTTTGTCGAGTTTTCATGACATTAATCTGTGTGGAATGGGTCAAATCAAAATATTTGTTTGAGCTTGTAGCTAAAGTTGCTCCTTGACCTTTGTCTTTATCATTGGTATTACTGAGTTGCTTCTCGAACTGATAATCAATTAGATATCCAGAATATTGATTTGGATAATCTTTTGAGATTAAGAGTTACCCCCTAGTTTTCGATAAAATCTGAAGGAATGCAGTTTGATGAATCTTCATTCTTCGCTTGCGCTCCTTAAAAGGTTGAAATGCTCAACCTCGATGGTGATTTTGATCTTGTTGGGAAACTTGATCGCCATACAAGATGAAATAATGGGAATCGATTTTCCACGATGGTTAAGCTGCGTCTAGAAAATCGATTAGGTAGAGTAAAAGTTTACTTTAGCTTTGTTGAGTCCAAGACACACATATGTTTTAAGAATTAATAATAAAACTCAATTTTACGTGAAAACCTCAAAAAGAGGAAAACTACGGGGCTGGCAGAAAATCTTCCACTATGTATTTGTTTTGGAGTACAACTTTTCTCGATACGAGATTACAGAATTGTATATGAGAAGGATGACAATAGGAATCCCAGAATCAGGCAACAACGACCATATAGTAATAATGAGCGGGGTCGGCGATGATGAAAGTCAAGATGGTGGCCGGCGAGAATATGTCGGAAATCTGGTGGTGGCGGGTCGGTGGTCGGCGTCGGTGGTTGGCGGAGATTGACGGCGGCGGCAAGGATCGGCAGTGGCGGCGGCGGCGGTGATCGGCGGTGGTTGAACGGCAGGGTGGTGTCGGCAAAGTGGTGGCATGATTATGCCTAGAGGATTTTCAAGCTTTAGAGTTCACTCCTCTCTCTTACTTGGCCTCCCCTCATATGAAGAATGATGAGCTATTTATAGATTGGAGGAGTGGCGTCTCTGTAAATACATGCAAAATCCGAACCACTCCACTTCATCGGACGGCTCAGAATGACTCCGTTGATCATTTGATATATTTTAAGTATTTGAATGCTCAAACGAAGTCGGAATTATGAGATCTTGGGCTTGTTAGATTCGGCTTATCAAGGCACTCGATTTTACTATAAACACTCCATGTTTAAGAGCTATTTATGGATTTAACTGATATCCCAAAGTTTTCAATGATATTTTAAGTGCTTGATCTCGACTAGTTTCAATTGAGGATCAATTGGGGATTCTAGAATCAAGTCACAACAACTATGCAATGATAGTTGGATTGTAACGGTTGTTGATGACAGTCGAAGACGATAATAGGCGGCGATCGGAGACAACGGCGGTGATGACGAACTTCGAACTTCTAACTCTCTCTCAGCTTTCTCCCAAATTTGCTTATAGCTCATTCCTCCCCTCATGACAAGAATGAGATCCTATTTATAAGATTTTAAGAGGAGTATTTTAGTCATTATAGCCAAAATTTCAAAACACTTCATCGTTCATTATCGATTCATTTGATCATAGATATTTTTGGTGATTTTTGAATTCAAATGACATTCGATTTAATTTATTCGTTGATTATATAAGCTTGCCAAATTTGGAGTCGTTTGATCATTCAATTATGTCTCAAAGTTTTCGGTATTTTTAGATTTAATTCAAGCTCATTTCCTACTTTTAATTTTAGTGACGTTGAACTTATCTTATTGAGATATTTAATTTTATTATGTAAATTAACATATGTACATTATGTGTGATATATCATTACTAATATTTCCCTTTTTCATACCCTTACTATTAAAATTTTGAAATTACTAAAACGTCTCATTTTTATAATTAGAGTTTAACTAAAAATTATAGAAAAAAAATATTTATTTTGCTCCATAATAGTTCAAGATTTTGGCTCCACCACTGTCCCCTTATATGTATGTGATTCTACCACTAGAGGCTACTGCGAAAAAAAATCTGTCAAAGAGGCATAACGAGAGCAAATGGATCGAACAGTCGATTAAATGGTCAACGATTCAGAAGAGTAGTGTAACTTGCACTATCAACGTATTAAAATTTAAAACGGCCTTCACAATGCCTGCCACTAAGTGAGCTTCGCTAAGGAAAGTCTTTCTCACCGAAGGGCTCAATCGGTTCTTCGAATTAAAAAATATTATATATGATGGTGAGCTTATTATATCTTGTATCAGATTTAATTAAAAATCAATATAAAGTTTTAAAAAGTTTATAAACAAATATTTTTAAATTTTTTAGAAATGTTGATTTTATTTTTGTACTCAAAATGAACGATAAATGGAATTATCGTTGTGCTTAAAAAATATTTCAAGCTAAAAAACAATAAGATTTGGTGACAACATGAGGCGGAATTCATGTGTAATAATACATCAAGATTGATATATCATATTAAATCATGAATAAATTTTAAAACAATATATATAGTTTTATTTCAATGTTTCACTAAGATGTGATCAACAACATTATAATCAGGTCAAATTTAGCCTGATTGGATGATTGAATGATTTCCAAATTTGACATGCTTATAGTCGAATCGGATTGCTTGACGAGACGGATCTAACGAGCCTAAGATTACTCAAATCTAAGATCGTTTGAAGGGTCAAATCATCAAAAAACTATCTATGATTAAATGAATCAGTATGAACCGTCCAGATAGATGTTTGAGATTTTTTGATATAAAAAATATCTCTCGTAATCCTATAAATAAGATCTCGCTTATGTGAGGAGGAAGGAGTTAGAAGTAGAGTTGAGAACGATCCATATATATATATATATATATATATATATATATATATATATATATATATATATATATATATATATATATATATATATATATATATATATATATATATATATATATATATATATATATAATTATAGGGATTATATTACAAATTCATCCATATTCTAAGTTTTCTAATTCAATATTCTTTATAGTACAATATACATCTTAAATGTTATAAAGTCACCCACCTAAAAATTTAAAAATTCTTCCCAATTAAAACTTTGATTCAGGTTACATTTATAGAAAAGTTTACATACATACCACATAATTCTAATACATTTACATATCTAATATATATATATATTTATTATTTACATATATAGCAATACAGTATGCATGAAAAATGTGTCATTTCTAAAAAAAAAGTTAGTGAGAATAAGAATTTATATGTGATATCCAAGATTTAATAATTATTTATGCAAAAAATTATGTGATATATATATATATATATATATATATATATATATATATATATATATATATATATGTAAATTCCTACATTTATAATTGTATATAACTTTGAAAAAAGATTATGCTGGAATATTATGATAAAAATTTAATCAATATGATCTAAAAAATAGAACAAGTATCTCAAAATTTATTTGATTTGCCTGGATTTCATTTTTTAAATAAAATATAAATTTTTTAAAGCTTTTTAAGTGTTTTCATTATTTTTTTAATTTAATATTTTTTGCATGTGCACCCATGGTGGCATATGGGATTCAATATGAACAAAAAAAAAGTATTTTTTTATTCATCACACATTCAAAGGACTGCAGGCAAAAATGCATTATTTACTTAAAATAAATTAAAAAGATTTACATACATATCATACAATTTATATGAATTTACATATATAATATTTAAAATTAGATATTTACTTATCTAATATTTTTTTCATACCTAAAAAGATAAATTTCATTTAAAAAAAAAACTATGATGATATTTTTGATTTCATATTAAAATTTAAGATATTATTTATATAAAAAATTAAAATTTATATATTAGATATATAAATACATTAAAATGAGAAGAAAATTTTAAAATAAATATAATTTAAAATATAATTAATAATTTAAGTATCTTAAAAATAAAATTTAAATATAGATATAGTTATGTTTATGTCCTCTTACTAAAGTCGTCAAACCCACAATAATCTATCTTTTAAATTATTTTGTATCAGTTCTTTAAATTACATATAATTAAGTTTAACATCTACATATAAGTGATAATCTAAATGACATACTTATATTTAAATTTTATTTTTAAGATACTTAAATTATTAATTATATTTTAAATCATACTTATTTTAAAAATTTCTTCTTAAAATTACTTAGTAGGTATATAAATCCTCTTTTAATAAACAATCTAATTAGAGTCAAGAGGGGACCTACCGTAAATTAACTACTTGTCGGGCATTGGATTTCACAATACGTCCAGTACTGCTTCCAAAACTCCAATCCCATCCTACGGCATGCTCGACAATTATAAGCATGGCTTCATTTTATTTTATTTTTGTGTACTTTGTGGACTTCATTGCAAGGATATCATTACTATATTCACAATTAGGTTTGATTTGTGATCCCATAAAAGTTATCGTGTTAGCTTTTCATTTTGTTTGTTTTCTTCTAGTCAAATAACATTGATCATGTTTTATTTCATTTTATTTATTTAGGATAAGTTTGTTAATTAATTTGGTATTTATATCTATGTCAAGAATGGCAAGAAACCCTCTCTTGGCTGGTTGGTGAAGCGGCAACCTCCCGGACGCGTTCGATTCCTCCGAGCACCGACATCAAGGGGACGTCTGATGGGTGATGAATATTTAAACATATGCATGGATTAGTCATTAATGATATCACCCACAAAGATGAGCGATATTGGGTGATACCTGTAAAGAATGGCAAGAATTTGATCAGAGTTTAATTAATACCTTTTTTAATTGATAGAACCTAAGATTAAACTTTAATTGATGATAATATATAAGTCATACTTTTATTTTTTGGGGATAATTGAATTTAATCACTCACAAAGTAAACTGAACTCATCTTTTGAAGATAAATCAACTACTGGTTAGATGTCTTGCATGTCATACTTCTTTTTTTTTGCTTCAAACTATTAGTAGTTCGTTCAAATGATTGCATAAAAGTTAAATCTTTTATACCGTACAAAAAAATATCACACTACTATCTATCAATCTCTTTTGAAATAAGTTAGTCACTTTTTTTTTTCCAAAATCTTTAAATATAGAACCTTAATTATATTTTAGTAGTTTTAATGCGTAGTATTGTTTCACCCGTCATAAAAATTTATGAATATATCTCTTAGTTTGATTCTTCTAAATTAAATTTGAAAGTTATAAAGTAAAAGTTGAATATAATATCATGGATTAATTTGATATTGTTTAGTATGAACTAGATTAAAGATGTTAATTATAAAAGTTGCTCCCTTAAATAGGAGCACTCTTAATTTGTTCAAATGATTGCTTACACCCCCAAAAAAAATTGTCACTTTTATCAATTTCTTGTGAAATCAACTAGTCACTTTTTCCCAAAATTTTAAAATATAAAATCTTAATTAAATTTTAGTAAATTTTTATACACTTTATTGTTTCCCCCTTATGAATGCCTCATAAAAATTTATGTTTATATCACTTCATTTGATTCTTTTAAATTAAATTAAAATGATTGTTAAATCTATGTCAAATACAATATCATAGATTGATCTCATATTCATGTATATGAATTGGATCAATGATGTCGATTACAAAGGTAGCTCCCATAAGGTAATAGTAAAAGGTTATTTTGTCTAGAACTTAAATAGGATGCCCTCCAATTATTAATTTCATGAGGATAAGATCTCTTACCTTGTATCAACGACCTAATATTGTAAAGATAAAAAAGTGGCTATAAGTCTACTATATCGACCATATATATTAATCATATTTTTTATAATGATTATGACCCTTAAACATCCCTTCTTGGACGAGACATGAGACAAGTTGTCATGAATGGATCCGCGTGTATTTGAGGGGAAAATTGTCGCTTTGAATTTTATAATTTTTTTATAAAAGATGGGCAAATTAATCATTTGTCCCGTCTAAATATTATTTTTACCTGTTTTTATCTTAATATGTAAATTTGTCTCTCTTGAATAAAGAAGCTAATTTTGCCTAATAGTGGTGATCTACTATTAAGTGTTTCAATTATTTCGATATTAGAAGATTTTTAATGGTGTTGATTCTCATGTCTTTATGCTAAAACTTTATAGAATAATTTTGTAATAGCATATCTAAACATCAATAATGAGCAAAATGATCTAATTTTTTAAATAAAAAAAACTTTTTAGTTGAATGCATTTAGGAGAGGCTGAAGTTCCATTATAGTGATTTATCTCCACCATCCATAAGATTTAGTGAAAAGGTATAGCGTATTAGTGTGGGAATCAATAATGAACGCCTAGCATGACTGAATTTGGTGTGGGAATCTGTGACATACAACAATTCATTGTCAGAATAATTTTGTTCTTGCACAATGCCATTAGCTTTCCTATGATGAACATTCGATTATGATATCTATCAAGCCTCACGATAGGAAAGCCAAGAAAGCTCCACACTCCCAAACCAATATCAAAAATAGCTTCCCACACAGAGGAGACAACTACCAAATATGGACACCGAAATATGAATCAGCCACCAAAACCTCCATCTAACTAAAAGGGCAAAGACATAGGAAATGAATCTCCAATTAGAACGATCCAACAGCAAAAGCACAACCACATGCACTACGAAATAGCAAACAAATCTAAACATTCCAAACCAGCTGCGACCACCAGCCAACAACCAAGTCAAATAGGAAGTAATACATCACAACCACATCAAGAGAAACCCAAGGAATGAAACACTAGCAACTAGCCAGATTAACCCAAAAATAGAAAAACCAGCACAACTAGCAAACCAAAACCGATGGAACAACAAAGAACAGAAATCAACCAGTTTTACGGAAGACATAACCACATTTGCTCGTGTATAACCGATTCAGAAGCCAATAGAAGACGATGCTTACATGCACAACGAGGTTTAGGCAAGACGAATGAAGTCGACAATAGGCAAGTGCAACGGAAGCCTGAGAGATGCACAGAATGTCTTTGGTAGAGAAGGAGATCGAAGAAGAAGAGGGAGAGATCTGAAGAGATCGGCTGTGACGAGAAGAAATTTTTTTTTTGTCACAGGCAGAACAATCCTTCGACACGAGGTTGAGCGCGGAAGGGTAATTTGGATAAGAATCCTTACCCGTGAGTGGGCATTTCCTTCTGAATAGTGTTGAAGCTTATGACGGTTACTTCTTCATGGTTCAAAGAGGCCCTTAGTCTAGTCAACCACACTTCATATCTTTTATATGCTAAATTATTTAATTATAAATTTCATTTGCAATACCACCATTCATATCAGCCTACTCACTACAATTCATTCTATGCATAACCTAGCTATAAAAATTTGAATTGTGGAGCCGTACAATAAAAGAAAAAATAAAGAAAGAGATAATCTATTGATTAATCTCTTGGGGCTTAGCATATTATGTCCAATCATCTACTATGGTTTATCCTGATTATGTAAGAGATGAGGTGGAAGAAATGATGAAGCTGCATATAGTTATAATGATTGAAAATTTACAGATACACGAATACTCAAATATAGCTTATACATGATGACATAACAAGGAAGATTCAATATAGCTCTACAATACCATAAAAGCTAGCAATACACAATAACATAAGACAAGGAGAAAGAGGCATAAAGAGATGAATAAGGTGAACAAGAAAGATGAATATATATATATATATATATATATATATATATATATAATTTTGTTTTTATGTTGTTTGTTTGGCTAAAATATAAATAAGTATATTGTGGGATTCTTCTCTCCATCTGTGCAACCAAGGATTTACTGCTTGGTACATCTTTCATTAATGCAAAATCATATAGAATTTTATTTTATTCTAGTATAAGTCATTCTTTTATATCCAAGGGAAAATGCTAAGTTAAATATAAATTTAGATGCAAATGCATCTAAAGGCAATATAAGAGGATTTAATTAGCACTTAATTTTTTTAATTAGCTTGGGTAGATAGTGATCAAATTGGACCAAGTAGCACAATTTATCAACCTACACTTGACTAAAAGTCAATCACACAAAGGGACAAATTTTAAATGAAGCCAATTATAGATTTTCAACCATCACAAGTAGATATTAAAAAAGAGAGGCATTATTGTTTGGCTTATTCCAAATGGAACCCTACTTATCAAAAAGCTAGGATGCAAAAAATGAGTTATGGTTGAAAAACCTCTATATTAATTTAGCCACGTATAAGATATACAATGTTAAGAGAGGGGATGCAGAGACCACCCTTATCTAATAAGGATGAGTAGTTTTGCTCTATGATATCATATAAATTTTATTCACGATCATATTATTGTAAAAGAAATGGGATATATGCCTTGAGCTTTTCTTATTGTCTTTTTGGACAATGTGATAGAACAAGGTCAATAATGAGAACATTTTCACATGGTTGAACTAACCAATAAAATTTCTATCAAATAATATAATTTTTTAGTTTTAGGGGTTGTTTGGTTACCTGAATTTTTTGGTGTAAAGTAAAGTAAATATATGAGTTTTTACTTTTTTGTGTTTTGCATAGACATAAAATTTTAAAATATTTTAGAATTTCAAAGTCATTTTAATGTCTTTGAATTCACCAAATCCCTAAATAAACCCCTTAAAGTATTATGGTGTACATCATCCGTATTTCATTATCACAAAGAATACTTTACATTACATTTATTTTGAAAAAAAACTAAATCATTTATAGAGTTTTCACCAAATATTAAAGTAATCCAAATCATTGATTTATTTTATACTACATTCTTTTTTATTATAATCCTTTTTGCAATAACACTTAACCACTAAACTATTATTAGTTAGTGTTATAACTCTAGGTTTTATTTAGTTTAAACGTGTAGTATTTTATTAAAAATAGTTATATCACTAATTATAGCTCATATATAATTATACACAAACTTATTTACATATCTTCTTATTATGTATATCCATGTTGATTTAAAAGTAACATATATTTCTTTTTTTTCTTTTAATAAAAATAATAATAAATTTATTACAATTAATAATAATAAGATATATATAGACACACACATACATTCATATATATTATGGGAGATATATATATATATATATATATATATATATATATATATATATATATATATATATATATATATATATATATATATATATATATAATTTTATAATTCTTTTTATTCATTGTTTAGCCATCATTATGCATTTGAATTATATGCCATTGACTGCATGTGTACAGATAATTTAATGTTTTGCATTTATGCAAGGACTGAGACAATGTGAATATCATCTATACTGATTTAACATTTTATATGCCTCAACCTGAGCCTTGCCTAAGTAATTTTGACTGTACTCGAGGTAACTCAAACCTGATTCGCATGACTTTTGTCGCCTATCGAGTTCGTTCTATTCTCTTGACTCGAAGTTTATATATGTACAGAGGTCAACAATCGCCATTTTGATCACCGGGGATGGATCCATGTTTACGAAAATTTTGATCTTATGAGAATAACAAAAGAGATATATAGCTCCGTAACTAACAAATCATGTGAGGAGGATGTTAAATTAGATCATCTTCATGATTCTATAAAGAAAGAGCTACTGAAAATTAAAAGGATATTTTTTGTGTTGGATGATGTGTGGAATGAGCAACAATGTCTATGGGATGACTTCAAAGTCCCCTTTCATGGTACCGGCATTGTGCATATCTTGATGATGATTTGAATTAAAAGGCATGGATGTAAATGCCCTATAAGTTTGGAATATGTAGAATACGTCATGGATAAAAAAAAACTACTTACATCTTTAATAGAAATAAAACTACTGATATTTTTTTAGTATCATCTATAAAACTACAATCCAAATATATTTAACAAATTTGTCACATATAAAATATCCATGAAAATCATATCAAACATAATCTAAAATATAAATCACATAATCTTTATCTCTTAGTCTCTATGATAAATATAATCATCTTCTTTTAAAATCAATCTAGTTTGGAAGGGTGAAAATATAAACAATTTCTGATGAAAATTTTAAGTGGATAAATTATCTTTTTTATATAGTAAAAACAGAATCTGAAATAGATGTTTTTCTTTATAATATGAGCATTGTAAAAGTGTTCAAATATTAATGTATAAAGAAAAATGAAAATAAACATTTTTTAGTAATTTTATTTAATTTATTACTTATTTTTAGAGTCACGTAAAATCCTTTCAATATTATAAAAATCATTAATTTTAAATCATTAAATAATCAAAACGTGAATTCTTTCATTTACTAATTCATTTAAAATTTCCTTTTCTTGAAAATCTATTACTTTCACTAGCATCCTATGATCAATCATGGATATTTAAGGGTTTAGGCAATAAAATAGAATTAGGGTTGTATAAATTTTGAAATTTAAAATTATATAATTGTATTTTTGTCAAAGTTAGAGATGAAATTATGTCAAATCATTGCTTGTGAAGCTCCCAATACAAATTCTTTACTGATTTAATAATAATCTAAATCAATCTAAATTTCAAACTAAGAAAATAGAAAACCCATATATATGAATATATAATACATTTTCTCTTTTTTTTTCCTCATACATCTTAAGTTCGGCGTGCCCTATCCCTCGCTCGAGCCATCTCTCCCCTCTTCCGTGTGTGCAAGGTCTCTCCTCGTCCTTCTTCTCTCTCGGCTGCCTACGCACGGAAGGGGCTCTCCTTCTTCTTCTCTCTCAGTTGTCGGTGCACGGCTGCTCGGCTTCGCCGTCTCACTCGGCTAGGGCACGCTTCCTCTCTCTCTCTCTCTCTCTCTCTCTCTCTCTCTCTCATTTTTGGGAGTTTCAGTTTCGGCAACCCGAAATCGATCCCCCCGTTCTTCGTTTTATCTCTTCGCGGCCAACCATCATGATGGTTGGAAATAAATCTTTTTTTTTTCTATTTTCCAGTCAGTACAATCTCTCCATCTTATAAAAATTTCGTTCTCAAAATTTAATGATAACAATAGAAATAAACATACCTTTAATTAAATATATGAGGATAAAGTCCTTGTATTTATGATTCCTTCTCTTCTCATCCATGTTTACCATGGACAAATGAAAATCTATTCACGAGATCTTGCATTATAGTCATAATTCACTCTACTCCATAATATGAGATCGTTGAACATCAATAGGTTCAATAATAATTTTGTTTGAAGTATTCTTTATTTTGAGAAATATAAACATATTGTGCTCCTTGTATCTTAGAGGTAAAGAATCATAAAACTTCTCAAGATTTCATATGGATCAATATAATGTGGGGGCAACTTTCCAATCTTGCCAAAATATTTAATACCTTTCATGGGGCTAATTAACTTTAAGACACAAACTCACTTTCAATCGATCTCATCATAATATTTTCTCTGCATATCTTGAATAGTTTTTAATCTATCACAAATTAATCAAATCTTTTCAGTTGCTTCATCTATTACATATGCACCAATAATTCTTCTTTAACCAATTTCCACCCAACAAAGTGCTGTTCTATATTTCCTTCCATACAATACTTCATAGGGAGCCATACCAATACTTATTTGGAAGCTGTTATTATAGGCAAATTCAATCAAAGGCAAGTGAAATTCTCAATTTCCCTTAAAATAAAGTATACAAAGCTTAACCAAATCTTCAAGTATCTAAATTGTTGTTATTGACTGACCATCAATTTGAGGATGAAATATAATACTGAAAGTAAGCTTGGTACCTAAAGCTTATCGAATTTTTCTCCATAATTTGGAAATGAATCAGCCATCTCGATCGAACACTATAGATTTTGGTACACCATGCAATTTCATCAACACACTTTCTTGCTAACTTTTCAACAATATCAGATTGTTTAATAGGTATAAAGTGTGCAAATTTAGTCAATCTATTAATAATCACCCAAATAGCATCGCAACCTCTTCTGGATCTAGGTAAGCCAATCACAAAATCCATGGTAATATCATCACATTTCCATTCAGGTATTGACAAGGGTTGTAAAAGTCCACTTGGCTTTTGATGTTTAACTTTAACCATCTAGCATGATGAACAGTTGTAAACAAATTCTGCTATGGTTCTTTTCATCCCTAGCCACCAAAATATTTTCTTAAGATCTTGATACATTTTTCTACTGCTCGGATAAATTATATAATTAGAGTGATGTGCTTCATGTAAGATATCTCTCCTTAAATCTCTAATATCTAGATGTGGTGTTTATTTTTGATATGTGTATGGGGGACACCACATAGATCTGAGGGTGTACTTATTGAAGTGAGTGACATTGAGAGATGATGTCTATCTCGAAGATAGAACATCATCCAATGGACCTAATCACTTAATAAGGATTTCTAAGGCATGATGGGTCTTCGAATCTACCAGAGATTTTTCTCCTACTTTTCATGGGTGAATAAAGTTGGGTTTAAATTAAGCTGGGTTCTAAAGTTTTCTATGGGGCAAGCCCTCATAGTTAATTACATCATAAGAAATGTGAATTTCATAGGAATACTCTCGATTAAGGTAGATAATTATTATCTCCAAAGATTTCAATGATAAGACTATCAATAAATTAGTTATGTTAGAAATTAATCGGGATAGATAAAATAGGAGAGACTTATTATCGAAGCAAAGGAGATGGGTAGGGAATGCTCATGATACTAGGAAACTTAGTGAGCATTCCAACTTATTCTATGGTTGGGCTTTATATGTTTAAAATTGAGAAAAATTATTTATTTGAGTTGAATTTTCTTATTAAATTTGTTAGGGTTTATAATCCCACAATAAAAGGTTGTGAAAATACCTAAGAGGTGAAGATTTATGCTTGTAGCCTGAAAAAAATAATAACCTTAGATCCTAAATCTAGTGAGCTTTAGCAAGGACCAAAGCATGACCTAAATCTAAGCGATTGCTGGACATATGATCACCTGGAGTGGCAGCTAGCTAACTCCTCCTATGCTTTAAAATCATGTAGTCAAGTCATATGATTTTTGCAAAATGGCTGGGTTGTTATTATTTAGAAAGAAACTAAAGTCCTTAAACCCACTTCTTAAGAGACTAGAGCATGAGTAGTATGAGCAATGACTTAGTCTAATGCAAATATTTTTAGTTTTTATTTAATTTTGGACTCTTCATTTTGACAAAGGCCATAGGATTTTTATATGTCTAAATGTATGATGAAATAAGGTTATTGGCTAAATCAGAGAGAAATAGATATTTTCAACCATAGAGGAGACCTTCAAAGGTCAAATATTCCCCTACAGTGCAAGATTGAAAACTCTCTCTTAACAAGAGTAAATCAATATGAATGCATGATATTAAACATACAATATTTAGCTAAGGGGTTGCTAAATCTTTTAATTATCTTGATTTAATGCTTAGGCTTTATGTGAGATTATGAGTTATTTAGAAAATTTAGTTATGAGTTGTAGTTGGGATAAAAAATTTAATTTTCCTTAAGAGCCTAATTGGATCCAGGCCACATATTAAATCACCATATAAGTAAGAAACTAAGAAGAGGCATGCTGTTTCTATTGCACAATTTAAACATAACATCAAATATTTTATAAATCTAACATAAAAGAAAAGGACGGTCATGCAGCCATATAACCCGAAAAGAGAAAATGGGAAGCCAAGCTCTACCCTTATACAACTCGGTATATGAAAGAATACTTATAATTTTATAAATGAATAAATATTATAGGGGGTCTTCATTCTTCATATCTCCTTCATTTCCCTATTTGGTTTGCTTTATTTGGTCTAGCAGGCTTCAAGGCATCACATGGCACCCTAGGATCAAACCTTCTAGCCAATGTTCATCCTTAACCCCCATAGCACTGATCCTAATTCCTAATGTAAAAGTACATCAAAAATAGAAAAAATAAATCTAGCTACACCTGCAAAATAAGTGTTAGCTAAACATACCATATAAATCAAGTAGTTATATGGATAATTTGGACTTAGCATCCTGCACATGGGTAACCAAGCCCACCTGGCTTAATTTGGATTATGCTTAGGGGTTAAGCAACCTGCAAAAGAGAGCATTTATATATATATATATATATATATATATATATATATATATATATATATATATATATATATATATATATATATAAGCACCATAAGTATAATTCTTATAAAATATGATTAGCTAATCACATCTAACATCATCTAATCCAATAAATAATATATCATAAAATAAGGCATTCATCACACCATGCACTGCCCTAACATAAAGCTAGAAGTGGTGACATAATTCTAAAGTGTGTGTATTAAGGCTTGTGGGGTATGCCTTAATTAGGCTTTGTTGTGATTTTCTAAGCATGAAAGGATTTAATTATAAAGGATGGTTTCACTTTAATTGACTTAATTAATTTGCAAGTTTTACTTAGTATTTTCTTTTGTTCCATTTAGCTTACACTTAGCAACTAAGTGTTATAAAGAGAAGAAAGAGAATTACTCTCTTTTTCCCTACCTTAAGTCACTTATAAAGCATATTAATTAAATGAATTCTCTTTAGTGAAAGACTTATTACATATTTTTAATTAATTCTAGGTTTAGGTTCACTTTAAATAATCTCATTCAATAAGAAAGACATCTTAAGATTAATTTGAATTAATTACTATCACATACACATGTTTATTCATTTCTTTCCATCATAAATAGCATGCATATGACTAAGTTTTAAACATATCTATACATACAGTATGTGTTAGCACACTTAAATAATGAATATGCACATGTACATTTAAAGCTTATATTTTCCTTTTGATTGAATTATTTTTATCATATTAATTTAAAGATCTATCTAGATTCTTATGGAAAAAATACATAGGAATGAAGTTAAATAGGTATATGTCATTATTAACTAGGGAAGTGAGGTAATCAAATGACCTCCTTAGGGCTAGCTGAAGCCTCGTATTCCCTGGATGTCCAGACTAAATATCATTTGCATTCAAATACATGTAAGTTTGCATAGATGAATGTAAGAAAGAGAGCTTTTAATCACATGATTAATTAATTCTATTAAAAAATTGAAAATGCATGTGTTTTTATAAAAGAAAGATGGGTTTTGACTCCATAATTAAGCACACATGCACATGTATGAGAGACATAAGCTAGTACATGCCATTGTTAACCAGGAAAGTGAGTTAATTAAATGACCTCCTTGGGGCTAGCTCAAAGCAGTATTCGGGATGTTTAATATACTTTTCTCAAATACATATGAATGCATACATAACTAAAGGAGAGAAAACCATGCAAAAGTTGTACTTTTATTTGATTGAAAATGTTTATGCACATGGAGTAAAGTCTTATTTAAATTATAATATTGAAATATGTAAGAATGAAATCAAATGGAGTACGTACCGTTGTTAAACCAGGGAAATGAGGTAATCAAATGACCTTCTTGGGGCTATCTAAAGCCTCGTTTTCCCGGGATGTCCAGATTAAATATCTATTAACATTCTTACTTACATAAATCAATATATGAATGAAAGAAAAGAACTTTACTTCATACACTTAAGCTATAATCATTTGCATTTCCTATGTATTTATAAGTAGCATTCATAGCATATGTAATCATTTATTTATAAGATTTGGAAAATAGATTTGAATTTAATAATGATAATAGTACACATATATTAATTTGAATCAACACATACTGACATAAAGGAAATCATTTATTTTTTAAATTAATTTTTGAAGAAATGAATGCATGAATCAAGTGGCATACAATATTTTAATATGATTGGAAAGAAATAAAGAGGCACAAACATGTAATTTCATTCAATCCAACTAGTTCTTAAGGACAATAATATTAAATAAGCTTATTTAAAATAAACTAAAGTTTCTTAATGTCACTTTTGATTTTATGTTTAGCTTGATTTAATAGATGTGAGAAAGATTTGCTAATCCTAATCCCATTCCCCATGTGTGTGAGTTAATTTGATCTAATAAGAAGCAATTAGATTAATTTTATGGATTAATTAAGTTAAGCATGGATTAAATCAATTAATTAAACCCTTACCTATGTTACCTTAAGATAATTGATTAAATGATTGTGAGCTAATGTAATAGGAAAATAAATTGAAAAGTAAATAGCAATGCTCTTATGAAATGAAAAGGGCCTAATGAAATTAGCTCATAATCATTTATTAATTAAACTTAAGGAACTATTTTAATTATTTTATAATTTTCTCATACATGTGAGCTAATCATAATTTCATTAAACCTCTTTAGGTTCTTGAACACTTAAAGCTCTACCCAAGATTAATTAAGGGGAATCAAATTTTCAATTATGTTTTTTTTTTAAATTTAATTAAATGATTATTTTATTAATTCATTTCTTTTTAATTAATTATCAAAGTTAATGGATTATGTTTTGATGCTCAGTATTGATGTTGCAACATTGCCATTAAAACTATTGAATTTCTTCATTTTTATCTTCAATGAAAAGTTTCTTCCTAAAATACAAAAAAAAAAATAAAAAATAAAAATAATAATAATAATAATTAGATATAAAAACTCATAATAATTCACTCATTATGTATTTATAAAAAATAATAATATTTAAAATCCAATGATTAGATTAAAAGTAAATATTCTTTCAATTCTATCTAAATAAAGACATCAAACGAACCTTGAGTTGAAAGATAAATCACTCGAATATGCTTCATTTCAAGGCTGGGACAAGGTTGAGTGTTGGGCCCAAAATCAGCTTAATTCTCATGTATGAAGATTCATCTTCGTTCATCAGTATTATTCGTCCTTGAGATACACTCATGGAGTCCAACGTTAAATAAAAACTTTTGCATATTTTATAAATGAGACTGGGAGGTCAATTCTATGTCAGAACACAACTCAAACATCATGTAACATTATATCGTATTTTATATAAGAGATTAAATTCTTCAAAATAAAACTCTTGGTGATATGACACTTAAAATCTATTGGTCGAATTGATGATGTCAAAGAAAGATCTAGTTGGCGGTGAGAGATAAAACTTAAAATATCGTTGAAAACTTTGGGATATCAATTAAATCCTAAATAGCTCTTCTTGGAGTGTTTATAGTCAATCGAATCGGCGTCTCGACGGATCGCGAGCCCAAGATCCATAATTCTGACTTCATTTGAGCATTCAAATATTTTAAATATATCAAATGATCAAATGAATTATTTTGAGCCGTCCGATGGAGTGGAGTGGTACGGTTTTGCATGTATTATGAAGCGCCATCCAATCATAAATAGCTCATTTTTCACAAGAGCCAAGCAAAAGAGAGGAGAGCTCAAGCGAAAACCCTCAAGCATAATCATGCAACGACGGTCGCGACCACTCCCGTTGGTTGCCAACCACGCCGCACTCGTCCTCATCGTCGTCAATTTTAGTCACGGTGTCACGACAACCTTCATCGGGTCGGCGACCCGCTATTCTATATCATAACTAATATACAACTGAGCGTGACTCTTGTTGTCGATTCGAGATTCCCATTATCAACTCTCTTGCGCTGATACGTAATCTCATTATCGAGAAACTTTTGTGCTTTGAAACAGATACATAGTGGAAGATTTTTTCTTGGGTTAGGTGATTTTTTCCTCTTTTGAGATTTTTTCAAGTTTCCAGTTCTTTATTAATTCTTGAATATCATTGTCGCTAAACTCAAACAAAGCTAAAGCGTAAACTTTTTATCTATCGCAACTGGTTTCTAGCACGCAATACTTGGCTCATACCATTTTCTAAACTATAATTTTATACATAAGATAAACGATGAATTTTTAGAGAGGTCATATTATTTTTATTATATCAAGTTATTTATGAATTTAATTCTCTAGTGTTGCATGTTTTATTTTAAATAATATAAAACTTAATGATTATATTATGCCCATTTACCTCTAGGGGTGTAAACGACCAAGCTTGAGCTAACAAAATTTTTGTTCGTGTTCGGCTCGTTTAAAATTTATTTTGTTCGTGTTCGACTCGTTTATATATCGAGCTTGAAATATCTGTTAAATTTGCAACACAGTCGATTTGTTCATGAACAACGAGCTTTTAATATTTTTATATGGTTCACAGGCTAATCTTTTGCGTAACAAAAGTTTTACCAATAAGTATCTTGTATTTGTAATATATAAATGTGTTAGTATATATATAATAATAATAATAATAATAATATAATAATAATAATAATAATAATAAATAATAGTAATAAATAAAATAATAGTAATAAAATAAAAAATAAAAAAATAATAATAATAAAATAATAATATATAATATAAATTTTTATTTATTTAAATTCTAAATCGATCGAACAATGATTGTTATATTCATCGTTTATATATCGTCTTTGAAATGTCTCTGTTTGTGTTGGTTTAGTTAGCACGGCAAACACCAATACAGAGTGAACATAACTATTCAAAACAAGCTTTTGACAGGCCTATTTACCACACAATTCTCATGGAGAGTTGCCTTCCCTACATTTAGTTTATCAGCCAAAGCTGTCTTAATATAATTTTTCTCAGCCTTCTGTGTGCTTTCACTATTATCCATGGGTCTGTATCATCAATTCACGTCCTACCACATCTATATTTGAAATTTTTTGTGATATATATATTTCATTATGAAGATAAAGTATCGTCGTTCATTCATGTCCCAAGGGAGCGAGGTACGATGAAAACAAAGAATGATTATCATAATTGCTTGACAACTTAAGGTGACTTGAGGCAGAAGTTAGATCTTCTTGATAAAAATATGTGCGTTGAGAATTGCTTAGGCTTAGGCCCAAACACTGCAGTTGCTTGAGAAGCTGCTACAGAAGAAATTGATGGTAAAAAGCTACTGTTGCTGAACCTGACATTTTATTTGAAAAACTCAATTCAGAATTTCTGTCTTTTGATTGCATACAAAAATGACTAAAATACCCCTGTAAACATATGAGCTGAATAATTATAAACATAATAAAAAAAATGAGATAAATAATACTCGTATATAAACATAAGTCAACTAAATTACATAAACAGATTACACATCACTTAATAAATAACACTATTTAATAAATAATAATAATATTAAAATTATAAGTGCAACTACTAGTGAGGTCAAATTATTAAGCTTACTATCATGTTGATCAAATCTTTTTAAAGTTAAATTTTTTATTGTTACTCTCGTAACATGCTCATTATTTGATGTTATTCTGATATATTTAATTTGAAATAGTTGTAATCATCTCTTTGTTATTTTTGGATCTTAAAAAATTTTTTTATAATTTTTCTTCCTACGTAAAGTGAAATCATAACATTCTACGTTGAAATATATAGCTCTAGACTTAGTAGAGATCTTTAAACTCATATTCCCTAATAAAAAAAATATGTATAAGCAATAAAATTGTTAATATAACATTGCAAAATATATAAAAAATAAAAATTAAGCAGCAAAATATCTATTTCTCAAAAAAATGATAGAAATTTTATTAACATAAATAGAAGATACACGGTCTTTGTAGGGAAAAAAAATCTCAAATTTAGTGCTCTTAAGAGCTACAATAAACACATTGAAAAAAATTTCCTAACTAATATAAGAATAGATTACAGGAAAAAATAAAATGAAAATCAAAACAAGGTAACAGTCCCTTCATGAGAAAAGCACATAACCACTGCAATGCTCCATCCTGTACACATACCTATACGAAGCTCAAAAAAATTATAAGCAAGAGTACAAAAATACGTTAAAAAAAAATAAGGACGGCTCAGGCTCAGTCAAAATTCATCCCAAGGAGCAATAATATATGTGATCATCCAAACTTCAAAAAGGAAAATAATAATCAAATAAAATACTACCAGCCTTAAAGATAGAAAGAAAAACATCAATGTCATCACAGCGATTTCCTTCCCTACCAAAGAGAATCAACCACAAAGCATCAGGCCAATCAGCACTAGAACAACATCAATAAACCATCCACCATAAACAAAGAATCAAAAATAGCAGACCAATGTGGCCAAAACCGATAACAACAAGCCAATCACGTTTTAAACAGGAATACATGACAAGGAACCACAACTACTAAGCTATAAACAACACAACGACCAGCCAACTGAGAATCAACAAGCCATCCTTCAACCCAAATCAGATAAACAAATAAGCAACAATAAAACATCCACCATAGACAGCAACAAAGAAGAGCAGGCTAATGAGGCCAAAACCAACAACCCAACCAAATTTTAAAAAGAACATAGCACAAGGAACCACAACTGTAGCAAATAAATAACACGATGAACCTGGACAACAAGCCATCTGTCAACCCAAACTAACAGCAGAAAGAAGCAACAAAGCTACCACATAATAAGAAGGAACGAAAGCCAACCAACAATAAAACAACCACCCAGCCACCACAAACAGCAATAAGGAAGAGTAGGCTAATGAGGCCAAAACCAACAACAACCACCAAACCAAATTTTTTTTAAAAAAAACACAACACAAGGAACCACAACTGTAGCAAATAAACAACATAATTAACCTGGCCAACAAGCCATCCGTCAACCCAAATCAGCAGCACAAAGAACTTCACCTGTAGCTTTTCACGCCACCAATCTTCTAATGTGTCAATAGTTCTCTTTCTTGGATCCCATCCCAAATCAGTTGATCCTTATTTCAACTTCTTCCATAATTTTCAATCATTTTTTAGTTGATCCTATTTATTTTTAAGTTGTGCCCTATTATACTCCCTTTTAGTCATTTCTTAAAATTTTTTGTTAAATTCTCTCAACCCTCTTTATTGAAATAGATTGTCGGCCTATTGCTTAACTCTATTTTCTTCAAACAAAGATCACAAAAAATAAGTATAACTTCTTTCTCCCATGTAGCACCTACTCCACCGTCCCTTAGATTTTCCATTAATTTCTCTACATTGATTTATGCAAGCACTTAGTTCTAATAGATATATGCATTATAAAAAGATGCTAAAGTGTGCATAATTCTTCTAAAACCAGCTTAAGAGAGAATTTTGACACAATATGTGTAAGCCACACAAATATATAAATTAGTAAACAAACCAAAATTTTAAAATTATACATCAAAAGAGTAATATATCACATTACTCAAAAATTATCGTAAATTTGTTAATCGCCTTTCCCATTGCCTTCAACATAATTTCAATTAAATGTTTTTCAAGATTGTTCTTTTCAGGAAAATACAAATATCATGATTACTCAAAGTATCATAAAATGTCAAAAGATAATTTAGGCGTTAGCAAAAAAACATAATAGAGCAAGCAAGGACATTTGTCCACAATGCGGAGAAATCCTCTGAATAAACTGTGATAAGCCGCAGTTTCCCAAAAGAAAAATATCCATATCAAAAGACGAAATATAATAATCTTACAGAATATTTCACACTGCTACAAATGACGTGGGAAAAAGGGTGCTAAAAACCACCCTAAACCTTTTTTCCTTCGCAACACAAAGTTTCAATATGTCCTTCAAAAGATGATGCGATGATAACGAAATGAAACTATAAATCACGAGATCTATACAAACTGAAGCTTGCGAAAGGATAATATAGGAGAACCAAACTATGTATAACGGATCTACAAAAACTAACGCTCGCGAAGGGACGAGATAAAAAAGCCGAGGGTTACCTTCGCAAACTATGAAGCCGAGAGTGCGAAGCGGAAGTCAGAGGTAGACGATTAGGACGCTGAAATCACGTAGGACAGAGATGAGAGTTAAGGCCAAATCCCTTGGTTTCCTATCTCATCAGACTTGACATAGACAAAAGTTCCAGTCGCGAGCTAGGGCAAAAGATGGATCGAGGGCATGGGGAGAATAGTGAGCGCAAAATTGTGGGCAATATAGAAAAAAAACTCTCTTCGACCGTGGACCACGGAAGATAATATCGAGTCGCAGCTTCGCGATAACTGCAGCCTAAATTCTCAAAGCTCGGACATTTTGTGCGCATCCAAACACATCTACGGCACAGTTTATGTCGCGTCGTGCCTGCTCAACAATCCCAAACAGGGCCTTAATGTCACCAAGCACCATCGATGGTTTACAAATTGCATGCATCACTGTATGAGAAGATATAATACTAACCAAAAATAATAGTGGAAAAATATATTATAGTTGTGACATGAAGCTTCTCACTTCCCCCAACTCCATGCTTCACTTATACTTAATTTTGTCTTTGGTGCCATCGTGAAAAAACCTCTTTCCATCAACCTTCATCTCCTTAATTCGACCATATGAGGTCTATGCTATGATCCCCTCCATATATAGGAAGCTTGAGCAAGTCTTTGACCACCAACAAGTGTCTATATCAACTATATCAACTAACATTTGGCCTGTCCTTGCATATATATATATATATATATATGTATATATATATATATATATATATATATATATATAACATTTGATACTTTTCTCAAATTTCGGGGTATAAAATTGTATGATATATGAGATCGCGCAAAAAAGATATAGATATGACGACAGCTTTTTATTCAAAATGGTCAAAAGCCTTTTTAGTGTCAGAAATTCAGTTGATGACCATCATTTTATTTTATTTTTTTTATTATTATTTTTTTTGGAAATTGAGGCCAGCAGTTCATTTAGAAAATAAAAGATTATAAAAATAAAAAAAAATGGAAGAAAGAGGGACCGTCAAAGAAACAATGAGGAGAGATTACATATGAGAAACTGAAGGAAAAAACGAAAATTAAAGAAAGGAAGTGAGCTCAGGAATCCAGAAATAACACTGAAAATAGAGCTCCGTCCAGAACTAACCAAACATTAAGCCCAGAACTTGCCGTTCACAAAGGGTAGTCATGTAGCTTAGAGTGTAGCAGCAGAAAGAAGCGCCCGAAGTATAGATAACTGAATGAAAATAGTTCCAAAACGAGAAATTCCAATAAAATAATCAGCCGAGACAATTACCAAGTAAAGAACTAAGTATAAGCAGGGGATAAAACGCCTCAGCTCAGAACACAGTATTAGATAGAGAGAAGGCATCCTATGGGCGGCAAGTTCAAGGGAAGGTAGTCGGTTAAGCTCAAAAAAAGAAGTATTCTACATCATTGCTCACCAAAAACTGCAAAGCCCCCTTTGTAATGCGTAACTTCATATGCATATGAACAAAACCAAAAACTGTTATGAGGTAGAGGCCAAAAGTAAACAGAAGTTAGACGTAATATAGCCTTTTAATCTGCTCAGGAATCCCTTCTTTAAATTTCCACTTCCTGGATTTTTGAATGATAGCAAAGTGGATATTCTGGACATGCTGATTCAGACTTGCATAAGCATCCCTGAAAAATTCTAAAGTTCCTTTCCTTCCAAATGAAATGTGCAGTTGCGTGAACTGCTAGCATATAATATCTTTTCAAAATTTAGCATATAATAAGATGACCATCTGTTGCTTCCATACAAACGAATAAATTAACAGAGATATTCACAATTGTGATTTATGATGTATATAATAAACCTTAATTACTGAAGCTCTAAAATTTTCAATCAATTATAAATTAAGTCTCGACTAAAAAACAATTCAATTGAAATTCCAAACTACTTAAACATATGAATTGCCGTGCATTGAACTTAAGTAGTAAAACGAAATATAAATGCTAAAGAGTACTGCTGATAAATGTCTGAATCCGTCATACATTTGAAATGCAACTTAAGAAGTTCAACTACAAATGCATTTGGTATAGGTATATAGCAGAACTAAAAAAGACAGTGATAATGACAAAGCGGATGGCGAATTCGGTAGCTAAGCTCCACAGTTTTGTAATCCCTAAGTGAGTGTGATGCCAGCAAGATGGTTTCAGGTGAAATATATGCTGCGGCTCGGTTTATAAAGTATGCATATGACAAATTCAGCATCTCGTTTGAATTTACTTAGTCCTGCAAGAGACCATAAAGCAATAATGAGACAAAGATTTACTTCTTTGGCTTATTAACTATACTTTTGTAATAATTGATTTTTTTTAACATAGTCACATGCTGTTAAGAACGGTAAAAGGCTTGCCTGAAATAGGCAACATGATGTTCTTGACACTATTCCTGTAGTTGCGGGCATGCATGGATTTCGACGTAGGGGGGAAATTTGCTTGTTTTCAGCAAACGGACTGAGGGACAAAGCATGGTCAAAATCTAGTTTAGGACATTTGCTTATTTTCAAGAAACGGATTGAGGGAAAGGATTTCCATATTTCCCGGGGGGAGTTGAGGCTTACACACTTCATGCGTTTCCCATGGAGTTCTGGAGAG
Source organism: Cymbidium sinense (assembly GCA_021442155.1). NCBI lineage: Eukaryota > Viridiplantae > Streptophyta > Magnoliopsida > Asparagales > Orchidaceae > Cymbidium > Cymbidium sinense. The sequence goes on along the minus strand of CM038220.1, from coordinate 70,819,229 downwards.
TTGGGCAAGTTTGCATGCATAGACATGTGGATTTCAGGACTGCACAGACGCCAGAAGTGTGGACAGTTGCTTATATCAATATCTTGCAGAGAGGTGAGGTCATATAGATCACAAAGCTCTTCGAGATGGGAGCAGTTCCAAATCCTCAGTTACTTAAGCCTAGTGAAGTTGCTGCCGAATGTGATAGACTTTAAAATGGTGCAGGAGCAAACGTAGAAGCGCAAAAGTTCAAAAGCTGGCCATTTTTCTGTTTCAAGAATAGCTTCATCATAGTCCAAAACACACAAATTTTATAGAGTACAGATGCTTCCTCAATCCATGAGTTGATCTGCTGACTGCTCCTAGCAAATAGTTTTTTGAGGGACTCCTGGTTCAGAATTAAAATGTATCGATAGAGATAGTTTGACAAATTTAGAACTCAGATTATATTTAGTGTGGACCTGAACTAGTAACATTTTCACCTTATTATTGTAGCTTATGTTATATCTTCGACACTACTCTCTAAGCTTTGGACAATTAATAATCTCTAACTAAACCTAATGCATGAAAGTTATTCTAGTGGCAAGAGCGTAAGTTCACGACACTCATAGAATATATCTCTGAGGGAAAAAAGTTGTCGAAGCCCAGGCAACCACATGAGCTTGGGGCAATTCTTATCAGCAAATATTGAAGCTTGGATGGCAATCTTTGGACAGGTGACAACATTAATTGAGGGCACTCTATAATCTCCAATTTTTTGAGGGATTCCATCATCTGTAGTCCTGGTAGATATTTGAGTGCCTTGCACTCCCATATTTTCAACAGCCTCAGTGCGGACAGATTTTGGTATGGAGGAAATAACCTCAGATGTTGACATGATCCAAGAAATAGGGTATTCATACAGCATGGAATTCATTCATCTCTGGGGAAATCCACTCTAACAGAGTCGTTTATATGTAAAGTTTTTACGAAGAAGAGATCCGCTAAGCCATAATGCAAATCGATATCATTGTAGTGTCATATTTTCAACTCGTCAATCTTAGATACTTCCTGCTGTAGTGAAGCAATTATAAGAGATCCTTCTTTAAAATTAAGAAACAAAAAAATCATGGATTTATGAGTAGATGATATGCATAAATGCAATAACTGTAAAAAAGAAATTCACACAATTTGATATAAGTGCAATGATAATCATAAGAAAAGCAAGTGATTTGAGGAATGATAAAGTACACCTGAATAAATTCAAATCCAGATCTCTTGCACCATTTTGTTAATCCAGGACAATCAGCAACTTTGACAACACCAAAGTTTTTCATCTAAAGAGAGTTGAAGTTTCGGGCATCTTTTGAGATTCAACTCCTCAAGGGAACATAGGTTGTGCAAACCCATTATTGATGCTAGCTTCCAACAATCTTCAAAACACACAGACTGTAACTTGGAGGGAAGCCTCTCCTCCACAGAGATCAAGAGTTTATAACATTTTCTTATTTCTAACTTTTCAAGCATGCACAAATTACAGATCCCACGTAATGTTGATAGTTCACGACAATCTTGAACAAGCAAACTCCTAATTGAGGTTGATTGCACTAATTTTATATTTTTTAACTTAGCACAAGAAATAATGGAAATGCTTTAAAGACATGGGAGATCTCTATCCAGCACTCCACATGATCCATCCCATTCAATACATCCATGGAGCATTATATCTCGTAACTTAGAGTATAAGGGATCACCAAGCCACAACAGGAACCAGATTCCAGGGTAATCATATAACTCTAATTCTTTGAGGCTGTTGGGAGGTCGCAATCCCTCAAGCACTGCTTCTGCCAACTCACTCCTTCGTTTATTTGCTGTATAATAGCCATCAAAACTTATGCCAACATCAAATGATAAACCATTATCATCCTTAACAAACCAATCTAAGCAAAGTCTCTGAATGTGCTTCTTCTTAACACCCTCAACATTAGTTGCATCACGTAAATTACTAATGCGACAGCTCCCTATAAGGCTTGCTAAGCCTTCTATCTCACATAGTCCACCACAATCATTGCTTCCTTCCTTCAAAATTACATGTTTTAAAGTCTGGAGACTAGTTAACTTGCTTATCCTACATGGCATGAAAGAATAATATGGTAGAATCAGATGTTGTAGGTTGATAAAATTGCTGATGTTTGCTTGTAACTTTAAACATCGATTACAATCAAAAAAGTCTAGTACTCACATATTATAAATTTTATGAAATGAATTGAAAAAGCTTAAAGGGGCAGCTTTTTCAAAATACCAATCACTTAAATTGCCAATACCCACTTAAAGACAACGTAAATGCCTCAATGGACAATCGAACCAAGAAGTTTTAACATGTTTGGATCATAATTTCAAAGATTGAGATACAATGTTTGAAAGTATATTGAGTTTGAAAGCTGAAAATCATTGATTATATTCTGCCCATAGTAAAATATAGAGCGAAGAGCAACATGTCCGTTAGGAAATGAGTATGCAAGAATGTCCGTTAGGAGCACAAAAGACATGTGTTCTTTGATCATATATAACTAAGTGATGAACATTATTTGATATGAATGTATTTTGTTTGCCATTCACCAATTTCGTTGTAATTGACTCTTCGCCAGAAATAGAAACTGCTAGATCAAAAATTAAGTCTTGCATTGTAAAAGAGTTCTTAATTTTTATTAGTGAAAGAATGATCTCTCCAAAGAGTTATTCAAAATATTCTCTTCCTATCTCCTCCATAGTCTTGCCAGCTATTTTTGATTGGATATAGCCTTGCACCATCCACAGACAAACAAGGTGATTCTTATCATGTATATGGTTTTTAGGAAACATAGAGCAATACTTAAAGCATGGTTTCAAGTGAATTGGCATCCTTTGATAACTCAGTCTAAGAGCAGGAAGAATTTCATTTTTCCCTAGATCCAAGTCCCAAAGCTCGCTTTTTAAGATGCTCATCCACCTATCTTCATCTCTTTCGAATCGGAGATGGCTTCCAAGTATCCTTATTGCTGAAGGTAATCTACCACACTTCTCTACAATTTTGCAACCAATCTCCATTAACTTATTATCGTCACATAATGCACGTTGTTGGAACAATTGCCAGCCAGCTTCTTCGGAAAGAATATCCAAACAAAACGATTGTGTAGTCCTCATGACATCTAACCGGAAAACAGAAAATAATAATAATAATAATAATAATTTATTTCCAACCGCCGCGACGGTTGACCGCGAAGAGATAAACGAAGAAGGGGGATAGGTTTCGGGTTGCCGAAACCGAAACTCCCAAAAACGAGAGAGAGAGAGAGAGAGAGAGAGAGAGAGAGAGAGAGAGAGAGAAGGGTGGGGAGGAGGAAGCGTGCCCTAGCCCAGTGAGACGGCCAAGCCGAGCAGTCGTGCGCCTTCCGTCCGCCGGCGATCGAGAGAGAAGAAGGAGGAGAGCCCCTTCCTGCGCAGGCGGCCGAGGGAGAAGGAGAAGAGAGACCTTGCGTAGGAGGAAATATTACGTGCGGCGGAGTCTCGATAGCTACGCACACCAATAAGCATTTTTTAAACGACGCCATTGATGTTATCCAGGCCCGGCCCGGCCATCCCGTTGTGAATATTATGCGCATCGTTTTATATTTTTTGGTACAAAATAATTTATAGATATATTTTTTTTGTGCATAAATTTTTCTCAGCTCAATTCTCGCTCTTTTCTAGCATATATCTAACTTTTTCCTTAGAAATTTGCTAAATATTGGGCATTAAAAATTGAGTTATTATAGGTGACTGCATGAGATATTTCTTCATGCAATTTTAAACTTTAATACATTTAGGGTATTCTTTGTTATTCTCACCGTCGAACGGGAGAACATTTGAAATATTTGAGTTCTTTAAAAAAAAGGAGACTATTTCTTGATATTTTTATAGATATTTTTGCATATACTTCATGATGGTGTAGTTATTTTCAAAATTTTGAACTGCGGGGTTTGTCATATGTTTAGTCTATCCCATTGTAGAATGTTTGGTATTGTTTCATGAAGGATTCGATGAAATCTGGGGCCTATTTGTATATAATATGTTCAGTCGATGACATTATAATTTATTTGTAGGATGCTTAATGGCTGTTTGTTTCAGTTTTGCATGTCTCTACTGCTTAAGAGAGTACAACTTATTATATTTTTTTAAGATTTGACGTTTGGATATAATATATTTATGTACATGTCATTAGATTAAATGATTATTGGTTGATTTTAGAGTTTGTTTTGTATATGTACTTTTGTACTCTTGATAGTACACCATTTTTTTTAACTTTTAAATCATATTTATAGAGAATATATTTATTAGATTTCATTAAAAGTAATTTGGAGGTTGATTGGTTTGTTTTGTAGTCAGATTTGAATGTGTACTCTCTATACTCTCATGAGAGTATACCCAATTTTCTCATTTTTTAGATTCTTTGGCATATTTGGAGAGAATATGTTTATTAGATTTATTAGAAGTAATTTGGAGGATGATTGGTTGATTTTTAGAGGAGATTTATATCACAGTATAAAGTTTTTTTTTTTTTTCATTTTTCCAATTTCTTTTTTGAGAATATATTTATTAGATTATTAGAAGTAATTTGGAGTGATTGGTTAGTTTTGGAGGATTTACATGTATCTCTGACTCTCAGATACAATTTTCTCATTTTTTTTTCAGTTTCTTTGGCCTATTTGGAGAGAATATGTTTATTAGATTTCATTAGAAGCAATTTAGAGGCTGATTAGTTAGTTTTCATAGGAGATTTGCATCTGTACTCTCTGTACTCTCATGAGAGTACATAACATTTTCTCATTTTTTCTAGTTTCTTTGGTCTGTTTGGAGAGAATATATTTATTAAATTTTATTAGAAGTAATTTGGAGGCTAGTTGGTTAGTTTTAGGGTCAGATTTGCATGTGTACCCTCTATACTGTCATGAGAGTATATCTTATTTTTCATTTTTTTAATTTTTTTGGCATGTTTGGAGAGAATATATTTATTAGATTCCATTAGAAGCAATTTGGAGGTGATTGGTTGATTTTAGGGTTAGATTTGCATGTATACTCTTTATACTCTCATGAGAGTACACCCTATTTTCTCATTTTTTTCAAGTTTATTTGGCCTGTTTGGAGAGAATATGTTTATTAGATTCCATTAGAAGTAATTTGGAGGTTGATTGGTCAATTTTGGGGAAAGATTTGCATTGTAATCTCTGTACTATCATGAGAGTACAAAATACTTTCTCATTTTTTTCAATTTCCTTGGACTGTTTAGAGAGAATATGTTCATTACATTCCATTAGAAGTAATTTGGAGGATTGGTGGTTGGTTTTAGATTGCATTGTATGTACTCTGTACTCTCATGAGAGTACAGATCATTTTCTCAATTTTTTTCGATTTTTTTGGTTTGTTTGGAGAGAATATGTTTATTAGATTCCATTAGAAGTAATTTGGAGGTTGGGAGGCAGATTTACATGTGTACTCTTTGTACTCTCATGAGAGTACAAACCAATTATATATAGTTTTTTTTTTAATTTTGTGGCCTATTTAGAGAGACTATGTTTATTAGATTCCATTGGAAGCAATTGAGAGGCTAATTGGTTAGTTTTCGGGGCAGATTTGCATGTATACTCTCTGTGCTCTCATGAGAGTACACCTATTTTTAATATTTTTCCAAATTTTTTGGCTTATTTGGAGAGAAATTGTATACTAGATTCCATTAGAAGCAATTTAGAGGGTAATTGGTTGGTTTTGGAGACAGATTTGCATGTGTACTTTCTATACTCTCATGATAGTATAGAGCATTTTTACTTTTTTTTTTCAATTTTTTTTGGCCTGTTTGGAGAGAATATATTTATTACATTCCATTAGAAGTAATTTGGATGCTAATTGGTTGGTTTTGGAGATAGATTTGCATCTGTATTCTCTGTACTCTTATGAGAGTACAGACCATTTTCACATTATTTTTTAGATTTTTTGGCCTGTTTGGAGAGAAATTGTGTACTAGATTTCATTAAAAGTAATTTGGAGGTTGATTGGTTAGTTTTGGAGACAGATTTGCATGTGTACTCTCTATACTCTAATGAGAGTATAAAGCATTTTCATATTTTTTTCCAATTTTTTTGGCCTGTTTGAAGAGAATATGTTTATTAGAATGCATTAGATGTGAGTTGGAGGCTGATTGGTTGATTTTGGAGGTAGATTGATATGTGTACTCTCTGTACTCTCATGAGAGTATAGAGTATTTTCATATTTTTGTCCAGTATTTTTCTATTTGGAAAAATATGTTTATTAGATTCCATTAGAAGTAATTTGGAGGTTGATTGGTTAGTTTTGGGGATTGACATGTATACTTTCTATACTCACATGAGAGTACATACCAATTTTACATTTGTTTTCAAATTTTTTAGCCTGTTTGGAGATAATATATTTATTACATTTCATTAAAAGTAATTTGGAGACTGATTGGTTGGTTTTGGAGGCAAATTGGCATATGTACTCTGTGTACTCTCATTAGAGTACACCTCATTTTCTCATTTTTTTCCAGTTTTTTTGTCCTGTTTGGAGAGAATATGTTTATTAGATTCTATTATAAGTAATTTGGAGACTGATTGGTTGGTTTTGGAGGCTGATTGACATGTGTACTCTTTATACTCTCATGAGAGTACATACAAATTTCTCATTTGTTTTCAGATTTTTTGGCCTGTTTGGAGAAAATATGTTTACTATATAGCAGTTGAAGCAATTTGGAGACTAATGGGTGGATTTTCTGAGCAGTTTATCATGTGTACTCTCTGAACTCTCATGAGAATAAAGAGTATTTTCTCAATTTTTCAGCTATTACTCCCTGCTTTTAGTGGCTGCTTTGCTTGTGTACTCTTTGGGCCTCCATTATGCTGATAATGTTCTCATTAATTAAATTTTTATTTTGAAGTTTAACATGGATGGGAAAAGGATAACTTCTAGATGTAGGCCTACCACCATTAGAACGGTGTTTAATAATATTTTAGCACGCTTTATTGATGAAGTTATTTGACATTTTAATGAGGCTTCATTTGCATTAATTTATTAGGCGCATAATTGAGACTTGCCATCACTTCAATCTATCATCTTTGAGATATAGAAAGCAAACATTCTTTTTTGGTGGATGCATTTCTTTCACCCTCAATGAAGTTGCATTAATTAGGGATGCCAAAATAGAGGGAGAAGGTCATATGGTAATCCCCATGTCGAAGTTCAATTTAAATGGACTTTAAGAATAAACTTGAGAATTTGGATCGTCGTTGCTGCGGCATAATTTGTGTATTTACATTTTTTCAAAATCTTTTTTTTATATATCACAACTACAGAGTGGCTTCGGAATTGATTGCCTATGCCAGCGACATAGAAAAATTTGCTTAGTACAATTGGGCATAAGCCATTTGAGCCTTTGTGGTTTCACAATTTGATGGTATTACATCAAAGATTCAGACACAGAAGGCACCCATGTACATTAGTGGCTTCGTCACTCTTCTAATGGTACGTTCTACATCTTCAGATATGTATTATTTGATGCATTGAAGTTAACTTATATAAATATTCATTCGGTCAGAGATGGCACATAGGCATCATAAGGCGCCTTTCTTAAAGCCAGTATGTTACGATGGCCAAAATAAAGTTCTGAGATGACTCCTTCACTGATTTGGAAGGACACCAGGTGACATAAAATAATTTCACTTTATTTATATTAGAATGTATTTATTCATATTATAAAGCATCATATTTTCTTATCGGTGTAACACATACTTGCCTTTCATTTGAGAACATATCGAGAAGGGAGACGGCTCCTTACATTGCCCACCGAAGCTTGTCGACAGATAGCTCCCATTCTTAGTCCAATGAGTGCAGCCCCCATTGAATCTCCATATGCCTCTCCTCGATCTTCTCCCCCTTCTAGTGTATCCCGCCCTCTACTACCCATTTAGAAAGCTTTGCGTAGAGGATACTACTTGGGTTTGAGCTTTGGGAGAAAGTATCATTATTTTGAAGCATCAATAATCGAGAGAATTAATGGAATTGATTTGTGAGTAGCTGCTATTGAGGCGGTGGTTATTGGTCCTTCCCAGCATGGGGAAGCTTCATGAGGACCACGGGGAATCTCTTGAGGAAGCTATCCGCAGGGGCAACATTTATGGAGGCCTGAGCTTCTCGTGGAGAGGCTTCCCCAGTGGTGGGGTACCAGGGAGGCTCTGTGGAGGCCTAGGGCTTCCTTGTGGAGACTTTCTGAGAAGCCCCTGGAGGCTTAGAAACCCTGTGGAGGCCACCTGGGAGAGCTCTTTACTTTACATGAAGATGCTTTGCCTTTACTCGACATTGAGCGTGGTATGGCTCGATGGATGAGGAAAGCTATATCTTCCCCTTCACACTCTACAGTCTGAGAATAACTCTTGTGGTAGCCTCCACAAGATGAAAAGCTAAGAGGTATTACTTATTTAATTTAACTTAATAGTATTTCACTAAATTTTTTTATAGGTTAGCAAAGGCTCCAATATCGATGGTTGAACTAATGCTATGTCGTGGTGATTGAGGAGCATCAGGCAGAGGTATGCATCATCTTAGCAGATTGAGCTTTACTTCACAGTGAATCTAGCTCTTCATCACTAACTTTTATCATCAACAATTTCCTTGCAGCCAGCTGAGGCACATTATATTGTGGACTTCTCATCAAGAGATGTCCTGCCCAAGCCAATGCTGCAACTCATCGACACCTCCTGCTCCCAATTCAAGAAGAAGTAAGTCATTTTTCATTCAACTCCTTTTGTATACATATTTCTTTAGGCTCACATTCCCATATTTCTCACATGTAGAGGTGATAACATATTCACAGCTAGGAATATCATCATTGTGAGAGGCCAAATTGATGAGTTGCTGATAGATCGATTATCTGCACCCGATGCCTTCACCTTTTCTTGGAGAAGTACTATATGTCCTATATGTGGTTATATGTTCCCTATTTGTATGTTTCATGCCTACACTGGTTAAGTTACTCCACAGAACTTTGGGTAATATGATCTATTCCTTATTTAGATAGTTAGAAGCTACTAATTATAAACTTTCTCTTCACTTCTTGTAGAGTTATGTTAAATATGACCTACAAAAGGAAAGCAAAATGTTCATCCAGCATGTCAGTGCAGATAGTGTATCAAGGGCTGAGCTACTCTTACTTCCATATATAAATAATCAACACTAGACACTCCTGGTTGAGCATACTAAGCAAGGGGCTTGGTATTTTTATGATTCATTGTCAAAACCCTTAAGGCCATTCTTCGAGATTGTAAGAACTTCTCATTTTGGTTTTGCAGTGCATATTTTACTTTACTATATTTCTTACTATTTAGATCAAATTACTTGACAAAGATGACCAGAGCGATCCCACAAAATGGCAATCAAAATGATGAGTGGGCTACTCAACAATATCGATGGGATGTTGTCTGTAAATACATGGAGGCAGAATCAATAAATCTCGATTAATGGGCAGACCACCGAGTTGGCCAAAGAAGATGAATTATTTGGTGAGTTACTTATGCTATCTTATGTATGGGTATGAAATAATTGATTTGACAAATGTACAATTGAAGTTTGATATGTTGGAAATCAATTGCTTTAGAAATGTATATGTCTGGTGTGTTTGTGGATGCCATTAGAAGCTACTATTTTTTTTTTCTTTTATAAGCTTTCTGGAGATAACATGTCTAGTAGATGCCATGTTTAGTAAATAACATGTGTGGAGCTTTAAGACCCCTTTTTTAGCTATTTCTTCAGCCTGTTTAACCTATTTGAATCTAGCCTTATAAGATATTTGTAGGTTCGTTGATGCTTGTTGGTTTGGATTTGCATGTATACTCTCTGTACGCTCATGAGAGTACAAAATATTTTCTCATTTGTTTCCACATTATTTGGACTGTTTGGAGAGAATATCTTTAAAAGATTCCATTACATGTAGTTGGGAGCCTGAATATTAGTTTTTTTGAGCAATTTTGTAGGTGTACTCTTTGTACTCTCCTGAGAGTACACACTATTTTCTTAATTTTTTTAACCTTTTTTGGCCTGTTTGGAGGAAAAATGTTTATGACATTGAAGCATTTTGGAGGCTGATGGGTTACTTTTTTGAGCTATTTTTATCTGTACTCTTTGTACTCCCATGAGAGTACAGACCAATTTCACATTTTTTTCTAGTATTTTTGGCTTATTTGAAAAGAATATATTAACTAAATTCTATTATAGGTTGATTGGAACATGGATATTAGCCTTTTTGAACTATTTTACAGGTGTACCCTATGTACTCTCTTGAGAGTACAAACTATTTACTCAATTTGTTTCACTTATTCTGGCCTATTTGGAGAGATTGTGTTTACTACAAACCATTTGGAGCAATTTGGAGGCTGATGGGTTACTTTTTTGAGCTATTTTGTATATGTACTCTCTGTACTCTCATGAGAGTACAAACCAATTTCACATTTTTTCTAGTATTTTTGGTCTATTTGGAAAGAATATATTAACTAGATTCCATTACAGGTTGATTGGAGCCTGAATATTAGCCTTTTTGAGCTATTTTGCATATGTACTCTCTATACTCTCTTGAGAGTACAGACTATTTACTCAATTTCTGTTGGGTTTCTTTTTGAGCTATTTTGCATTTGTACTCTCTGTACTCTCATGAGATATACCAATTTCACATTTTTTTACTAGATTCCATTACATGTTGATTGGAGCCTGAATATTAGCATTCTTGAGCTATTTTTCATGTGTACTCTCTGTATTCTCTTGAGAGTGCAGACTATTTACTCAATTTTTTCACTTATTCTATCCTGTTTGGAGAATGTGTTTACTACAAACCATTTGGAGCAATTTGGAGGCTGTTGGGTTACTTCTTTGAGCTATTTTGTATCTATACTCTCTATACTCTCATGAGAGTACAGACCAATTTCACATTTTTTTTAATTTTTTGACATGTTTGGAAAGAATATGTTAATTAGATTCTATTACAGGTTGATTGGAGCCTGAATATTAGTCTTTTTGAGCTATTTTGTAGGTGTACTCTCTGTACTCTCTTGAGAGTACAAACTATTAAATCAATTTTTTTCACTTATTCTGGTATGTTTGGAGAGAATATATTTACTATAAATCATTTGGAATAATTTGGAGGCTATTGGGTTATTATTTTGAGCTATTTTGTATTTGTACTCTCTGTACTCTCATGAGTACAGACCAATTTATATTTTTTCAATTTTTTTTGGCTGTTTGAAAATAATATATTTACTAGATTCCATTACAGGTTGATTGGAGCTTGAATATTAGCCTTTTTGAGCTATTTTGCAGGTGTACTCTCTGTACTCTCTTGAGAGTACAGATTATTTACTCAATTTTTTTCACTTATTCTGGCCTATTTGGAGAGATTGTGTTTACTACAAACCATTTTGAGCAATTTGGAGGTTGTTGGGTTACTTTTTTTAAGCTGTTTTGTATTTGTACTCTCTGTACTCTCATGAGAGTACAGACCAATTTCATAATTTCTTCCAGCTTTTATGGCCTATTTGCAAATAATATGTTTATTAAACTCCATTATAGGTTGTTTGGAGCTTGAATATTAGCTTTTTTGAGCTATTTTGTAGGTGTACTCTTTGTATTTTCTTGAGAGTATATACTATTTAGTAAATTTTTTTCACTTATTCTGGCTTGTTTGGAGAGAATATATTTACTACAAATCATTTTGAGCAATTTGAAGGCTCTTGGGTTAATATTTTGAGCTATTTTATGTGTACTCTCATGAGAGTCTTTCATATTTTTTTTGAACTTTTTTTGGTTTGGAAAGATATATTTACTAGATTCATTACATTGATTGGAGCTTATATTGCCTTTTGAGCTATTTTGCATACTTTCTGTTCTCGAGGTCTAGACTATTCTCTATTTTTCACTTATTGGCTGTTTGGAGAATATTTTTACTAAAACCATTTGGGGCAATTGAGGCTAATGGATTGCTTTTTTGAGCTATTTTACATCAGTACTCTCACTCTTGAGTACATACCAATTCATTTTTCCATATTTGGTGGTGTTTGGAAAAATATATTTTACATTCCATTCTGTTGTTTGGAGCTGAATATTAAGCTATTTTTTGGTGCACTCTCATACTCTCGAGAGTACATATTTTCTTTTTTTCAATTTTCTAGCCTTTTTGGATATAATATGTTTATTACATTACCGTTTGGAGCATAAATTTTAGCTTTTTTGGTTTGCTTTGTATGTCTCTCTGTCTCTGAGGTACATATTATTTCTCAATTTTTGTTAGATTTTTGCATGTTTGGAAAATATATTTACTAATTCCATTACAAAAGTTTGGAGCACGAATATTTGTTTTTCTTACTGAGGTGTACTCTGTACTCTCACGAGTACATATTCTTGTGATTCAATCGAATATATCAAAGTTATAATCTATTATGTTATGACCATTGTGATAATTTATTTATTATTTTTTTATTGATACTAATAACTATCTGATTTCATAATAGCTAAAATATCAAATAAATATAATAAAATCTAAATAATCTAAAATGCTTGAAATCATTCAAAATTTTTTTGGAAAGTGAATTAATCAAACAAACAATGATATTAAGCTCAAAATTACATTTTTTAAAATATTATTTCAATAAATTAAGATAAAAGGTTTATTAAGTTAAATTTATTACAAAATGTACTTAATAATTTTGAATAAATGCAATAAAAAGTTATTTTTTAAAATCATTATGGAATGTTAAGCAGTCATTCGATTAACTTTAATTAACTTGAAAATATTCTTAGTGCATGTTAGGGATTACTTTTATTTTTTTATTTCTTATAAGTCATTTTTATGTTATTTTTTACAAATATTTTTATTTAATAAGTTTTAAAATATTTTAGTTTATTTTTAAAATAAAATATTATTTATAGAAATATTCAAAATAATTTTAGATATTTTGATTGGTTTTGAAATAATTATCATTATCGAATATATATTTTTTAAATCAAAATATAAATAAAATAAAGATAGAAAATTAAAATAAAAATAATTCAAATGACCTTTAGTATTGAAAATATAGCTTTATTGTTTCACGGTTACATAGAACTAACAAAATGGTCATAATATTATTCTTCATTCTTACCAACAAATAATAGTTTTCTTGCTTATAAGTATATTTATTGATCTTAATAGCTTTTTTTAATCTTTGGCTTAGTTTTAGTTTTCTTAAATTGTATATTTTGCACAATTGTCTGCTTTGATAAGCGGTTATTTCTGTCTATGAGGATGTCAATTCAATCTTAACCAAGATTGCCCCAATTCAAATATTATTAACTCAAATCGAACCTATTTATTAAATCATTAGAACACCTCAAGTAGAATTGAGAATCAACCACATCAGAGTTACGATTTCAATCATATGACTCATCATGTGCGAAGCAATATCAACCAAAATCTATAAATAAAGGATCAAAGATCGATACGAAGTTACATAATTCAATACTCTCTCTCTCTCTCTCTCTCTAAAAACTATTTAATGTGAGTTCAATGACAGCCTGGATTCAACATCATTACTTATATAATTAAGCCTTCATCATCATCTACCTAAAAATTGAAACAAAGGATTTGCAAATTACCCAATTTATTGCAGAAGAATGTGTAAGAATGAAGAACTAACACATTTTATTTTCATCACATACACACATTGTTATAAACCAAAATATTAGACATATATAGCATAAAATGAAATTTAAAACATAATGATTTGATATATTTAAAGAACATTTTTCATGAAAAAAAAAACCCAAATTGATTGAAATAATGCTTTCATCTCTATTGAGCGTTGAACACATTGTATGACCTCCATAGAAATAAACAAGCAATAAAAAAAAAAATGAAAACAATGCAAGGACCCTCAGAGCACCTTGCGCTTGATGTCCAATGTCAAAATCAAAATATCTGAGATAATCAAATTGGAAGAAAGATAAAAAAACTCATGGAATATTGCCCTTAATCTTTATTTAACATGATTCTCATCTTCCTTGCTTCACAAATTAATGAATGAGTATAATAATGCAAAATAATAGAAAAAAATCATCACACAAAGTCATTACTAAATGATACTTGATTATATCAAACCAGACGCATTAATAAACCATTATTCTCATTCACATACATAATGCCATAAACTAAAAGTAGAAAAGAGAAGCACAACATATTTACATGAAATCGGTTAAACAAAAGTGACTTAAAGCTGAAAGTTTTGTACAAAGCGACAACAATGTCTCTAACTTATTCATTTACATCATCATTATTACATCTACTTATTGCTCTAAAGTAACCTTCATCAAACACAAGCTAATAGGCTAATAGAATGACCACCTGTTTATGGGCATTGAAGTGATTAGCTCCTCTCCACTCTCTTGTATTTGACATCTCAAACTAATTGAGATCATTTAATTTCGATCAGTTCAAAAAGCTTAATGATTATCTAGATTTTTTAGAAATCTAAAAGAGGAGAACAAAGTAATTATCGATATAATGAGTCATTCATAAATTAATCTTCTTAAAGTTTAAAAAAGAAAATTGGACCATTAGTTCAGAGCTTAGTAGTACCTGTTGTTTCAGCCTTGACTTTTAGAGATAATTTCACGGTGCCAAAAAAAAAGTCATGACTCAAACGAAGTCTTCCTCAAGAATCCCCTAGATGTGAGTCTTTGGTATCGTGTGTTAAGTAAAAGAAACTCATCAAGGAATCTCTTTACTCTTACATAAATGATTGTAATGACGTAATTATGATTGTGATCGACATTAACGTATGTACAGTCGAAGAACATACAACTAAATGATATCATACACTAAAATATTTCCCTGTAATGATATCCATCATTAGCTTAGTGTAGCCTTCAACCGATTGATTGATTGTTATGCTTGACTTAAATTCCTAGAAATAGAACATCATATTAGTTAATGATATCTATGACATGGTGTTTTCCATGCATACCTTTGAAAAGCACTCGGGCAACAAAAAAGGTGTTGCAAGACTCTACATATTCTCCACCCCTTTTCAGTTGTTCTTTGGTCTCACTAACAAAATAGGATGGTTTAAAGTTTAAAATAATATTTAAATACTATAACTTCAGAGGCAAATAGAAAATTATTCTTGCTTTCTTGGTTCTCTCCCAATATCCCTTAAGCCTTGCATTTGAAACACCCTTTGGCCACTGCTTAATTGGATCCTTTAAAATATCATTTACTTTATTTGTCATGGTTGACTTCTTCTTCGTAGTGTTCTGTCAGCTGGAGGTGAATTCCCACATAATATAGAGTTGACATTATTAGATAGTTTTTTTAAGGATCCAAGCATATACTCCTCAGCTATCTTATTATCCTGTGCCCTGGTGCTTATTTGATATGCATATCAACTGATGTGGTTCCAAAAAATAATGCCAGTTTCATTTCCATCATTGCCTTACACACATCTTTTAAGTTATTATAAGCAATGTCAAAGTAGATATCCCTATTTTCTCTGGTTGACCATCGCATGAGAAGATACTTATTTGGAATACGCACAATATCTTCCTAACTAAGAACTCGGATGCAGTGGGAATAAAGCAATCCCATCATTTCAAATTTTTTATAATTGCAAGTTATATTTAGGCATGTCTTGTTGAAATGGACAATCCATATTTTGGAAGCATATTTATTTTCTAAGTTTCTCACCAAATACTCTATGGGATTGCCATCTGACATATTTGTCATCCTCCAACTCCATGCAAAAATTCTTCCTCAAATACTGTATAAAGCTTTCTTGAGTAAAATATAGCCTTATTTGATTTCTTAACAAGAACAATTGTTGAGCTACACTTGAAATCTTCATCATGTTTTTATTCCATGTGTGATAACCTTCTCCAATCTCAAGAAATAATTTGTGATTAAACTTGTTGGTTTAGATATTTCATGACATACATTATTCGTGGACTCACTACATTATGTTGACAAGATTCTCATACAGAATGAGTCTTTGCAGAATGCGGTGGACCACTTGCATCTAATTTTATAAAGCTAAGACAGTCAAGCATGATCGTGCAAATTTCCCTCATCTAGTATAGTAGACCAAGCTTGCTCAAACTCCTCCTGTGAATCACACTTGCCCATGCATGTATAAAATAGACTTTGCACTATCATATTACTATTAAAGCAGTGTACCTTCGAAGGAGCTTTCTTCGAAATATGCCATTGGCACAACCTATGATGAGTTTGTGGTGATGAAATTTTGATAGCCATTGCCTGATCTTGATCAGTAAATATTATTATAGGATGCCTGCCACTCATTAACCGGAGAAATATTTTGAATAGCCATGTGAATGACTTAATTGTCTCTTTTGATAGAAAGGCTACTCCAAATAAGATATTTTGCCAATGATGATTCACTCCAACAAAAGAGGCACAAATAAAATTATATTTATTGAGTCGATAGCTTGTATCAAAAATTTTGACATCCCCAAAACAATCATATTCTATCCGTGACATGCCATTGCTCCAAAAAAACTAACAAAACAATCTGACTCATCAACTTGGACATCATATGCAAACATCCCATCCTCTGCTTGTCTTTCCTTGAACAGTTGTATTAGTGCATTACTATCATGATTTGAAATCCTCGATCTTCTCTCTTTTTGGATGAAATTGAAAGCATCTCTTTTTGTGAAGCCAATATTCTTCATGCCGCCAACTTCCTCACTTAGATAGCTAAACGCATCAGTTGCTCTAATTCCGGCCTCTGTCATTGTTTTCAACACGCCTTCTCATCGCTGATGCCTCTGTATGATCTAAGAAGATGTAGGTCACCCGGCTTTGCCAATGAATGATTATGACTTTCTATATATTTTTTAACCTTCCAATTCCAATCTAAATCAATAGAAAATCTAATCATGGACAACCACCTTTGTATTTTCTGAATTTAACTGCTTTAGATTGGTATTTTTTCCAACTCGCTTTTGCACATATAAAAATTCTTTGATTTTAATTTCTTGGAGTTTGGCCAATAATCTGATCCTTCTAACACTAAACCCAATTTAATGCATAATCATAGATAGTATAGGCCTCCGTTTCATTATGAACAGTGGTGCTAAGGAGTTTCCCCACATTTGGGTCATTAGACATCATAGCTTCATCATCACACGGCTCATTTACTGCATTCACCTATGCAAACACAAATGTCACATGCAAAATAGCTCAAAAATGAGAAAATGCTATGTACTCTCATGTATAGATGCAAATCTCCCATAAAAACCAACCAATCAGCCTCCAAATTGCATCTAATCGAATCTAATAAACATATTCTCCAAACAGGCCAAAGAAACTAGAAAAAAAAATGAGAAAATGAGGTGTACTCTCATGAGAGTACAGAGAGTACACATGCAAATATAACCCTAAAATCAACCAACTAGCCTCCAAATAGTTTCTAATGAAATCTAATAAACATATTCTCTCCAAACAAGCCAAAAAAACTGGAAAACAATGAAAAAATTGGGTGTACTCTCATGAGAGTATAGAGAGTACACATACAAATCTTACCATAAAATAACTAATCAGCCTCCAAATTGCTTCTAATAAAATCTATTAAATGGGATGTACTCTCGTGAGAGTACATAAAGTACACATGCAAATCTCCCATAAAAACCAACCAATCAGCCTCAAAATTATTTCTAATGGAATCTAATAAATATATTCTCTCCAAACAAGCATAAAAATAGAAAAAAAATGAGAAAATGAGGTGTACTCTCATGAGAGTACAGAGAGTACACATATAAATCTGACCATAAAACTAACCAATCAGCCTCCAAATTACTTCTAATGGAATTTATTAAACATATTCTCTCCAATAAAGCCAAAGAAATTGAAAAAAAATAAGAAAATACACTGTACTCTCATGAGAGTATAGAGAGTACAGATGCAAATCTCTAATAAAAATTAACCAATCAACCTCCAAATTTGTTCTAATGGAATCTAATAAACATATTCTCTCCAAACAGGCTAAAGAAATTGAAAAAAATGAGAAAATGGGGTGTACTCTCATGAGAGTACAAAGAGTACACATGCAAATCTGACCCTAAAATCAACCAATTAGTTTCTAAATTGCTTTTAATGGAATCTAATAAACACATTCTCTCCAAACAAGCCAAAAAAATTAGAAAAAAAAATGAGAAAATGGGGTGTACTCTCATGAGAGTACAGAGAGTACATATATAAATCTGACCCTAAAACTAACCAACCAGCCACCAAATTACTTATAAATGAATATAATAAACATATTCTCTCCAAACAGGCAATAAAAATTAAAAGTACAGAGAGTACACATACAAATATGACCTTAAAACCAACTAACTAGCCTCAAAATTACTTTTAATAGAATTTAATAAACATATTCTCTCCAAACAGGCCAAAAAATTGGAAAAAAGAGAGTGTACTCTCATGAGTAAGTACATGTAAATCTCCTAAAACTAATCAATCGCTTCCAAATTACTTTAGAATCTAATAAATATATTCTCCAAACAACCAAAGAAACGGAAAAAATGAAAAATGATAATCTCTAAAACTAACCACCCTCCAAATTGCTTCTAATGGAATCTAATAAACATACAAAGAAACTGAGAAAAAAAAAAGAGAAAATGAGGTGTATTTTCATGAGAGTACAGAGAGTACATATGAAAATCTGACCCTAAAACCAACCAATCTGCCTCCAAATTAGTTCTAATAAAATCTAATAAATATATTCTCTCCAAACAGGCAAAAAAACAAAAAAAAAAAGAGAAAATGGGGTGTACTCTCATGAGAGTATAAATAGTATGCATACAAATCTAATCCTAAAATTAACCAATCAGCCTCCAAATTGCTTCTAATGGAATCTATTAAACATATTCTCTCCAAATATGCCAACAAAATTGGAAAAAAAAAGAGAAAATGGTGTGTACTCTCATGAGAGTACAGAGAGTATAAATACAAAATATCCCTAAAAATCAATCAATCAGCCTCCAAATTGGTTCTATTGGAATGTAATAAATATATTCTCTCCAATTAGGCCAAAAAAATTGAAAAAAAATGAGAAAATACTTTCTCCTCTCATGAGAGTACAGATGTAAATCTCCCCTAAAAATCAATCAATCAGCCTCCAAATTGCTTCTAATGGAATCTATTAAACATATTCTCTCCAAATAGGCCAAAAAATCTTGAAAAAAAAATTAGAAAATGGGATGTACTCTCATGAGAGTACAGGGAGACACATGTAAATCTACCTCTAAAACTAACCAATTAGCCTCCAAATTATTTTTAATGGAATCTATTAAACATAGTCTCTCCAAACAGGTCAAAAGAGCTGAAAAAATATGAGAAAATACTCTGTACTCTCATGAGAGTACATAGAGTACACATGCAAATCTACCTCTAAAATTGACTAATCAACCTCCAAATTGCTTATAATGGAATCTATTAAACATATTCTCTCCAAACTGGCCAAAAAATCTGGAAAAAAATGAGACCTCTCATGAGAGAGAGCACATAAAATCTACCATCAAACTAACCAATTATCCTTATTTCTAATGAAATCTATTAAATATATTCTCCCAAATAAAGTAAAATCAATTAAAAAATAATCTATACTCTTATGAGAGTATAGAGAATACACAAGCAAATCTGCCATAAAAACTAACTAAATAGCCTCCAAATAGCTTGTAATGCTATATACTAAACATATTATATCCAAACAGGGTCAAAAATCTGAAAATAAAAAAATAAAAAATTCCTCATGAGAGTACAGAGTACATGCAAAACAAGCTTTAATAATCAAAGTTCTCTGCAGAGAACTCCCAATGTAGAAATATACATTAAATAAAAGAATTTCAAAGAATATCACTAATAAATCCTAAAAATATTGTCCATATAAACAAGAAAAATTTATTGATGTATTTTTATTTAATACATCATCCCTAAATTGGTAATATCATCAATATATATATATATAATATATATATATATATATATATATATATATATATATATATATATATATATATATATATATATATATATATATATATATATTTTCTTTAAATTGTTTTGATTAACGATTTCTCCGTTGTTTAATTAAGCCAATTGGTGTTAAGAATATTGTATTTAAGTGAAAAAATGCCTTTTATAGTTATGTATTATTAAAGTCGGATGTAAAGCTACATCCAACTTTGTAAACTAATATTTTCTCATGATGAGAGGGGGGAGATGGCTTGCGCGAGGGATAAGGAATGAACTCAAGATATAGGAGGAAATAAAAAATAAAAAAATTATATATAAGGGTTTTCTATTTTTTTATTTGAAATTTAAATTGACTTAGATTATTATTATATGAATACAAAATTTATTTTGTGAGCTTCACAAATAATGATTTGATATAATTTTATCAGCAATTTTGATAAAATATAATTATATAATTTTAAAATTTAAAATTTATACAGTCCTATAACCCTAATTCTATTTTATTACATAAACTCTTAAATAGTCATGATTGATTATAGAATACTAGTGAAAGTAACAGATTTTAAAAAAAAAATGAAAGAGTTCAAGCTTTGATATTATTAAATGTGTATGCCTAAAAGTAGAGTTTACCCCGTTATGATATTAGCTGGGGACACAATATACTCGTGTACAAAAAAGTAAATGGAAATGGTTACTTATCCTTTGGATGTGTTTTGAAAAAGGTTTCTTATGAAAAAGGTTTTTAGACGGTGACTCCTGAAATGAATGATAAATTAGAAATAAATTTCTAAGAAATGTTTATTTTCATTTCCTCTTATATGTTGAACTATTTAAACACTTTTTACATAATGTTCATGTTATAAAAAAATCTATCATACATATTATTTCTACTTTCTTATTTTACTATAGTGTAAAAGTATAATTTATCAACTGAAAATTTTATTCAATTGTAAATTATTTATATTTTTTCATGTAACCTTTCTAATTAGATGAGAGATAGAAGGGAGGATTATGTTTATCATCATACAGACTTCAAGAGATAGGTATTATGTTAATTTATACTTTAGATTGTGTTTTATATGACTTATGATGGATATTTTATATATGTGAATAAATTTTTTAAATGTGATTTGGATTTGTAGTGGCTCTTATATGACTTGATATTGAAAAATATTGTGTAATTTTTGCCTTTATTGGAGATGTTAAGTAAAATTTTCTTTTTATTCGTCCGATTGTCCATTCTCGCCTTGGTATTCCAAGCTTCTAGGTCAGGTCATGATAAGAGTGGTATTAGAGTTTTCTTTTAGTGGGATATAAGTATTATCATAATCAAAGAGCCATTTGAAAATGTAAATTTTTTGAAGTGATTTACATATGATTATGCTAATTGATGCATACTGGTTATAAATAAATTGTGCTTCTTAGGCCTATGGAATCAATTAAGGAAGATGCTATGGGTGAAAATATAGAGGCATAAATTGCTAAGCACCCAAATTTAGTGCAACCCCCTTCACTTACTATAGATGCATTTACTCAAATGATGGAAGCAATGACTCAGATGATACAAAATCAGCAGACTCATGCTAGTGGAAGTGGTGGGAATCCTATGGACAAATATCTTAAATTATTTCAAGATATGAGGCCACCTCTTTTCTTTAGACCAGGAGGACCTATAGAAGCATAAAACTGGTTGATGTAGATAGAAAAATTTTAGAAAGTATGTCTTGCTCTCCAAAAAGAAGAGTTGCATTAGCTTCTTTTACTTTTGAGGGCGAAGCTGAGAGATGGCACGAGGACAATTGCAAGAAAAGTTTGAAGGAAGGCATTGCAATCTTATTACATTGGAGGATTTTATGAAGGCCTTTATAGATTGGTTTGTACCCCTCTTAGCTATGAGATAAATGTAGGATAAGTTCATTAGACTAGTATAAGAAGATCATTCTATCATGAAGTATGAAGTTGAATTCACAATGCTTTCAAATCATGCACCCCAATTGATACTAAATGTAGAGGAGAAATGTCATACGTTTCTATCTGGACTTAAGAATGTAGTCAGACAACCCTTGATTCCTCTGAGCATTGATGACTATTCTGTACTGGTGAAGAGGGCTAGAAGGATAGAGTTGGATTTACAAGCTACTCATATGAGGAGATATATTCAGAAAAGGAGGAATGATGATAGGTCAAAATCTAGGCAGAATGTTCAAATTGAAAGATCAAACTGGAAAAAGCTTAAGTCTAATAATACTGTTAGCAGTAATAATGTTACTACATGCCCAAAATATGAAAGAACATATAAAGGAGAGTGCATCTTAGGCACAAGTACTTA